>CANSNZ010001527.1:15000-579313 GCA_947646795.1 Beta lomatogona
TAAGTTCAGTTCAACAAAAATAAGTTTAGTTCGGCCAAAATAAAATAAGTTCGGTTCGGTTTAGCCAAAATAAGTTCAAAAGAACGGTGGAGAAGAGCTATCGTCAATTCATGATTTATATAAAGCGGCTAAAAGTTACTTGCATATTACAAAATCTCCTATGATTTTTGTAAGATGTTATACCGCCCTAGGCGAAGTTACTTTTTCCGAAATAAAACAATGTATTAGGGTTGTTAAAATGGGCTGTACAGCAAATTTTATCTTTCCCGAAGAAATTAAGGCACGGCCCGAGTTAAACCGCAATGAGATACCCGATCTCCTCGGGGAAAAAAGAGGCGATCAAGATAAAAGCAATTTATGAAGCCTTGATTAACATGGTCAAGACTTATATTTGGATAAATCATAGGGAGTTAAACACATTAATTATCTCTGAAAGCAAAACATACGGCCATGATGCGATTGAAACCATCAAGTCATGGGTATAGAGCCCTGTTCAGTCCGGATCAAGAACCGGTTACAAGGTATATACCTAAAAAATTTCTAAGCGAAGATACCCTAAAAGATATTGCAATTGGATGCGGCAAAATAATAACCACTCATGTAAAATGTGTGGATTGAAACAAATAAGCTGTACCCAATAATTGAAGATATGGACGACTATGAAGATAAGATTTGAATCATCTAATACAGCGGTATCTACTACGGAGATAAAGCACAACGTACAAGAATAAAACACTTGTCTACAAAGATAAACATTACATTTGTAATAAGATAGACATATGCTTATCATGTAACGGATAAATGTTGTAACTAGTTATAACAAAACAAAAGTTAGGCGGCTAGCGCAAGAAAAATATGTGAATAGTGAATAGTGAACAACACTTTCACTGTAGCAAATAGTGTTTTGTAACAGTATGTAGTTTTTGTACGAACCGTTGTAATCCTTTGCTTATAAATAAGAGTTCTCTGATGAGGCAAAATCATCAGAAGGTACTTGCCTAATTACTTTTCCACATTCCATCTCTCAAGATTTCTTCTCTATTCTATCTTCTACTCTATCTTCCTCGTTTTTGTTCCGAGTGTTTATTGACTATAAAAGCACTTGCTACTATGTTTTGAATTACTGGGTCGATTAGTTTTCCAGCTAATAGTTCCGTTATATGCATTTTAAATTCTTTTTCATCTCGTTGTGTATTATTAAAAGGTTTTTGTGATATTATCTTTGTTTTGGTCTTTCAATGTCATTTTTATTTCTGTTTTATGCTTATACCCATTTTCTAAAGGGTTATCACTACATAGTTCTTCTAATTGAGTTTTTAAAGGAGTAAGCTTATCTAGATGGAGTATACCAATTTCTGTAATTTCAAAGTTATTAATATTTTCTTTCTTGGTTGTCATTTTTTGGACTAATTGAGTTTCTTCGCCTATTTTACATTTTCCCATTCTGTTGGCATTCTTTCTCTATTTTTGACTACTTTAGCTCTTAACTTATGTTTACAAGGAGTAATTAATGTAACAAACTCTTTACCTATACTAAAAGGTTTATATTGGTTAAGAAAGTTAGTTCCTAGTATGATGTCTTTTCCTATTAGTTCGAAACAGTATACTTTAGGTATAATTAATATTTTATTCTAAATTTATATTTTTACTTTTGCTTGATATAAGGTAATGTTACTACTATTGTTATTAACCCATTGATTCTAATGGTGTGTTTAATTTTTTCCATTACGGTAAACAATTTTCTTTCATTATTGTTGGTTGTGCTCCTGTATCTACCATTAGTGTATAATACCGACTTTTGTATCCTTCAAAGATTATTTTAATAAGTATATAGGTCAAATTACTCATTTTTATTAAGAATTGCTAAGTCATTTTTCATTTTATATAATTTTCGTTCAAATATTTCTATATTTATGGTTTTTTCTTGTTCCCTTTTTGATAATGCTCTTATGCTATCTCTATGGCAACCTTTGCAAATATAATATATTGTAGTCTTTGATTTAAATAAACCTTTTCTTCTTTTGCTATTTCTATCTGTTTTTGTAATCTTACTAATTCTATTAAACTAGGTATAGCGTTACTCATTTATTATTCTAGTTTTATATTGAGTTTGGTTATAAGTGAATTTAAAGTAATCTGATTCTATTGTCCATGGTTTAACCTGTTCCAAGAAGTCTTTTCCTAGTATTATCTTATTGTTTAGGGTTATGACATAGTCTATATTTATATCTTGGAGCGCAACTTTTGTTGTTAATGTAATTAATCTATTAAAATTTTCATTAATGTTAACTATTTGGTTTGACAGTTTGTCTAATGGTATGTAATTACTTTCAGTATTAATATCTAATTGCTTATTTGTTAGAATTTTTGTTCCTATTTGTATTATTATATAATGTTCATGTGATTTTATTTGAATAGGTAGGTTTTCAGTTAAACGTCGTTTAGATCTAGAAATGCTTAATCGTTTCTTTACTATTTCTAAGTCTTCATAGTTTGGTTTAGAGTATAATTTTAATTCTTTTTCTATAGGTAATATAAGATCTGTAAAAGGAGTATCTATAGTAATTGGTCTTAATTTGTTTTTGGTATAAATCTGATGTTGATCCGTTAATATATAGGAAAAATTCACATAATTAATCCCAACTTTCACTCATCTTCCCAAATTAATCCCAACTATTAATTATTCAGGAATAATCCCAACTTTAGGGGTGAGTTTCTCAAAATAATCTGAATTGTTATTTTACTTATTTTCGTTGATCCATTTTGGGATTATTTTGGGGTAGAAAAAAATATTTCGGATCATTTTGAGAAGGTACACTTGAAACTTGGGATTATTCTAGAATAATCAATAATTCGGATTATTTTGAGAAAATGGTCAATAGTTTGGATTATTTATGTGAATTTTTCCTAATATATAAGCATTCTTACAATGTACTGTCATGACTTTTGATCCAGTTGTCATGTTTATTCCATCTAATTTCCAATATAAGACTAATGCCTTTTCTATATTTTGATCAGTTAAACTTATAGAATAATTAGGCTTAATTATAAATCTAACTTTCTGATAAATAAGATTTCCTTTAAGTTGTGCTATAATAGCTTGTTCTATAGGTTCTTTGATTCTATCATCAGCTAATTCTAATTCTAAAGGAGTATCTATTCCATCTTTAAAACAGGCTTTTATTATTATTTCTATGGCAGCTAATTCCACAAATCTAAATGTAATTGTAATTTTCGAAATACAGCTAATTGTTCGGGGTTTCGGTTCCTAATTCATAATAGTTCATCTGAAAAGCACAATTATATTTGTTTAGATCTTCTGGACACATGGAACATATTTGCATATTATATTGGGACTTACAATACTCTTTTTTGGCTATAGCATATTTGAAATCTGCATTTGGATTACCAAATTATCTTCGAATTATTTTTTCATATTTTTTCAACATTTGTGTTGAATCGAGTCATCTCTGTTCCTTCTATCTTAGTACTTCGCAATTCAGTTAATTCTACTATTCCTATATTAGTTAAATAGCTTCTTGCTATTCCTGTTATAGTTGCTTCAATATAGTTGGCCATTGCCTGACTGGTATTTTAGCTTCTATTAATTTTGCATTTATTATAGTTGTCCAATTTTGTATATCCATTTAAGTATTAGTAGAGCAATCTAGATTTAAAGTTTCTCCTGATTGGTTGTCTCTAGGTATGTAATCATTTTCTAATTTTGTTCAATATTTCCATATATAATCATTATATTTATATTTATAATCATATTTTTTCTTTTTAAAGGTAGGTTTATAACTTCTACCGGATTCCATATAATCATAATTGTCATCTGTGTAAACTTTAGTAAGTACGTTAATTTCTTCGTCTTTTTCTGAATTAAAGTCTGATTCTAAATAATTTGAATATCTAAATTCTTGACTAGATTGTTCAGAATAAACTTCTTCATTATTTTCTTCTAGAGTATTTACTTCTATATTATTTACTTCAAGTCGTTCTATTTCAGCAATTAAAGTTTCTATGGTAGTATTATTTATTGTTTCATCATCTGATTCATGGATTTCTATATCTTCTGTATTGTTTTTGATATTACATATAAGCTGTTCTTCTATTTTATCGAACTTACTATTATATTCTATTTTAAGATTTTGTATTTCTTCCTTTAAATGATTTTCTACTCTGTAGACTTTATCTAATATTTGTTTAGTATTAATATGGATTATTTTAATAGATTCTTCTGTTTTTCTCATTCTCTCATCATATTTTCTTTCTAGTTTTTCTAATTTCTTGTAGATGTCATTAATTGTTTTATTGTCTTGATAGCTACTCTCTATATTAGTTACTTGTACGAAATTATTTTCTAGTGCTAATCTCCTTTCTCTGTCAAATTCATTTTCTAGTATCATTTGTTTCCTATCTTTTATTAGATAAAATATGCCTTCACTAATTTCCGCAAATTGTCTATTTTGATTAGTCTTATGTATTTTAAATGGACCGTCAAGGTATCTAATAATTTCTTCTTCAATGATTTTTTTTGTTTTTATTCATTATTACGGTTGGTCAATTATTCTTTCATATTCTATTTCTATTCTTTTCCTCAAAAGTAATTCTGGAAATAACTGTGAATATTCCTTAGTTATCTTCTTTTCCTAGATTTCATAACCTTGTTCTTCTAATTCTATTGGTATTTTAGTATTGCTAGACTCTGGTTTATGTAAATCTTTCTTACTTTCTTTTAGTAGTTGTATAATTAATAAAATATTTTTGTTTATTATCCTTAGGTTAGTTCCTAAATTTTCTTCTTTTTCTAGTTCACTCATAAGCATAAAGTTGATTTTCTATTTGCAATATAACTATTATAATCCTCTATTATTATTTTCTTAGCTACATCTTCTTCTTTTTTAATTTCATTATTTAGCTTGGTTTTATTTGGTCCTCAAAAGGTTTTAACTCTTTTTCAATTTCTTCATAGTCATAATTATCATGTAATGTTGCTTGTTCTAATATTTGTTGTTTATTATTAATAGCCATTTGTTTTTGATTTCTTAATTCTAAATTTTTAATATCGGATTGCATAATTGATATAAAATATTCCCGATTAGCTCTTCTCATAGCCTGCTTTACCGAGACTTAGTACTCATATGTATAACGAACTTTGTAAATCTCTAAGTTCTTGTTTAGCTATTAAGTTTCTATTTTTCTTGTCTTGTAACTTAATTAAATATTTTCTCAAGGCATTTTTTATTTCATTATATTTTCCTCTATAAGCTTCATATAAGTAATCTTCAAAATCATCTATTTTATCTTGTATAATTCTATTACGAACATTTAATATGTTATGTCTCGTTTTTTATAGGATCTTTAACGTTGTTTATTTGTGTTTTAATAGTCATAACGAATTTATTAATTGTTCAAGTTCTATTAATAATTGTCTAAGTTCTATTTGTTTTAATAGTTCTAATAATTTTTTAAGTTCTAGTTGAACCCTTGAAAGTTTTTCTATTTTATTTTGTTCTTCTGTAGTGAATTAAGTAAAGAGTACCTTATTTGAGTATCTTCTTCATTATTTGCTTGAATATGAGAAATACTTATTTGATCTCTTACTCTATTGATTTTAAATAGTAAAGCATAATTTATCCATTCAACACGTAGTTTAACGGTTTTTACTAGAGAACTCATATGATAAGCAAATAATCAAATAAAAGAGGTAAACGAGTCGGTTTTATTAATAATTGTCTAAGTTCTATTTGTTTTAATAGTTCTAATAATTTTTTAAGTTCTAGTTGAACCCTTGAAAGTTTTTCTATTTTATTTTGTTCTTCTGTAGTGAATTAAGTAAAGAGTACCTTATTTCGAGTATCTTCTTCTTTATTTGCTTGAATATGAGAAATACTTATTTGATCTCTTACTCTATTGATTTTAAATAGTAAAGCATAATTTATCCATTCAACACGTAGTTTAACGGTTTTTACTAGAGAACTCATATGATAAGCAAATAATCAAATAAAGAGGTAAACGAGTCGGTTTTATTATGAACTTTCTTTAAAAGCTCAATCCCTTTTGCTTATAATAAACCTTAATCGGTTAATAATAATTCTATCGGCTTTCATATAAGTCTTGCTAATCCGCTTTGAAAACCCTTAAGCACTTAAGCGGGAATTAAATAAATTCATGTTTTTCAACCTCACCACATAGGTTTTATGCATCACGCCCTCAACGCCTTCTCATTCTCAACGGCTAAACGGGCTCCCGCTACCAATTGTCTCTTGGTTTCTAAACATGATTTTACTTAATCGGGGAAAGCATAATTAAGATAGCATACATCCTATATGAAATTATAGAATTATTTTAACGGGATCTCGGTATTATTATAAACTAGGGGATTGAATTTAAATTCGGTTCATAAGAAAAGAGATTACCTTATCTGCCTCCATAATTATTAGTATAATATCTTGAGGAATAAGTTGTAAGTGAAGAACTCCGGTCTTGTGAATAGTAAGATCTAATACCGGATTAGGGGTGAAGCGTGTTTTCGAGGAAGATAGAGTAGAAGATAGAATAGAGAAGAAATCTTGAGAGATGGAATGTGGAAAAGTAATTAGGCAAGTACCTTCGATGATTTTGCCTAATCGGATAACTCTTATTTATAAGCAAGGATTACAACGGTTCGTACAAAAACTACATCTTGTTACAAAACACTATTTGCTACGGTGAAAGTCTTTGTTCACTATTCACATATTTTTCTTGCGCTAGCCGCCTAACTTTTGTTTTGTTATAAGCGTTACAACATTAATCGTTACATGATAAGCATATGTCTCTTATTACGGTTGTAATGTTTATCTTTATAGACAGGTGTTTTATTCTTGTACGTTGTGCTTTATCTCGGTAGTAGATCTTTGTTGTATTAGATGATTCAACCCTATCTTCATAGTTGTCCATATCTTGATTATTGGTACGGTTATTTGTTTCAATCCACACATTTTACATGAGTGGTTATTATTTTGCTGCATCCAAGTTGCAATATCTTTTTAGGGTATCTTGAGTTAGAAATTTCTAGGTATATACCTTGTAATTGGTTCTTGATCCGGATGGATCGGGCTCCATACCCATGACTTGATGGTTTCAATCGCATCAAGGCCGTATGTTTTTGCTTTGAGAGATAATTAATGTGTTTAACTCCCTATGATTTATCCAAACATAAGTCTTGACCATGTTAATCAATGCTTCATAAATTGCTTTTATCTTGATTGCCCTTTTTTCCCGAGGAGATCGGGTATCTCATTGCGGCTTAACTCTGTTTGTGCCTTAATTTCTTCGGGAAAGATAAAATTTCTTTGTACGATCCATTTTAACAACCCTAATACATTGTTTTATTTCGGAAAAAGTAAAACTTCGCTGGGGCGGTATAGCATCTTACAAAAATTATAGGAGATTTTGTAATATGCAAGTAACTTTTAGTTGCTTTATATAAATCGGGGAATTGACGATAGCTCTTCTCCATTCATTGTGTAAACTGAATCAAGAAGGCCATAGTCATATCTTTGGTTTGATTAAATTTGCATTGCAACCAGGCAACGCTATTAGCTCGTTTACCCTTTTTAAGGGGTTAGTAACATATCCACCTTCGATTTCTCCATGGCGGTCTTTTGTGGTTATCTCTGGGAATGTATTTAGTCTGTTGGCAATAAATAAGAAATTATCTATATATTGGCGGGCGGAAGGATTCATAGTTTGTTTAGTTCCTAAGGTTAACTTTTCTTTGAAAGATGTGGTATACGGTATAAGGCTTGGAAAATTTAGTTCGTTGATAACTAGAGTAGGGTTATTGGCTTGGTTGGGGTTATGAGTTTGTAAGGACATATTTCTTTTGAAAGGGGAATTAACTTTTTTTGTTGTAATAATTCGGCTTTTATATTTTTGGCTAGTGCCAATATCTGCTTGCTCCTGATTAGGATTCTTTGGAAGTGGCTTCTCTTTTCATTGAAGCGAGTTCTTCCATTAACTTTTTGAGTTGTATCTTGAGCTCCTGATTTTCTAGAACCAGTTGTTGAGCTATTTCTTGAGAGATAGTCTGCAAAACAGTTTTCGTTAGTTTTTAATAATTCAATAGAAAATTCATATTGATTGATGTCGGCTATTATTCGATTTATTTCTTTTCTTGTAATTGAATCTTGTAATTTTTGGGTTAGCCAACTCCTAACAGTTCTATTGTCTGTTCTAATTATGAATTTACTATAAACTATATAACATTCAAATTTTTTGATTCCATATTTCACTTGCTTTTAATTCCTTTTTATTTATATCCCAATTAATTTCATTTGCCTTAAAAGTACACGAGTGATACCTACAAACATATTCTTTTCTATCATTTTTATATACGTATTTTTAATCTTTGCTCCATAACCGTTATTGGTTTCACTAGCATCTGTTTCTACTATCCATATAAATTCTTTGTCTTCATCGGGAAAACTAAGTTTTGGTAACTTTTTGACTAGGTCTTTGATTTTTTCTAAAATCTTTGTATCAGTATCTTCCCATCTAAAATCATAGTCTTTCTTTAATTTCTTAGTTAGTGGTTCAGTATATTGTGATAATTTTGGGATAAATTCTCTAACCTGATTTACTATTCCTAAGAATTTTTGTAATTCTTTCTTAGTAATTATTTCCTTTTGAAACTCAATAATTTTTTGAGCTAGGAAACAAATGATACTAGAAAATGAATTTGACAGAGAAAGGAGATTAGCACTAGAAAATAATTTCGTACAAGTAACTAATATAGGGAGTAGCTATCAAGACAATAAAACAATTAATGACATCTACAAGATATTAGAAAAACTAGAAAGAAAATATGATGAGAGAATGAGAAAAACAGAAGAATTTATTAAAATAATCCATATTAATACTAAACAAATATTAGATAAAGTCTACAGAGTAGAAAATCATTTAAAGGAAGAAATACAAAATCTTAAAATAGAATATAATAGTAAGTTCGATAAAATAGAAGAACAGCTTATATGTAATATCAAAAACAATACAGAAGATATAGAAATCCATGAATCAGATGATGAAACAATAAATAATACTACCATAGAAACTTTAATAACTGAAATAGAACGACTTGAAGTAAATAATATAGAAGTAAATACTCTAGAAGAAAATAATGAAGAAGTTTATTCTGAACAATCTAGTCAAGAATTTAGATATTCAAATTATTTAGAATCGGACTTTAATTCAGAAAAAGACGAAGAAATTAACGTACTTACTAAAGTTTACACAGATGACAATTATGATTATATGGACTCTAGTAGAAGTTATAAACCTACCTTTAAAAGAAAAAATATGATTATAAATATAAAAATAATGATTATATATGAAAATATCGAACAAAATTAGAAAATGATACCTAGAGACAACCAATCAGGAGAAACTTTAAATCTAGATTGCTCTACTAATACTGAAATGGATATACAAAATTGGACAGCTAGAATAAATGCAAAATTAATAGAAGTTAAAATACCAGTCGAGTGTAGCGGACGGCTATATTGAAGCAACTATAACAGGAATAGCAAGAAGTTATTTAACTAATATAGGAATAGTAGAATTAACTGAATTGCGAAGTACTAAGATAGAAGGAACAGAGATGACTGATTCAACACAAACGTTGAAAAAATATGAAAAAATAATTCGAAGAGAATTTGGTAATCCAAATGCGTGATTTAAAATATGCTATATATAGCCAAAAAAGAGTATTGTAAGTCCCAATTATATAATATGCAAATATGTTCCATGTGTCCGGAAGATCTAAACAAATATAATTGTGCTTTTCGGATGAACTATTATGATTTAGGAACCGAAACCCTGAACAATTAGTTGTATTTCGAAAATTATATTTTGAAAAATTACCAATACCTATAAATACTATGGTACAACAAGCTTATTACACGGAACCTAAAACAGGAACTTTAGGAGGACAAATAGCATATTTACAAGCATGGTATAAAAATTATTGTATGGAAGTTAATAACCATAAGGAATTTAGAAAACAAGCTAAAATTAGTGACTGTTGTGAAAGATATGAAATACCCAAATTTGGATGTCACAAATTAAACAAAAGATACAAAGCAAAAAGACCCAAATTGATGCGAAGACGATATAAAAGATTTAAACCGTATGGAAAATATAAAAATAAGAAAAGAGCAAATAAAAACTATTTTATTAAAAGAAAAATCTACAAATATGCAAAAAATCCAAAAAGATGTAGATGTTATAATTGTGGACAAATAGGTCACATAGCAAAGGAATGTAAAGCTAAAGCGAATAAAAATGCTAATAAAAACATAAAAAATATAAACTTCATTGAACTCCATATAGCGGAATATGAACTAGGAAAAACCAATATACCACCGGATGAAGAAATATATGTGCTCGAATACGAAACGAGATAATAACGAAATTAATGAAATAAGTAATGATGAAAGTAGTGAAGATGAAGATAATACTGAAACTGATAATAATGAATAAAGAATTACAAGAAGTTGATTACGATGAAGATATTACAGTACAATATAAAAACCAAAAAGTCATTTTTGACTTACAAAAATATAATGCATTAAAGTATGAAGGATTTACGTTGTCCCCCGACAAGATTATTGAAAAGAAAAAATTTGATCTAGCCAATTTAACTAAGTATTTCAAAAAGAAAAAAGAAGAATATTTAGTTATAGCTGATAGGGAACATGTTATAGATATAACACAAGTACAAGGTAATACTAGAGTCCCATTAATAACACAAGAAGTACTAAATGAAGAAATAACCAAAATTAATAATACATTAAAAAAATAAACCAATTACATTTAGATTTGTGGAATTAGCTGCCATAGAAATAATAATAAAAGCCTGTTTTAAAGAAGGAATAGATACTCCTTTAGAATTAGAATTAGCGATGATAGAATCAAAGAACCTATAGAACAAGCTATTATAGCACAACTTAAAGGAAATCTTATTTATCGGAAAGTTAGATTTATAATTAAGCCTAATTATTCTATAAGTTTACTGATCAAAATATAGAAAAGACATTAGTCTTATATTGGAAATTAGATGGAATAAACATGACAACTGGATCAAAAGTCATGACAGTACAATGTAAGAATGCTTATATATTAACGGATCAACATCAGATTTATACCAAAAACAAATTAAGACCAATTACTATAGATACTTCTTTTACAGATCTTATATTACCTATAGAAAAATGATTAAAATTATACTCTAAACCAAACTATGAAGACTTAGAAATAGTAAAGAAACGATTAAGCATTTCTAGATCTAAACGACATTTAACTGAAAACCTACCTATTCAAATAAAATCACATGAACATTATATAATAATACAAATAGGAACAAAAAATCTAACAGCGCAATTAGATATTAATACTGAAAGTAATTACATACCATTAGACAAACTGTCAAACCAAATAGTTAACATTAATCAAAATTTTAATAGATTAATTACATTAACAACAAAAGTTGCGCTCCAAGATATAAATATAGACTATGTCATAACCCTAAACAATAAGATAATACTAGGAAAAGACTTCTTGGAACAAGGTTAAACCATGGACAATAGAACCAGATTACTTTAAATTCACTTATAACCAAACTCAATATAAAACTAGAATTATAAATGAGTAACGCTATACCTAGTTTAATTGAATTAGTAAGATTACAAAAACAGATAGAAATAGCAAAAGAAGAAAAGGTTTATTTAAATCAAAGACTACAATATATTATATTTGCAGGTTGCCATAGAGATAGCATAAGAGCATTATAAAAAAGGGAACAAGAAAAAAACCGGAAATATAGAAATATTAGAACAAAAATTATTTAAAATGAAAAATGACTTAGCAATTCTTAATAAAAATGAGTAATTTGACCTATATACATATTAAAATAATCTTTGAAGGATACAAAAGTCGGTATTATACACCAATGGTAGATACAGGAGCACAACCAACAATAATGAAAGAAAAAATGGAAAAATGAAACACACCATTTAGAATCAATGGGTTTAATAACAATAGTAGTAACATTACCTTATATCAAACAAAAGTAAAAATACAAAGTTGGAATAAAATATTAATTATACCTAAAGTATACTTGTTTCGAACCATACTAGGAACTAACTTTCTTAACCAATATAAACCTTTTGGTATAGGTAAAGAGTTTATTACATTAATTACTCCTTGTAAACATAAGTTAAGAGCTAAAATAGTCAAAAATAGAGAAAGAATGCCAACAGAATGGGAAAAATGTAAAATAGGCGAAGAAACTCAATTAGTCCAAAAAATGACAACCAAGAAAGAAAATATTAATAACTTTGAAATTATAGAAATTGGTATACTCCATCTAGATAAGCTTACTCCTTTAAAAACTCAATTAGAAGAACTATGTAGTGATAACCCTTTAGAAAATTGGTATAAGCATAAAACAAAAACTAAAATGACATTGAAAGACCAAAACATCATAATATCACAAAAACCTTTTAATAATACACAACGAGATGAAAAAGAATTTAAAATGCATATAACGGAACTATTAGCTGGAAAACTAATCAAACCCAGTAATTCAAAACATAGTAGCAATGCTTTTATAGTCAATAAACACTCGGAACAAAACCGAGGAAAAATAAGAATGGTTATTGATTATAGAATTCTAAATGAAAAAACAATTACATACAATTATCCTATACCAAACAAGATACTTAAAATGAGGCAGATACAAGGTTACAATTATTTCTCAAAATTTGATTGTAAAAGTGGTTTTCATCAATTAAAATTAACCGAAGATTCTAAACAACTAACAAGCATTCAAAGTCCCTAATGTGTTTTATGAATGGAATGTATTACCTTTTGGATATAAAAATGCCCCGGGGAAGATTCCAGGCAATCATGGATAAATATTTAAATCAGTTATCAAATTGTGTAGTTTATATTGATGACATACTAATCTATTCAAAAACACAAGAAGAACACTTTAAGTTATTAGAACAATTTATAGAAATTATTAAAACTAGTGGTATAGTTTTGAGTAAAAAGAAAATGGAATTATTTAAAACACAGATTGAATTCTTAGGATTTGAAATAGATAAAGCTGGAATAAAAATGCAAGATCATATAGCTCAAAAAATTATTGAGTTTCAAAAGGAAATAAATACTAAGAAAGAATTACAAAAATTCTTAGGAATAGTAAATCAGGTTAGAGAATTTATCCCAAAATTATCACAATATGTTGAACCACTAACTAAGAAATTAAAGAAAGACTATGATTTTAGATGGGAAGATACTGATACAAAGATTTTAGAAAAAATCAAAGACCTAGTCAAAAAGTTACCAAAACTTAGTTTTCCTGATGAAGACAAAGAATTTATATGGATAGTAGAAACAGATGCTAGTGAAACCAATAACGGTTATGGAGCAGTATTAAAATACAGATATAAAAATGATAGAAAAGAATATGTTTGTAGGTATCACTCAGGTACTTTTAAGGCAAATGAAATTAATTGGGATATAAATAAAAAGGAATTAAAAGCAGTAAAATATGGAATCAAAAAATTTGAATGTTATATAGTTTATAGTAAATTCATAATTAGAACAGACAATAGAACAGTTAGGAGTTGGCTAACCCAAAAATTACAAGATTCAATTACAAGAAAAGAAATAAATCGAATAATAGCTGACATCAATCAATATGAATTTTCTATTGAATTATTAAAAACTAACGAAAACTTTTGCAGACTATCTCTCAAGAAATAGCTCAACAACTGGTTCCAGAAAATCAGGAGCTCAAGATACAACTCAAAAAGTTAATGCAAGAACTCGCTTCAATGAAAAGAGAAGCCACTTCCAGCAATCCAAATAAGGAGCAAGAAGATATTGGCACTAGCCAAAAATATAAAAGCCGAATTATTACAACAAAAAAAGTTAATTCCCCTTTCAATAGAAATATGTCCTTACAAACTTATAACCCCAACCAAGCCAATAACCCTAATCCAGTTATCAACGAACTAAATTTTCCAAGCCTCATACCAGATACCACATCTTTCAAAGAAAAGTTAACCTTAGGAACTAAACAAACTATGAATCCTTCAGTTCGCCAATATATAGATAATTTCTTATTTATTGCCAACAGACTAAATACATTTCCAGAGATAACCACAAAAGACCGCCATGGAGAAATCGAAGGTGGATATGTTACTAACCCCTTAAAAAGGGTATACGAGTTAATAGCGTTGCCTGGTTGCAATGCAAATTTAATCAAAGCAGCATATGACTATGGCCTTCTTAATTCAGTTTACACAATGAATGGAGAAGAGCTATCGTTAATTCCTGATTTATATAAAGCAGCTAAAAGTTACTTGCATATTACAAAATCTCCTATGATTTTTGTAAGATGCTATACCGCCCCAGGCGAAGTTTTACTTTTTCTGAAATAAAACAATGTATTAGGGTTGTTAAAATGGGTTGTACAGCATATTACAAAATCTCCTATGATTTTTGTAAGATGCTATACCTACTTACCCTACTACATTGTTAGAAGGTTGCAGGAATTATTTTTGACAGGTGTACGACAGCCTATCAAATTTTGGCGCCGTTGCCGGGGAGACGGTATAGTTTTATTTAGTTTTTATTGTTGGTGAGACTAAACTGTAAATAATTTTTTTCCCTTTTGTGAATATTTGTTTTTTTTTTTTTTTTTGATAACTTTTCTGTATCATGGAGTCATGCTATTTTGATGATGGGGATAATTCTTTTGTTAGGCAACATAGTAATAATTCTCGGGATTCTCATGTTTACAGTTTTGATGCATCATATCAAAATCCTCCCAATTTTTGCATGAGTTCTCCTGAAGTACCTCATATGTTTTGTGAACCCCATGTACATGCTAGTAATTCTAGAGCAATTTTTTATTTTCCTCAGTATGAGAATGAAGCGTTTTGGAAATACTATCATAGGCTTGGTGATTATATTGGTCCTAATCATGGAATTGAACTGTGGGATATGTGCCTAGTGATTTATGAGGGGTTAAATGAAGAAACTAGGATGTGGTAGAATCTATGTCTAATGGGGAATTTCTATTCCGATCACCTGATTATTGTTGGGATTTAATTGTGTGGTTGGCTAGGGATACTTATGAGTGGGAGATGTCTTCATCTGCTCTTCCACCCCAAACTTACATGACACCAACCCCTTATTGTTAAAATTGTCAGTCTACTTCACATGATTTTTCTTCGTGTGATGTGACTTTAGTTTATGGTTTTAACCCCTCTTCCCAATGTGAATGTCAATCTGCTCAAAATTCTAGCCCCAAACCGTTTATTTATGATGATGAGGAGGGTTGGATAATAAATGAGAGCTATTGGGATGATGAAAAGATTAAGAGAGAGACTATTATGATGGATGTTTTGCAGGAGCAAGAAACCATGGTTGAAGTTTCCTCTTTGGAGGTAAGTCAAGTTGAGAGTGAGGTGATTTATGAGTCTTTATCGGTACCACCTATTGTTTTTGAGTCTCTTGTTCCTTTCTCTAAAAAACTTGACCTTATTCCTTCTTCTCCTATATTATATCCTCCATCGTTCCTTCTTTCTCCCCTTTTGAATGGCTCTCATGATAATGTAAATGATGTACAGTTAGTTTTTTTTCCTTCTTTTGCGTCATGTAAAAAGACTAACATTTTTTCCTTTTCTTCTTCTTGTAAATATAATTTTTCCTTTGATTTTTCTTTTTGTAGTTTTAGTAATTTTTTAGTACTAATTTTTTTCATTTTTCCTTTCTACTCTTATATCATATGCTCTGAGATATTTACAGGAACATATGATAAGCTTCTTAGAGCATTGAATTATTATGAGTGATGTACTAGTCTTAAACGGTCATGCAAGACCTTAAATCAGCGCTTATCGGGAGGCAACCCGGCTTTGTTCATATTTTTTATTTTTTTTATTTTTTTATTTTTATTTTTTTGGTTTTACTAACTTTGCTAATGTGTGATGAAGTCTTTTGCTAGGTGCAAGCATAGCCAATTTTTTTGGCTAAGTTCACTGCCTCATTACAACTATCGATTGTGGTGGAGGTGTCGATGCTTTTTGACACTCCCTTTGAACACCCACCCCTTTTGTAAGTTGTACCTCTCCCTCATTTAATTCCTCTTTGTTCACATTGAGGACAATGTGTCATTCAGCTTGGGGGAGGATGTTTGTCATCATTACTTAGCACATGTTAGTTGCATTTAGAGTAGTTTTTTTTATTGCTTTCATAGGTTGTTGCACGGTTTGTACTGCTCATTAGGAGTGGGAGTTTACGTGTGACCAAAAAAAATTGTATCTTGCTTTCTTAGTTGCATTAGCATATTTCATTTCATATTAGACTTCATCTCATTTTATTAGTTGCATCTATAGGACTATTGCTGGCACTCTTTGAGAACTTTGATGATATTTTACTACATTTCCTAAGCGTCATTCATCTTGAGCATGATACTTTATAGCACGATTGTTTCGCAATTGATTGTTTGTGGTAAGATTGATTGATCTCTCTCTGGTTCGATTTAACTTTAATTGTGCGGACACCTTTTGAGCTTCGTGCCTATAAACTGACGTATCTGTGTCAGCTATGTTCTTTCATGTGTGATTAGTTCCTTAGTTGTCGCATTGATCTTGATTTTGACTTGGTACTCTTTGATATTTGATAGTGCATATATTTTGATATGATTGAGGCATTCTATTTCATGATCTTAGCTCCAGAGTTATTCTTGTTTTCATATTATCCTTCCTCTAGCCCCGCTGAGCCTTTTTGACTATGTTTGATTGCTTCCTACATTACAAGCCATTGGCCTCATTTGATATTTGTCCTAAGCCTAGCTTGGGGGAGCGAGTATTAGTTTTCGTTTGGTTTGTATTGAATTGAAATGCTCTATTTGTGGTTTAGAAGGATGGAAAAGTATGTTTAGTGAGCTTTGAAATTGAATTGAAAGTTCGAAAAAAAAAAAAGAAAAAAAAAGTGAAAAATGAAATGAAAAAGAAGTGAAAAAAAAAAGTTGTGAATAAAGTGAGATAAAAAGGGTTATGATTGAATTTCTTGAGTGAATAAGGTTGTTGATTATATTTAGAGATTGTTGGTTGTTGCGTGGAGTTGTTGTGATCTTTCTTGGTCATGTTTTCAGTTATATGATGCTCCCCCTTCTTGGTTTTTCCACCACAATTCCCAAATTATTCCATACCTTTAACCCAAGCCCCATTACAACCCTTAAAAGTCCTCTTGATCATTGTGTATTGTATTGTTGAGTATTAAGTGAGTCAAAAAGTCAAAGTTAAAGAGTATATGTTTCATCTGAGTTGACTTATTTTAGGTTGAGTGTCATCATTTATCCTTTAAACATATGAGAGATTTGAGTGCACATAACTATAGTAAGGTATGTCAGGTTTGGTTAAATCCAGCTTGGAAGAGATGGTATGTGGTATGATTGGAGAGTCGATTGCGATACATGACATTCAATGCGGCTTTGTTCGAGATTGTTTCGATGCTTGGTTTGTGTAGTGATTATCTCTCTTGTGTTTTCAGTTGAGTGTTTAGCCCTGTTGTAGTCCTATATTGTAGGTCGTCTTTCTTTTCCAATGTTTATGTCTTATTGCTTGGGGACAAGCAATGGTTTAGCTTGGGGGAGTTTGATAAGTCATATTTATATATAGTTTTAAGGTGCATTTAGGTTGCATTTTAGAGCATTTAGATTGCATCATATTCTTAAGTTATGTTATTCTACTCCTATTCGGTATGTTTTCTTGTTTTTGATGAATTTCAGGTAATGAGAACGTATTTGGAGTATATTTAGCTGAGCTTGAGGATTAGGAACACTTGGAAATAAGCTACGATGCATAAGGATAGTATGGATATGTCTTAGTACGAGTTTGAGCGAAAACAAAGCGGAAAATCATTAGAAGAAATGTGAAAAAAGAGTCATGTATACTCTTCTGATCATAACTTTTGATGTGCTTCTTAGAATCAAGAAATTCCAGTTGGGTTGGAAACTAGACTTGAAGGGATTTCCAACGATAGTTCACACGCCCCAAATGGACTTTTGGTTTGAGAGATACAGCCTTCGCAAGTTGACGCAAAATCGCAGTTTTCCCGCCCGGTCGACCGGGCGAAATGAAATTTTCACAGGATGCAAGGCATGTTAGCCCGGTCTACTGGGCGAGAAAGGAGCCAAAATCGCTTGCGCTCCCGGTCGACCGGGCGGATTGCTGTTCTGTCGTAGCTCCTCAATCACAGTCGCCCGAACGGGCGGATTTTGCCCGGTCGACCGGGCGGTTTCTCGAGACGGGTTTATTTGCTTTTTTTTAGCCGGTTTTGTAAAAACTATAAATAGGTCTTTTCTTTCTCTCTCCAGGTGATATCTCTTTTTCTGACGTTATATTTTGTATTCTTAGGTTTAGTTTTAGTTTCCTTCTTCCTTTTCTCTCTAGTTTTTTCATGGCAAACCCTAGTTTCTCTTTTCTTCATTAGTTCATGAGTTTATAATTTTCATCTCTTTTCTTTCATTGATTTCTTTGATTATGCTTTCCTTTGTAGATTTTAAATTTCTTTATTTATTTCATGATTGAGTAGTTTATATTCTAGGGTTTGGGAATCCATGTTTATATGCTATGATTCTTGATTGATATTTATTAATGGTTTGATTAGTTATTGATATCTCTAATTGATTAGTGTTTTTATTGTTAATCTTGCAATCTGATCAATTGTCTGATTAAATATTGCTAATATCGAGTCATAGATCGAGAGGTAGTACTCTTTAGAGGCTTACCTACAATTAGCAAATCTGATTATGTTGAGCGACCGTACTAGCATATGTTGATTTGAGAGCGTTAAGGCCCGACCGTAGGATTAACATGTGCTCTAGATATCTGATTAATTGAATCATTGATGATATTTTGATAGATTATAGTTATAAACATGGTAAACCATTGCCCTATATCTTTTTTAGTTTGGTTTTCGTAGTTTGATTAGTTTTGAACTTTAATTCAATAATCCTGATTTGTTTTAGTTTCTTTATACCTTAGAAGCTAGATTAAAACGACCATCTCACTGTGGATTCGACCCTACTTACCCTACTACATTGTTAGAAGGTTTGCAGGAATTATTGTTGACAGGTGTACGACAGCCTATCACTAGTCAGAGCGGTGATAGACAGACGCTTAGGGAACTTAGGCATCAAATTCTTGCTAGGCGTTCCGTCAGGCATCCTCCAGCCGATGCTGTTCCCGGCCTTGATGTTGCCCCTCTTAGAGAACACGCCAGGTTGGAGAACTTGGCGGATGCTGGGGTTGAGGTAGCGGCCGACTTTTACGACCGCTTGCAGGAATCTTCGGCTCCTAACCCTACTATTATTGATTTAGGTGACGACAGCGACTCCATTGCCACTGTTATGGTTCGCCAGGAAACTGTTTATCATCGTCGTACTGCTGCGACTCCTGCTGTTCGCGACACTGAGGACGCGACTGATTCTGCGGATGCAGACATTGGCGTTTCTGTGCCTATGTCGACGCATGTGGTTGGGGAAAGTTCCCGTGCTGCCGAACTGAGGGTCGACAGTTCCAATCCGTTAGAGGAGATTGAAACCGGACCGAGTTCTGATGCTCTATGGCTGCCTAATGATTTTAGCGCCGGTCCTCTTAGTGTAGAGATTGATTTACTGTGGCATCAGGACGCCCTTGAGCTTGCCTAACCAAGAGTTGTTCGGGATTTATATCATCTCCCCGCAGGTTATCGGCTGGTGGTTCCGCCAGAGGGGGCTATTGTGACGAAGTGTCCTCCCGGTCACGTGGCCGTGTATACTCATCATTTCGAGTTTGGCCTCCGCCTTCCTCTTGATTCTTTTTTGGTGAGGATTCTGAACGCGTTCAACGTGTGTTTGGCTCAGCTGACTCCTTTGGCGGTCCGGAATCTGATCGCGTATATATGGGTTGTACGTTTTTTGGACTTCCTGCAAACGTTAAATTTGTTCCGCCACCTCCACTGGCTGAAAAAGAATGGATCTTCCAGGCAGGCAGGCTGGTGGTCGCTAACCACGGCCGACAACAAGATAACTGTTCAGTCCAAAATGACTGGTTTATAGGGTTGGCAGGACGCCTTCTTTTGGTTGCAGGTTCCAGAGGATTATCCCGTGCGCCGTCATTTCACCGAGCTCCGTCCTCGCATGGAGCATTTATCTTCAGTTCCGTTAACTGGGGAAGAGTTAACGGCCTTTGAATATTTTGACACGGAGGATTATTTAGTCACATATGAGGACGGGAAGACTTCCAAAGTTAAGGAGCCCAAGTATTGGATTCCTCACTCCAAGTATATCATGGGGAATGAACCCTTGTCGGCCATGCTGCTCTCTCCTACCCATGATAATGGTAAGTGTTGCTGTCGGACTGGTCCGTCTGATGATAGTAGTAGTTTTTTTTTTGACCATTTCGTGTTTGTTTGCAGGTTTTGACCATCTTGATCTTGACGCGCTTGGTGTTGATGAAGATTTTCGACCACTAACACATTTGCCGGCCGCTCCCTCTTACAAGTACGAAACCATGCACGACAACACTAACGGTCGTCGAGGTGGAAGCCGTAGCGGTCCCCAAAACATCCGCCGAGGTCGTGGTGGGGTAACTGTAGCCCGTACCCCTGTTGAGGGCGCTACTACTGCTGTTGCTGGTACTAGTGGCCAGCCATCCCCTGCCGTCCCTATCAGGTCATCCACCTCCCGGCCTGTTGCCCGGGGTGGTGGTAACAGGAGGCGGCCTCGTGAGCCAGTTGCGGCAGATAAATCTGCCAATAAGAGGCAGGCCTTGGGGGATCCTGAGACTTCCGCCCCTGCCAATGAGGGCGTCCAGATAGAGGACCAACATGTGGGTGCTGGTGACATTAGCGGCGCCTCCTGGCTGTCAGGTTCTTACTCCTCTATCCGCGAGAAGATCCGGGAGCTCATTACAATGCCCAGCTTCTTATCCAACTTATCTCCCAGCATTTTTTCCCAGTACCACGAATGGATCGAGAAGAAATAGGTTCCGCTAAGTGATGTTGTGGCGGCCTCCTTTGCTCGCCGGCCCGTCGTTTCCGGCAAGATCTATCAACCTGACTGGGACGTCAGGGAAGATGAGTCGTTGTATGCCGACGTCCCTGAGAACGGTGGCATTCTTGCCTACCGTAATCTGAAGGGCATGCAGCTGCCATTAGACAGGCCGGCAGGGTCCTTGGTAACTCCTGCCGCAAGACTGGCTCACGACCAACTTGTGGTACGTTTCGTACTTAATCTTATTATTATTCACTTTTTTTATTATTGACGTTCTCTTTTCGTCTTTGCAGGCCAACAATGCTGCTCTTGAGTTGATAGAGCAGTATGTTGAGTACCAGAAGTTGGCGGACAGCTACAAGCAATCGCTGGAGACTTGCCAGGATCTGCTGAAGGGGACGGAGGACAAGTTGGCGGCTAAGACAGCGGAATTACAGCCTTTGGAAGATGAGCTGTTAACTCTGAGACCACGGGCTGCCCTACTGGAAGAGACTGAGGAAAATGTTAACGCATTGACCAAAGCTCTGGAGACCGCCAACTCTGAAAAGGAGGTTGCTGTACTGGACGCCAAGACGGAAGCTAGTATTCAGGCTATTGCTGAGTTTCAGCAATCTGAGGAGTACACGACGGTCCTCCATAAGAGGTATGATGGCGGTTGGGCGGCCGCCATGAGGTGCGTGTGCAAGACCATTTCAGGATTTGACTGGAACGTGATTGAAGAGGCTCATGCTGCCGGCCAACATCTTAGGCCATTCGAGGGGGATCCGAAGTTTGCTGACGAGGACGCCATAGCAGATGCGGACCCTCGTTACTTGCCAGAGCAGACAGACTAGGATGCCCCCCCTTCTTGAAGTTTTTGACGGCCTTCTCTCAGCTCTTCTTGTTCTTCCAATAGCTTGTAATTTGTAGTCTTTTGAATATTTTCTCTTTATTCGGCCCATGTTGGCACTTGTAAAAATTAAATTTCTTAATTTTATGAGTACGATTCCAACTGAAAGCCTTTTCTCTGGCCGCCATCTTTTTTGTCTGTAGTTGGCCGCCAAGCCAGTAGCTTTTATCTTATGGGAAAGTACTTTATATCTTGCGTTTCTGTCGCTTTAATTATCGTCTGATTGTAGTATGACCGCCAATAATTATTTATTCGTTAACGAAGATTGACGTCTGGTCTGTTATATGACCGTGAACGTACGCGGACCTGTTATTTGGCTTTTGTCTTGTGCTTGGTCTGTCATATGACCGTTAATACACTTTGAGCCTGTCATATGGCTTTTGATTTGTGCTAGGTCTGTCATATGACCGTTAACGCACTTTGAGCCTGTTATATGGCTTGATTTATGCTAGGTCTGTCATATGACCGTTAATGCAATTTGAGCCTGTCATATGGCTTTTGTATTTGATTTGTTGACTTGTCATATGGTCAATTAATATGCATGAAAATAATAAGACAATCAATGAATTTGCTAAAGTAAGCTTGTATTATTTATGTAATAAAGGGTGGCTTTCGGCCTATTACACTCAATGAATCAAACATAGTATTTCTTTAGGACGCTAGCATTCCAGCAGTTTCTAAGCTCCTTGTCATCCATGCTTTTTAGAATGAAAGAGCCGGGAGCAATCTTTTTGGCTATGACGTAAGGACCTTCCCAGTTAGCAATTAGCTTCCCTTCAGTATGCGCCTTGCCAGTAGCTGCTGTTCTGCGAAGAACCAGATCGCCAACATCTAACGGCCTTTCCATGACTTTCTTATTGTAAGCCTTGCTGATTCTATCTTTGTAAGCGGCTGCTCTTAGTTCCGCCATGAGCCTTGTTTCTAGCAAGAAGTCTAGGCTTTCCCTGAGTGCTTGGTCATTCTTCTGGAGGTTTTGGTGTTTTATTCGATAAGAGGGTAACCCCACCTCTACCGGTAACACCGCCTCTGTACCGAAGGCCAGCTTAAAAGGGCTCTCCCCTGTCGCTTCTTTCTCTGTTGTTTTATTCGACCATAGCACTGCTGGCACCATGTCGGCCCATCCTCCTTTGAATTCATCTAGCTTTTTCTTTAAGGCATTCAAGATTTGTTTGTTCGCGGCCTCTGCTTGTCCGTTGCTCTGAGGGTGGCAAACGGCTGAATACGCAAACTTCACACGAAACTCTGTTAAGAATGCTTATATGGGGCGACAATCATACTGGACACCATGGTCGAAGACGATAGCCATGGGAATCCCAAATCTTGTCATAATGTTCTGCTAGATGAATTTCTTGACCTGATTTGCCTTGATATTTGCTGTCGGCTCAGCCTCTATCCACTTTGTAAAGTAATCAATGCCCACTATTAGGAATCTCCTCCCTCCAGTTGCTGTGGTGAACGGTCCCAAGATGTCCATTCCCCACTGAGCGAACAGAATCGGGCATAGGATAGGCTGTAAATCATTGCTGGTCTATCTCTGGCACATGTCGCACTTCTTGACGTTACCTTGGGCATCCGCCAGCATATTGGGCCACTAGAAACCCGCTCTTAGTGCCTTAAGTGCTAAAGCCTTCCCGCCAATATGGTTGCCGCAAATACCTTCATGTATTTCCTCGAGAATCTTTGCGGACTCTCATGCAGTTGCACACTTAAGCAAAGGTAGACTGAACGATTTCTTGTACAACTCATTCTAATATATGACGTACCAGCTTGCTTGTCGTTTTAATTTCTTAGCGGACGAAGGATCGTTGGGAAGCGTCCCCGTCAGCTTGTATGCCACCAGCTCACTAGACCATTCCCCTTGCTGGTTTATGCTGTTGACGGTCACAATTTTTTCCGTGATGCTCTTTTCCCTCAAGATGTCCACCGTGACGGTTTTCTCGATGCTAAATGAGTCAGAACTTTCCAATTTGGATAATGCATCCGCTTTCGTGTTCTCGGCCCTTGGTATTGCCTGAATCTCAAAGTGATTCAATTGAGCTATACACTCCTTGGCTTTCTCTACGTACATCAACATGTTAGGCTCTCTGACCTCAAATTCACCTCTTAGCTGGCCAGTAACCAGCTGCGAATTCGTCTTCAAGAGTACATTCTTAGCGCCCGCTGCTAAACACATTCTCAGGCCGGCAATTGCCGCTTCATATTCTGCTTCGTTGTTTAATGCAGGGAAAGCAAACTTGATGGCGTACTGGTATGAGTTTCCCTCAGGGCTAGTCATCACTATACCAGCCCCAGATCCGCTAGCAACGGAGGATCCGTCAACTTCTAGCAGCCAGACTTCCTTTTGCTCCACTTCTTCCTCATATGAGGTTTCCACAATAAAATCTGCCAAGGCCTGTGCTTTGATAGCGGTCCTGGGCTGAACTATCCATCTTTTGCAACGCTTTTTCTAGCGGCTGATTGGTTAAAACTGGGATGGGATGACAGTCAAAGTATGGTCTGAGCTTCCTGGCGGCAATTACGACAGCCAAAGCCATTTTTTCTACCAGCTGGTAACGGCTCTCTGGACCGTTAAGGATGTGGCTGATAAACTATATTGGCTGCTGCCTCTTCTCTTTTTCCACCAACAACACGACCGCGACTGTTTTTGGCGAGGCCGTGATATACTGTTGTAATAAGTCTCCAGTCTTGGGCCTTGTGATGGTGGGTAGCTTCTTCAAATGCTCCTTTACCGCCAGGAATGCTTTTCTTTGCTCCTCTCCCCACTCGAACTTCTTATTTCCCCTTAGCAGTGCAAAGAAAGGCAAAGCCTTATCTGCTGATTTTGAAATGAATCGAGTGAGGGCCGCCATTTTCCCTGTTAGCCTCTGAATATCTTTGACGCTTTTTGGCTCAGGCAGGTCGACAATGGCTTGAACCTTGTCTGGGTTTGCATCAATCCCTCTCTTGCTAACCAAAAAGCCTAAGAACTTCCCTGCTCTTACCCCAAAAACACATTTCTTTGGGTTGAGCTTCATCTTATACTTCCTCAACGTTCTAAAGGTCTCTTCCAGGTCATCTAAATGTTCGTTGTCAGTCTTACTTTTGACAATGGAGTCGTCAACATATGCTTCGATATTTCTCCCCCTCTGATCCGCGAATACTTTATCGACCAGCTTTTGGTAGGTTGCTCCTGCATTACGAAGCCCAAACGGCATTGCCTTAAAGTTGTATACGCCGCAATCTGTGATGAATGCTGCCTTTTTTCTGTCGGCCTCAAGCAAACTAATCTGGTGATATCCTGAGAACGTATCCATAAAGCTTAGCAGTGCATGCCCGCTAGTAGAGTCTACCAGTTGATATATTCTCGGCAACAGATAGCAGTCCTTTGGGCAAGCTCTGTTGAGATCCGTAAAATCTACACACATCCTCCATTGGCCGTTAGCTTTCTTTACCATGACCACATTGGCCAACCATTCTGGATAATCACATGGCTCAATGAAATCCGCCGCCAGCAGCTTATCAACTTCCTCTTTTATGGCCTTGTTCTTTTCACTGGAGAAATTTCTCTTCTTTTGCTTGATAGGGTGGACAGTGCTGTCCACATTTAGACGATGTACCATCACGGCCGGGTCTATTCCCGGCATCTCATCTGCTGAGAACGCGAATACATCCGCGTTTTCTCTTAGGAGAGTCACCAGGTTGACTCTAACCTTTGGGTCCATGTCTGTTCTGACAGCAACTGTCATTGCCGGATCTTCTGCCAACATCTCCTCATTTGTTTCTCCATCTGGCTTGGGTCTTGGCGTATCATCAATCCTAGACTCCAATTCTTCCATTGAAATTTCCGTCATTTCTTCATCTCCTTTTTCGGATTCTGCTTCGTCTGCCAGAGCTTTCCTCTGGGCTCGCCTTTGTTTCCGAGTTGGCGGATTCAATTATCTACCGGCATTCTCCTTGCCGGCTGCTTCAGTGCTGTTAGATAGCATGATTTCGCCATCTCCTGATTTCCTCTCAACTTCGCTGTCGTCCCAAGATTAGAAACGTACATCATGGTAAGATGGTAAGTTGACACAACTCCTTGGACGTCATGAATAATAGGGCGTCCGATAATTGCGTTATAAGCTCCAGGCACGTCAACCACCAAAAATTCCACCATCACATCTCTGGCGTTCTCATCTTCTCCTACCCTGACCGGTAGGGTTATCATTTCAAGCTTGCCTTTGCTTGGTTCACACTGCCCCCATGAATCGGGCCGCCACTGATAACATGGATCTCACTGATCCGCGACTGAACATTTCGGTTGGCTGGCTTTACCAAGTCTCCATCCTTAGTCTGAGCTTTATACTGGCTGAAATAGCCCCTTCTCACCAAATCCTCCAAGTTATCCTTCAGATGCCGACAATCTTCAGTCAGGTGCCCGTGGTCACCATGAAAATCACACCACTTGCTCTTGTCGCGGTTTTTATGGAACATTTGTTTTGGACGCTGTCATTTATCACTGTCTTTATTAATCAAGTATATCTGACTCCTGGAGGTGGTGAGCTGAGTGTACGCGTCAAACTTTTCTTTGCGTTCACCCTTCTCCCGGTCATACCTCTCGCGGTCATTTCTTTCACGGTCACTTCCTCTTTTGACCACATTGGATTCTTGCCTTTTTTCGTCTCGGCCGCGGTCACCTTCACGACCTTTGTCTTTCCTTTGCTTCTCCTCTTTTTTCTTTTCGGGTTCGCGGTGCTGATTGCTCGCGGCCTTGTCAAACTCTTCGCCCCTTATGAAATCATTTGCTTTTCCCAGAACAGGACCTAAGGACGTGAAGATCTTGCGACCCAAATAACTTCTGAATGCTGACCCCTCTCTCAACCCCGTCATTAAGGCTAAGACGGCCACGTCCTGCTGAAGTCGCGGAATGGAGATTGCTTCCACGTTAAATCGTCCAATGAAATCGCGAAGACTTTCTGTTTCCCCTTGCTTAACAGAGAGCAGTTCACCGGTCGTGCGCTCGCGGCGCCTATTGCTTACAAAATGAGTGCTAAATGTGGAAGCCAACTGAGAGAAAGTGGAGATAATACCTGGCTTCAAACTCTTGAACCAAGTTTGAGCAATCCCGGTCAGGGTAGACGGAAACACCTTGCACCAGATGGCGTCCACCTGAGTGTATAAGTACATGTGACCCTCATATGCTGCAACATGATCATCTGGGTCAGAACTGCCGTCGTATTTGCAGGACGACATCTTGATTCTGGGCATGGGGTGATTCAAGACTTCTGGAATAAAGGGAGACTGGGCTTACTTAACAAGTGTCTGCCAGCCGAATAGTTACTAGCACCCTGGGTGTTGTACTCTCGGCGGGACTGACTTTGATATTCATCTTCTGAATTGTTTAGATCCTTAGTTTCCAGAATAGCTTCCTCATACTCTGCATCATCAATTTGCCTTTCCATCTATCGTTCCTCTTGCGTCAGCGTACGCATCCTCCTTACCGGCGTACCGTCAACGTTTCTACCGGCCATAGCCAGTGATCGTTTACGGTGCTGAACGCCTCTAGTATTCGGAACAGGGGTGTTATTAGGCTGAGAAGTGCCTTGTAACATTTGGATGAATGATGCCACGGTTTGCAATTGGTCAGGGGAGAATTGAGTCAATTGAGTCAAGTTGAATGGAACGCTACCATTGTTTACCTGAGTCACATTATTCTCAGGAGTATGCTGGTCGTTATTGTCCTCGGGGACGTTAAGGTGGAACTGTGGTGTACCGACAGGTCCGGTAATGACAGGTTCAGAAGACCCTTGGCCAACTTCAAACCCTGGTGGACAGCGACTCGAGTTTCCAGTTTTGTCCATGACTGCTTCACAGAGACGGGAGCGCCCTCCTTCTAGCGCCAAGTTGTTTCGGTGTTGAAATGGTTGGCGGTCTTGAGAAGTCCGCCAAAGATTTAGGGTTATCGTCCTCTGGTGAATAGCTGCACAGGAAGCAAACGTGAACTACCCTCAGGGGGGATGCGAGGAAACCCCCTCCGACGCTCAAGTCAGTACGTGGCCCACTCGTATTTAGAGAGAGAAAATAGAGAGAGAGAGATAAGAATTGTGAGTGTGAGAGAATGTACCTGCACAATAGTACTATTGGGCTATTTATAGAAATACTATTCATCTGATAGGGTGCGTAATCCTTTTACACGTGTACGGTCGTAGTGCATTTGACAGTTGGGAAGATTCCCTTATTTTGTCTTCATGACGGCCGCCAACGTTGTCGGACACGTTGATGTACTGACTTGTTGGAGCTGTGGACTATATTCATAATGTTCGCGTCCGCAATGGTGTTCGCGGACTCATCACAGGAATCCGCTAACATACTTGGGTTATACCCATACACCAGGGTTATTGCAAGTAAGAGGAGATTATTTAACTTTAAAGAACTGAGGGGAAATATTAAAAATGAATGTTCTTTTTTGTAAGAATGGAATGTTTTTATTGTCATTATAATAAGTCTACCATATAAGACTTCCTCTTATCCAAAATAAAAGTTGTTTAAGCAATTCTCACGCATATTAAAAGAAAGTTTTTCTATATAGAATTATACAAAAAAGTTCGATAAATCTAGTTACAACTTACAACCGCAGTAAAGTGGCACTTGACATTGTATTGATATACTAATGAAATGACCTTTAATATTGATATTATAAAGTGACATTTGTTATTATTGGTATTGTAACGTGATTTATATTTGAAATCAAAAGAATTAGTTAAAAAAAACTTATATATTGGATCTAAAATGCTGCAAATGTTTAAAGATTGCTTCCTCTGTCTCAATTTGAAACATTACTTCAGCACACAGACATATCAAACTAGTTGGGAATTGGCCGAAAGGTGATTAAATGTGAATAACGGAATTAGAACTGGACAGAGAGGAGAGAGACTATAGTAAGAGAATAAGAAAATAGTAAGAGAAAGTGGAAATCATCTATCATGGGGGGTAGACCTTCTTCTCCCAAACGGTAAGTGGAAGATACATCCGAGACATCCTAATATAGTGTCATGAAAAATAATATTGGAACAGAGGAAGTATTGCGTGAAATAGAATAGTACAACTGCTAAGGAATGCTATCCACAACTCATGTGGGTAATTCTTTTGCTACTATACCATAGTTTCAAAATGCGGTTTCGGTCACAATCACAGTAACGGTCACGGTTATACGGGACGCGTGGTGATGCGGTTGTCGTACCGCCAAATATCGGCTCAAACCATGAGATATCCCTTGAAACTGCCTAAAATACGGTTCTTTTACACCTTTACGATGAAGGTAGTATCGGTTCGGTAGTTTTAAAAACCTTTATGACATGGGTGATACGATGCGGCCTTGTTTTGACAGCATGTACTATACTCAAGTTTGAACAATGAGTGAATAACTTTTTGTCTTCATATGAAAGTCACTTGTTGTTTCATAGCATTCATCATAAGCAATGTTTAGTAAAGGTTTTTCTTTGCTCAAACTTTTAGACGGTTGGAAGCACATTAGAGGTTTAACCAACCAAGGCGTTTCCATGTTTTGTAACAAGCAAATTGCGCAGAATTTAGAAATATTGAAAAAGAACTTACCCCAAATTGTGTAATATGGGAGGCATACTAGTGTCCTTTTATGTAATGTTTTATATATCATAAGCTTACCGCTTCAGATGGGTTTTTTTTTTCTTGGCATTTGAAAAGAATTATATTACCAAAAGAGAGGTGATTACAAAAGCTAATCACACTAGCTAGCTTAGCTAAATAAGCTAATACAATAAGACAGTCAAATGAATTGATAGAATCCAGCATCCACCATCTAGCACCTAACAGCTAATAGCAAAAGAAGGCCAAAGTCTCCCTTTCTCGAAGGTAGGGGTGTCAAAACAGGTTCTCAAACAGGTTCTGGGTATACCCACGGTGAACCAGGTCAGACCCGGACAGGTTAGGAATCTGATTGTCAGTGTCCCAGGTCATGATTGGTCAGGTTTTGTTCAACTGGGTCGAACACATTTGAATCATTGGATTCCCGGGTGCCGGACAGGTCTGAGCGTTCCATTTACAAGTCGATCCATTCCCGGATATGATCGCCCGTTGACATTTTTTTTGCCGGGTTTGCGCAGGTCGTATTTAGGTTTCATGTACGGTTGAGTTAAGTCAAATGTACTCGGGTTGAATTAGTAATGACCTTAGTTCGATCATTGTGAAACATCGGGTCCATTCGCTATTGAACACCGACTCAACTTCGGGTAACTCCTGATCGGGCCATCTTGATTTTGTTATGGATTTTGTAAACGAATTATATTAATAAAAGTATTAAGATCGACATATATATACATATGTGTGTGTGCGATAAATATATGGATGACAACGAAAAACCAATAAAAACACTATATTGATTACCGTGATGCTTAGTGTATTCTCTTACTCAACTCTTATTTCGAATAATCAACTGCGTAAAACCACTCTAATGAGTAAAGGAGTAGAACGACTCTTCATATGTTTTAATATTATATATTATAACCAACGACAATAATAACGATTAGACGATCAATTCCAAACTTTATATAAATGATTTATTATTATAAGCATTATGATTGATATATAAATTTGTAAATAGTTATGATGGTAATGAGAATAATAATACTAATAAACATAAAGCGACAATGATAATAGGTAAAAATACAAATAATAATAGTAATAGTAACAAGGCTAACAATAGCAATAGTAATAAGAACAGGAGTACTAACAATAACAATATAAATACTAATATGTTGAATCATTTTAATATAAGGTTGATATCAAAATAATTGTAAAACCAATCTAATACTCTATTGATTATAAATTAGTATAACGACTCTTAATATGTTATAATATTATAACAAATGACAATCATACATTCATATGTTTACAACGACGGTTCATATGAGGCCTAAGTGATTATAATGAGGGTTCATATGTTGCACAATAATAATAATAATAAATTATACCCCCAAATCATTATCCCCTATAAAAGCTAACCATAACTTATTAAAATAAGCTAACTGTTACCAAGTAACAACCATAAGTTAAGTAAAATAGTTAACAAGTACTTACTAGTTACTAAATAGTAACTTGTTAACAACCATATAGTTTAATACTAGTATAAGATTATTAGATTAACAACCATAACACTCCATTATCTTTATAAGTTATAAGATTATTTAAGTTAATTGTTTTTTTTGTTATACTATAGTTTAATACTAGTATAGTATTTATAGTCTTCTCTTAACTTTGTATGTATATGTGACTATATATGTTAGTACGATATAATAATATTGGAACCATTATAACTAACGATAATAATAATGAGTATTATATATTAACTACGAGTATACGATCAATTACTGGATTTATATAAAATTTAAGTGACTCGATTATGGTAAGTATTATGATTCGAAATAAAAATAATAAAATAACATGATAACGTGAATGATTATTAATGAGTATCGACTCTTAATATGCTCTAATTGCATTAATACATATACATTAAAGATTTAAAGTCGATCAACACAAGCTAATACGAATATAACGTGACGGAAGTCAAAGTAGGGGGGTAATCATTAGGCTAAACTGGATTAATATATAGATCAATGTATTGCATTTCGACTATATGTCAATGCATAGATAATGTATAGATCAATGTATTGCATTTCTAGTATATATTAGTATAAACACAAAGTAATACGAACGGATTAGTATATAGATTAGTCAATGTAAGTGGGTAATCATTAGGATAATCGTCCTTGAGTGTAATGCGTTTCAGAAATTAAAAATATATACTTGAATTATTCAAATTACATATTATACTAAATGAATGTGTCAATGGTAGTTGATAGGCTAATCAAGATAACACTTCAATATTTGAGTTAATCGTCTTTATGAGAAACGCATTTTGAAAGAAAAACATCTACTTGAACTATATGTCTTAACTTGTATATATATGTGACTATAAACAAAATATTTTATCAGTAGGCTTAACTATTTTAGTTCGATATAATAATATTGGAATCATTCTAGCTAATTTCTATTTTAATTTTGAAAGTTTACAATTTCTATTAATTTCTAATAATACTACTAATTTCTAAAGTTACTAAAGTAATAATATTAGAATTAGAAATTTAGAATACTCAAACCATAATAATATCAAAATACAATACTTGTTTAATAGTAGTTTAGACCGTTGATTTTTTTTTTTTAAGGGAAAGGCCATTGATTTTAGAAAGATAAAAATCCAACCATTGATTAAGTTAGCAATCCATGTGATTGGCCACTCTCAATTTTCATTGGTCAAAAAACAATGTCATGGATTATGAATTAAGACCATTGATTTGAGAAAGATCAAAATCCAACCATTAAATTAATATCATTGTGTTCCCTCTCTAACCCTAAACCCTCCTCCATCCCTCCCTCTTTCCTCCCTCTCTCTTTCCTCATTCACAGCCTCCCTCCTCAATTCATCATCCTCAATCCTCTTCCATCTCTCTCGTACGTCTCCTCTCACCCTCTTTCACCACCACCACCACCGTCAGTCTCCTCACCAAAAAAAGCAAATCCACCGTACCGTCAGTCTTCTCTCGTGCGAATCCACCATCACCACCGTCAGTCTTCTCACCAAAAAAAAAAAAGCAAATCCACTACCGTCATCAAACTAACAACACTCGTTTGTAGATTTTCGTTCTTTTTCAGATTTTCATTTTTTTTGGTAGGTGGTGGGCTTGCAACTGTAATTTGTAGATTTTCGTTTTTTTTTTTTTGTAGATTTTCCTTTTTTTGGTAGGTGGTGGGCTTGTTCTATAATTTGTAAATTTTCGTTTATTTTTTGTAGATTTTCGTTTTTCTGGTAGGTGGACTGGTGGGCTTGGTTCGTAATTTGTAGATTTTCGTTTTTTTTTAATTTTAATTTTTCTATTTTTTTTTATTATGATTTTCGTTTTGTTGATTTTTGGTTTGTTGAATGTGGCTGTTTTGTTGATTTTTGTAAATTATGATTTTCGTTTTGTTGAATGTGGCTGGAATTTGAATTGCTTGAATAATGATTGTAGACTGTAGTTGGATTTTTGTTTGAATCTGGGTTGCTTGTGTGACGCAAGCCTGTAGGCAGTAGGTTTCAAATTTTTTTTTTTTTGACACATTATGAGCCAAAACTAGGTTGCTTGTGTAGACTAAATTTTGCTAGTGTATGATTAAGGAGGATGAAGAAGATGACAATTGATAGGGAAGATGATGCATCAAGTTGAATTCGCCACCAACACCCCACTAATCCACACCATTAGATTTAAGTAGGCTTGGTTTTTCTTTTTGAAATTAGGTTGAATAATAGCGTACATTTGTTCTTGTTCTCAGATTTGTTATTTTAGATTTGTAATTCTCTGTTATAGATTTTTTAATTCTCATATTTGTTATTCCTTATGTTGTTTTGTATTACTCAAAGCAACATGAAAATTAATAAGAAGACATTGAATAGTAAGCACTAAGAAATTAACGGCTAAAAAACAATCAAATAATCTCATCAACATTTAAAACACAATGACATGTACCAAAATTACATCAAAAATTTAGATACTTTAGAAAATTGTTAAAATACTACGTATATACATACATATTGTGACTTGTGAGCTGTAGCCTGTATGATATATACATCAATAGATGTCAAATCAAAACAAGAGAGCAATGTACACAAATAGTTCAAAAATAAATAAAAATAAAAATATAAACAAGTACATGATATTCAAAGTTTAATCCTTAAATTAAATGTAATTTAATTTTTTATTTAATTAATTATTAAATGTAAGCAATTTTATAAATTAACATATTTACATGATTTTGTAGATATAAAAAAATAATTGAATTTTAGTAATATCTGGTTGAGTACGGTCGGGTTCGGGTTTAAATGCAGGTCTGTCTGGTCAGGTGAGGATATAATCTTGCCAGGTGCCGGTCAGGTCTGGGTAATCCCAGGTCCGGTTTTGGTCAGGTTTGGGGACTGACCTTCACAGGTCGAACCAGGTTCAAGTCAGGTCAGAATCAGGTTGACCCAGCGGTCAGGTCTGTTTCTGACACCCCTACTCGAAGGGATTGAACTTTGTATCATTAGTGCACAACATACTATACCGTCTTATGTACATAGAAAATGAGGAGTGATAGCCAAATGATGGATGGGGGCAGTGACCTATGTGGAAAAGAAAATCATTGGCAAATAGGGGAGCGACAAGGCAAGTATACTGATGAGACAATGCCTTTTAGACTTTTAGAATACAGGTATAGATATAACAAGCAAAATGCCGGAAAGAAACTCAAGATAGCTGATGTACTCTTCGCCTTAGCAATATATTATAAATGGTTCATCCATGATCATATTTCTCAACATAATGAATAAAATCCAACAAACCAACAAACCACCAATGAGCTTTGCTGGGAGTTGACTGTACGGCATGCAATACACCTCAAAAGCAATTTCATGCTCCAAAATAAATGCTCGCAAAAATTGTAAATATTTTCACACTAATCAATCCTAACAATGCAATCAGCTCAGAGAGCACCCTAAAATGGTATCAACTCGATATTTCAGGTTTTCATGTACCAAAATTCAACTAGAATAGCAGTAAATATAAGAAGGTCTACTGTAACACTAACTGCTCACCTAGAATAAACTCTACCCTGCTCCCCACCCCAAGAAAAAGAAAGAAGAAATAAAAGGATAAGCACCAAAGTTGTAGTAGACAAATAAAAAAAGCAAATGTGCAATGCTAAAGTATAGAAATATACCTCTGATAATATTCCTCCTCCATAGCCAACATCAATAAAGTTCAGCCCTTCAAATGGCGTAGCACTGTCTGGATCTTTTCTGAATCAAGTAAACAAACCAATGAGGGGAAAAAAAAGAGAGCTGAGCTTAACCTCTTATTCAATGAAGGCATCATAGCAAATGATGATTATGAGCATCGACCATTTCAGTTTCCCCTTTTTTCTCCCTCAACTGTTCTCTCTCTTTCAACAACCAATTTGGCAGGAACTTCATTTATAGTCATCGAACAAGGAGAAAAGCACAAAGCAGTCAGCAGAACAAAAAAACATGTCATTTCAAGCAAGAAACAAGCACCTGAAATGATGGCATAGCGTAGAATGTATGAAGGCAAGCCTTGTGGGATTTAAAGCATGCACTGGTTTGAATGGTCCTTCAGAATCCCACCTAAATGTAGCATCGTATATCATATTACAATTACTATCATGGACCAATTTTAACCATTATACAATCATATATATCTTAAGTAAAATCTTGAACAGATAAATCATCAGAATATAGGCCGTTTACATTTACAAAAATATAGTCTGTGCAGAATCTCCTTGAGAAACTAGATTCCAGCCAAACATGATGCCTTATATTTACACTTTGACCAAATAGCTATAATTCATAACATAGATATAGCATAAGTAAATCAGATAATAACACACACAAACGCATGAGATATATTACACAGTTTGCTCCTTAAATGATGTATGACTTAGTTTTGACGGATAACATAATGTTCAAACACTCAGTAAGACAAACATGTAGAATTTTTTGAGGAGAAAGAAGAGAAACTTGGAGAGAATTAAAAAGACTAAATTTTTATATATTTTCATGCATAAATGAATAAACAAAGCAGCCTTTAAATAGGCACACAAAGCACTACTAATAACATCTTAATTATGAGCAACTAAAGAGAGAAATTTTGAACACGCCCACTACTTGTTATCCCACTAAATAGACCATTATGTAGACCACTACTTGTTAGCCCACTAACTAATTATTAGCAACTAGTCCTAACTATTAGGAAAACTATTTAACTAATTTTGGAGCGTAATCCAACACACCCCCTTGCTCCAAAATATGTAAGAGCCAACATTAAACATTGTGTCACAATCTTCCTTGTTGATAATTCTTCCCGCATGATGGACCTTCTAATTTTTTTTCTTAATCTTCATGGAGCGCTTCTCTCCATTAATATGGAAGCACTTCTCTTCCTAATGTAATGCACTTCTCATTACCATCTTCAAATTTGTTGATGCACTTCTCATCAACCTTCAATGAATAAAGCACTTTTCTCCATAACCTCTCTTCGACGTAGTCTTGCAAACTTGACCACATTCACTACTAAAATTTCGAAAACCATGTTTGCGTTGACTACGACTTCCACCATTATTAGATTGCCAATTATCTGATTTTCTTGTAAAGGTGGCCCCATCACTCTAATTTCATGGGCTAAAATGGAACCCATCCACACATCTAAAAAAAACATTACTTGCCATGGTTGATCACACACTCACAAATATATATATTTTTTTCTATAATTTTCTCTCCTAAGTTTTTTTTTATCTCTCTTTCTCTCCTTCCTTTTTCTTCTTCATTTCTCTCTACTTTTTTTTTTAAGATCTAACCTGATGCTCTTGATACCATGTAGAATTTTTAGAGGAGAAAAAAGAGAAACTTGGAGAGAATTAAAAAGACTACACTTCTATATATTTTCATGCATAAATGAATAAACAAAGCAGCTTTAAATAGGCACACAAAACACTACTAATAGCATCTTAACTATGAGCCACTAAAGAGAGAAATTAGGAACATGTCCACTACATAGCCCACTACTTGCTATCCCACTAAATAGACCATTATGTAGACCACTACTTGTTAGCTCACTAACTAATTATTAGCAACTAGTCCTAACTATTAGGAAAATTATTTGACTAATTTTGGAGCATAATCCAACAAACATATAGGCTTTTGCATTACTCAGAGCGATGAACTTCCTTTTAGTGTTGCAAACTCTTAACTAGCCATTGCAAACTCTGACTAGCCATATGCAGTGGCGGATTTAGCTCATAACACCCTGGTGCACGTGCACTAGCAATAAAAAAAAAAAAAATCTATTCCAATTCACGCATCTTTCAGCGGTTCATTTTCATTTTCACACTCTCTCAAACTCTCTTTCTCTCACATCTCACTTCATCTCAGACCTCAGCTCTCCCTTCTCTCTCATACAACCTCAGATCCAGTCACCTTCACTCCTCCCTCATACGCCCTCACCGGCGGCGACGCGCGCATCTAAAGACGGTCGTGAAATCGTGACTCGGAGTCTCGGACCTCCCGGCCGTCTTTGTTGCCTGGTTGGCTTCGTAATCGCCGACCTGCAGCAGCAACGTTTTGGCTCGGAACTCGGTGGATGACGGTGGACGGACAACCTCCAAGAGTCGTGACTCGTGACTAGCAGACTAGGTACATCTTAATCTGCTCAATTTTGTTGATTTCTTGTTTTACTTTACAGATTAGGGTTTATCAATTTCATGAGAATTGGAAACTAAATTGCAATTTCACTTGTTAGGGGTGTTTATATATCAGATTATATAATTTAGAATTGTTATAAATGTTAATTTTGTTGTTGTACTTTGATTTGGGTGTTATTGGTGTTTGAAAATTGAAATGGCATTATATTTGAATTGGGCATTATCAATATTAATGTTGATTTTGTTGATTATATTTTATGGTCTATGGCAAATTGGCAAAGCATGTTTCATTAGGATTTCTCTCGCTAAATGTCGGGTGAGCTTTTTTTGTTTGTTTGAAATTCGGTTTCATTGGTTTAGTTTTGAGTTTTTATATTTTGTTGATGCGGAATGATAATGAAATGTTACGTGCGGGAAACCCGTGTCTTTTGGAACGATGTGAGTAGGTTTAGGTCTTGGTACCGCAAAAGCAGGTATTAGCGCAAGTAGAACCTTTGTCAAGCCGAGCTCGACGTAGTGCAATATGCAATATGTACAATGTTGCCTTGTGAGTTGTGATCGCCAACATATTCTGGTCTGTTCTCTATTAGTCTATATCCATTATCCGCAATCGCTATCTTGCCGGCCTTATAAATTATGATGGTGTTTAATCTTTTGTCATTTGGTCACTCATCTAAGACAGTTTTAAGGAATTATTACATTAGTAATTAGTTGCGAGAGGTCCTTCTTTGCAAAGAAAAGTGTTATTGTGACTACTTTTCTAGGGTCATTATATCAAAATAGTGGTTTTTATGTAGAATTGTAACTTGGCTAATAGATTTACAGTGGCTAAATGCCTAAATTTATTGTTGTTAATTTATTATTGTTATATGTATTGTTGTTAATTTAATATAATTTGTTACAGTGGCTAATTGGTGAATGATGACTGTGACGCTATGAGCTTTGGATTAGCTTTGAAGGTTTGATTGATTGTGTTCAGGTAATGCACTAAAACTCTTGTTTTAGGATTTTTAGAATTGGGCCTATCATGTGAAGTTTTCGGAGAGGCCATGAATGAGCCTTTGGTTTTATGTGTTTTATGTGCTGGTGGAATTAGTTGGAGATGGATATGATTTCCCTCTAATGTGAAATTATTTGGTATATATGCATAATGTGTTGATATAAGATTAAATTTGAATAGTTTAAGTGAATTTGATTGATATGTTTGACAAATTCATGGATTATCTTGTATGGATGTGCGTATCTGAACCCGTATCCGTACCCGTACCCGTCTCTGTGCAACCTAGTCGGTAGTGACCCACCATTCATAAATTCCTGGATCCGCCACTGGCCATATGCACGCCAAATCTTTGCAAAAAGACAATCCTCATCAAGCTACATGTAATAAGATTGATAGCAAACCATAACCAATGTCTTCACCGAAGATCTCCAAGAAACCAAAAACATGATTGTCATATCTCTACATTAATGATTTCACAATGTCAACCCCTTAAATATTCACCAATAAGAAAAAAAAACTCATGTTTAACGGAGGAGATGAAGCAAATGTATAACTTCCTCTTTTCTATTTCACCTTTTGGAACATGAGCAGATAGTTGTGGATTTGAAGTTGAACATAAGACCAACTAAATCGGTTACAACAACGATGCCAAAGCCTTAATCCTAAAAGTATCTACAATAGTCCTTCATATAGATCCTTTGCCTCCCTTCACTTCTAACAAGTCCTATATGCTTTTGAGGTGTATAATAAAATTCGATAGCATATATAATAAAAAATATATATATATCAATTTCTTAATTTAAATTGCAAAAAGCAACCAACTTCTCTTCTAAGTGTATTAATGAAGTGGTTGGCGATTAGAAGTGTTAGAGCAAGGTCAAATCAACTTGGAAGGATTAAAAAAAAGGAAACAAAAACTTTCTTGGATCAAAGGCTTCCTCGAACTTGGGGAATAGCACACACAATCTTTTCAAGATAGTTCAAAACCTACATTGTCCAAACTCTAAAATTACCCAAAAAATGTACGACTTAGCAATTAAAAACATATCCAAATTATTCTTAGTACTTGTATAATACTATTAGGCATTTTAATGCAGTATATAATCCAAAATGGAATCCAATTAGGAAAAATTCAATAGCATTAAAAGGTGTTGCGAGAGAAATAAACGCACCAGGTTTCAGCAATGGCGGAGAACTCCTCATTCAAGGATAACTTAATTGGAACCCTAGTTCCATTAATGTTACTTTCAGACTCACGAGGAAATGCTGGGGATTTTGCTGCGGAGGAAGTGAGTTTATTCGGAAGAGGTCGAGCAACGTCGGAAAAATGCCGGAAGTGAAGGGATGTAGATGTTGGTCGGAGAATATCGTGGCTAGGGGTTAAGAATTGAGAAGAGAGAAAATGGGGAAGTTTTGGGGGTGGCTTGGTGGCGTAGTCGGTTGAAGAGTCTAACCGCCATTTTACTGGTAAGATCGAAAACGGAAAATCTTTAGCTTCTGAAAATAGAAGCAATCTGAGATTGATTTTCCTGGTAGCTCTTTTTTTTTTTTTTTAATTGGTATGGAAAGGTACCCTGTTCGATTGTAATCTCGCATAAGTTAATCTAATTGACCCAACTACATATGCAACACCCTTTGTAAGAGGGGAAGTACGGGAATCCCACCCCAAAGTACCTCTAGTGGGGTTTGATCCCAAAACCTCAAGATTGTGACATATAAAGGTTACCACTAGACCAACTACTACATGGTTCTTGGGAGCTCCCATTGTCATTCGCAAAATTATATCCTTGAACATGGTACTAGGATCCTAATGGTGCTGACAATATAAGATGCAATGTTTTGATTTAAAATAAAGGAAAGTAGGACCTGAAACGTGCTCACAACACAAAATGCTACATTTTGATTTTAGAAAAAAGAAACATTGACAGAAATAATATCACCTATTGATCAATTTCATGAGATAATCCCAACTTTCATTAATCCCAGAATAACCTCAACTATTACCCCCACCCTTCCCAAAACAGTCCCACTCTTTTTTTAATCTACTAAACCGGTTAAAAATGGCAAAATAAAAAACTTGAAAAAGCTTGATAAAATCATGACGTATTGATACTCATTTCAACTGGCTTCTCGCAATTCACACCGCTTAAGGGCGTTTGGTGGCATCCATTTTCTCATAATTAGTTGTTTTGAAGGTCAAAAGTATCGTTCAATATCATCTCGAAACACGTGCCCAAAAATTGACGTATTGCTACTCATTTCGACTAATTTCTTCAAACTTGTGCCTCTTAAGAATGTTTGGTGGTGTCCGTTTTTCAGGAAAAAAAAAGTCGTTTTGAAGGCCAAAAGTGTTGTTAAAGATCGCCTCAAGACACATGCCCAAAAATTGACGTATTGGTACTCGTTTTGACTGACTTCTGATTTCGGTGGCACCTGTTTCTTCAAAATAAGATCGTTTGGAAGGTCAAAAGCGCCCGTTCAAAATCGTGTCAAATTAAATGCCAAAAAATTTGACTTATTGGTACTCATTCGACTACTGAATTATCGAAATTCGCATTCCTTTGTGGTGTTCGACAATGTCTGTTATCCCAAAAACATCGTAAAATAAATAAAAAAAAAAAGTCATGCAAGATCGCCTCAAAATACGTGTCTTGGATAGCCTAAAAGGCAGGATCCACAAATAAGAAAAAAAAACACTAAAACTTCCAACCGAAAAATATTACATTAATATTTCAAATAGAATAAATATTAAATTGATTTTTGGAATAGAATAAATTAAAAATAAAAACAAATTATAAATTAACCTATAGATGGACTAAAAAAGATAGATTCGATCTTAGAATGATACGCATGGAAAAGATTTATTTTTATCTTTGAATTAGGTGAGTTTTGTTTTGAAAAGATGACTTAAAAGTGATCATGAATGATAATGCAAAGATGAATAAAAATCGGCAAATAAACCGTTGAAATTGAACCGCAGGAATGATGTGCAACTTGAACTACAAGCAAAGTTTTGCGTACCACGCAACCAACTTGCGCGAGCTTGCCTGCCATGCAAGGTTATGCACCAGGCGCATGTTCCTTGCGTATGACGCAAGATTCGTGTGTTTGGCGCAAGATTCGTGTGTTTGGCGCATGATCTTTGTGGAGCGGTTTTTCGTTCCGACAACTTATCGGTCGTTTTTTATGTTTCTAGGGGAACACGAGGGGAATACGAGGGGAAAGCATGTTGAACATAGAAAACAAGCAATCAATAATGTCAAGTAAGCAAGAAATAGTATGTAGTTCCAACTTAAAGTCAAGATCTATATTTGATACTTTGGTCAGGTTTAGGTTAGGCTAAAAAAAAGTCTCTGACTAAGAGATTGATCCCACGCTTCGTATCTTTTCTTTAAGGAAAAATTGGTGCGAACAGCACCAACTATTAGTTTGGTGCACAAAACAGCACAAACTAAACGAGGTGTGGTGCACAATACAAACTTCATAATTAGCTGGGTGCACGAAAAACATAAATGAAAATTTTGGCCAAGATTACATTTAAGCGGGGGAATCTTCAATATTTTAATATATATTTAGGGAATCTCTCCCACTTAATCAATTTGCCTTTATTTTTTAAGTTTCCCACCCTTTTCACTTCCAAAATCATGTGGCCCCTCCTAAAAGTATTAAATCCCAAAAAGATACCCTTTCATCTTCATCGTCTTCCACTGGCAAAACACCAAGGTCTCCAAGCTCTATTGTTGCACATGTTTTGCAAGTTTCTGCATCCTCTAATTAGGCTCAAAATCATTGCAAGTGGGAAGATCCATCTTCTTGAACCCTCCATTGAAATGGTGTTTTGATATGGGTGTCGAAGGTTTAACTAGTAGCTGTAATTTCTTCACCTCTCCAACACCCACCATTAATGCTAATGGTTAATGGGTAGGATTAGGAGAGAGAAAGAGATAGAGAACAATACTTGTTTCAGTAGATGATTATTTGGGAATTTTTTTATTTTTTTGTGTGATATAAATCCTTCTTTGGTTCTGTCGTCTTTGGGTGGTGGATGATTTCTCATTTCTTTCTCTCTTTTCTTTGGGTGTGGATTTAGGATTTGGGATTTTTTCTTATTATTATTGTTGTTCAGTTGCTGCATCTGTTGTCTCTTCCGCCAGCGTTGATTTACCGGAAAATCGAACAGTGGTGTTATGGGAAGACTAGAGGAAGAAGAGATAAGAGGGAAAAAATAGATTAATTTTTTTAAAAAAATTTGGTGTCCAACAGAATGTCCTATTAAACCAATTAAAAATATCAATTGTTCAATCATAAAGTGAGAGAAACCAAGATAAATAAATAAAAAAGAAAAATGGGCCCCACACGCGATTTTTTACCTTTGCAACCGGTTACAAGTCAACTAGGCCCTACAAAAAACAATGCCCTCCAAAGTTAGGGCCTCCACACGTTAATTGATTGTTGTAACCTATTAAAAATGTTAGCCAATAGTTGGGAAAAAATATCATTTTTGTATAACTAAAGTAAATATATTTACTTTAGAAAATAATCTTAATCATAATAATTTCGTAGTTAAGCTAATAAACATAATTAGTAGATAATAAAACAAGTTTAAGGTTCGGGTTATTACAGAAGATGAGCACTATGCAAGGAAGAAAGCAAGAGCATCTACTATAGACATAGACACATATTTTAAGAAACTTGTTTGGCAAGTATGTATGACATTCACAAGTCCAGAGGCATCAAGGATATGGTTCAAAGATATGCAGTAGTTGCTGGTTATTGTGTGAGGTTTGCTTGAAGTGAGAATATGAAGAAAATAGAAGCAAGATGCAAAAAAGGTTGTGAGTGGAAATTGTATGCATATTGGGATGGACCAAAGAAATTATTTGTTGTTAAATCTTGTCAATTAATTCACAATTGTAACAGGGCAGATTATGAGAGTGTTCAATGCAAGTCCAGTTGGTTGGCTAAGGAATTTATGTTGCAGTCCAAGGACAACTCACATTTCCTGTAAAGCAGCTGCAAAGAGAGGTGATGTAGAAATTTAGTGTGAAATTTAGCAAATGGAGATGCTATAGGGTGAAATCAATAGCACACAAACTTATACATGGTGATTTAACTGAGCATTACTGTTAGCTTGCTTCATATCTGCAAGAATTGAAGCACAAAGATGAGAACTTCATATTTAAGCTACAAATAGTAGAAAGGGAGAAGGACAAAAGGCATGTCTTCCAGAGATTGTACCTCAGCTTTCCTTCATTAAGGGAGGGTTTTATGCCACCTGTAAGACGCACTCTAGTCTTAAGTCGGAAACAAGAGAGAAATGTCATGGTTGGGTGGTTTTGCTTATGACTAAGATCCAACACTATCGCTCGGGAAGCTTTTCAGAGAGACAAAGTGCAAACCCCCCGGGGGTGGCCCCACGCATGGAACATGCGCTTGTAGGGTAATAACATAACTTTATAGTGGCTATAAAGAATAGCCATGCATATACAAAACTGTAATGTCATTTATAGCCATAAAAATAGTATGAATCGCACATTTCGAGCTTCACCCACTCATCAAAAATAAATTTTGAATCCTCCCCCATGAAGTCACCAAATTGTACGTATATTTTTATTGTCTAAATGGTGTGAGTGCGGATTTGACTACCTTATTGTAAAGGTAGTTTTGAAATTCGTTTTGAAAAATAAGTCACAAACAAGTCTATAAAGGAAGACTGATAACCTACTTGAATATTTGGAAAATCATAGAGACTTGTTCAATGTAGATTTTCCTATGATGACCTCATGATTGGTTAATGAACTAAATATTTAGTTCGGGGGTGAGGTTAAGAATATGATCATGAATCAAATGCGTCCATTCTTGGCCGTTACTTAATACGATTCATGTTCTAGTTTTATGCTATATTACAACCAAGCAATATTTTAAACATTTTAAAAATTTATCTATGTTGGTTCATTAAACAAGCAAAAGACTGACGTTAATATTGGAACAGGTGTTTAGGTCTTTGATTAGCAAAAATATACATGTGAGGGTGATGAAAGCAATAAACACATAGGCATGCACATGACATATAAAAATATATATAAAAAAATTAGAGGTTAGAATGTACAAGAAGACATGAATTTCTTAAAGATCTCCATCATAAAAAATTCGTTAGTAACTTCAAGAAATTAAATAAGGATTGAAATCTTAAAAACCCTTAGGAGTATAACTTTGTCGCCTGGGTCTTGAATAACGAGCTTCTGGAGGAGAAATCTTGAAGCTTCGATTGAATGAAGATTAAAGGTTGTGTTTTTGAAGTGTTTATATTTAAGGTGTTCTGAGAGATATTTGCGTGTAAAACCCACCCAAAACTGGGTGAAACAAGCGCTATTTATAGGAAAATCAGATTCCGAAAAACGTCGCAAAGACAAAAACGCGCGTGCGCTGCACGTAAGGCTATTGCACTCCGCGCAAGGAGCATGCACTCCACGCCAGGCTCTCCCCCCAGCACACGCCCTTGCACGTAGCACAAGCTCTTTGCATTGCTCTACTTTGCTGGCTTTCTCTATGTCGTGCTTGCGCACGCTGGTGCGTGCGACACATCAGGCTGCGCATCGTGCAAGCACAAATCTTGCTGGGTTTTATTTGTTATTTGAAATTAAAAGATTCTTTTTATTTTTAATCAAATGTTATCATTTGAATTCAGAAATCGCTTATCTCAAAGTTAAAATTCTGAATTCATAATATTTTTTAATTTAGAAAAAATTTATTTAAATAAAATTAATTATCAAGAATAATTAATTGGGCTTTTAAAAAACGGGCTTACAAATACAATTAATTATCATCGATAATTAATTTGGATTTTCCGAATTGGGTTTGAAAATACAACTAATTGTCATAAATAATTAATCGGACTTTTAAAATTAGGCATGAAATAAATACGAGCTTTTTTAAAACGATATTGGGTTTAGCTCTTCTGACTGCTCTCCCTTAGATCAAACCAATTAGGACGACTGTGTGTATCAATATAGGGCACTAAATTGGGGAGACACGGTTATGTGTCTACATGTATTTAGGTCTATTAGGCATTAGGAGGTCAGAGAGAATATTGGGAGGGTAGAAGATTTTAAGGGTTTGGTGATGATTAGGGGCTGGCCTTCAACAAAAAAAAGCCATATATATACCAATTTATGAAAGATCTTGTGAAATCTTCAAGATAATTAATAAACTAATTAAGATAATTCATCAACTTTATTAATTAAAATGGACTAGAAAATGGGTTTTAGAAAATGTACTTTTTTAAAACTATATTTAAAAAGTTTTCGAAAATGGATTTAGTAAAACTATTTAAAAATATTTTTTAAAAGTGGGTTTTGAATATGGACTAGAAAATGAAAGAGACTATTTTAGGCCTGTTCTTTAATCTTTCTTCGATCCGGCCCACTTACATAGAGGTATTAATCATCATCGAGTACTAAAATGGATGTATCTACAACTAAGTAGTAATCCCTTTTCAGGCAACAAGTAATTCATTTTAGGTAAAAATTATTCTTCTCTTGCCTGACCAATCTTCTTAAAGAATAATATTTTCAGGATTAAAATATTTAAAATAAAGGATTACAGTATAACTAGATGATTTTTTTTACTATTCTCACGTCCTCATATGAATTGTTATTCTATATATAATATTTTCTATGTTCTTTTAGGTTGCGATAGTTTAACTTTTGTGATATTCATATGCTTCATCTTGACCAAATTTAGTTATTGTTTGGGCCCATTTCTCGGACCAGCCCACCTATGGCGAAAATACTAAAATACCCTACCTCTACGGAAGACAATCCTCCACCTGCTGGAGCTGACTAAAATACCCTCATTTATTGGAGGTCCCATCCCCTATAAATAGCGGTTGTCTCATCAATCAAAGGGTAACCAATTCTCAGCTACAAAACCCAGAGCATCTCTCTCTACATTGATCACTTTCTCTCTCTACCTCAATCTTTTACTGACTTGAGCGTCGAAGGGGTGATCCCGGGACCACCCCCGGGGTAGGCTAACCTTGTTTTGCATGATTCCGGTGTATGGACAACGGAGCTCAGACGTACCTTCTTGGGGCCCACATCCAATCTCTCAACATTCAACAATCCTTAATTTCTAAGCAGAAACAGTTTGGCGTCGTCTGTGGGGAAGTTACAATGAAAGTCACTTCACCACCACTCAGTAAGATTCACTTCGTTGTTACTCAGCAATGGCCCCAACGAAGAAGACACGCTCCTAAGCCAACCGTTCCGGGATAGCTCAAGCATCCAATCATCATACACCTGCGATGCTATCCCTTTATCCCAATGATGATGATTCCACCCCGATGGGAAAACCCATCAGCATCGCGAAGTCAGTCAGCCCGTGGCCTCGTGTCGGATACAAGTAGCTGACCCTCCACCCATAATTGCAACAAACATCACCTTGATTGCAGCTTAGGTTCAACAAACTTTCCAGCAAAGTCGGATGGATATGGTTGCCACTTGGCGGGCCGCGCTTGTCGTGAACGCCACCCGGCCAAAGATAAAATTTCTCCTACTCTCTTTTACACTAAACTAGTATAAGGGAAGCAAGGTTCGTATCCACAGGGAAACGGGGACAAGTTATATACTTAGCATGCGTTAGTACCTAGAAGATTCTAACGGTCGAGAAACCTAATAATAACAAAAGGGGGGGTTTCAAAGAGTTGTTATTAGACTACAACTAACTAACATATAAATAAGATGAGAAATCAATATAGGAAGATCTTGAATCCGATTAACATGCACTTCAATTCATTATCGATCACTGAACCTCGACTCTATTCATTTCCATTATTATCTATTGTTGAGAATTAATCTCGCATTCTCCTTATTCTTAGTTGAATAGCACGATTGATGCGCTCAAGTTATACGATGTTCTTGTGGTATTTTAGGTGCACATTGCTAAGGGATTTGTTCGTAATTGTTAAGGTTTGCATATAAATCATCCTTAGCGGAAGTTCGGAGTTTTGCGATATAAGTTGTGTTAATGTCATGCATTCCGAGCTTCCAAGGTGAAATGCATTTGAGCCGAGCATCACAAGCCACAAGCTCGCCAAGCCAAGCTCGAAGCATCATCGCCAAGCCAGCACTACCGCAAGCCATCGCACGCCCAGCAGCCATCGCACGCCCAGCAGCAAGCTAGGCCATCGCTCGCCCATCGCCCAACGCCAAGCTCACCCATCGCACAGCCATCGCACGCCCAGCAGCAAGCTAGGCCATCGCACGCCCATCGCCCATGTGCGCGCGCCCGGCCGCTCGAGCCAAACCCGCCCAAGAAGCCGGCTCGCACCTCGCGAGGACCGCGTCGCACCTCGCGACCCGCCTGCTCGCACCTCGCGAGATTTCTCGCACCTCGCGACCTGCGTGGTTTGGCCCAATTCTTCAGCTCGTTGCGAAGGCAGTAGCCCATCGCACGGTGCGACCAGACTCGCACCTCGCGACCCCTATGGCGGTTTAAATGACGGCTAACTTTTGAGCCTTAGTATAAATACTAAACTTTGTTTTTAGACCTGGGGAGCAGCAGCCACAAGGGGATGGAGTTTCCAAAACTCCACTCCTCTCTTGTTGTCTCATCTTTTTAGTTTTTATTTTCTAATTTAGTTTTTGTAGATTTCAATTATGGGATTGGCTTATGCTATGCCGATTGTAGCTTGAACCGTTCTTGAACGAGATTAATATGGAGCTTCAAGCATTATTGTGAGATCTTTCCTCTCTCTTTAGTTTCTTTGATTATGGTTTAATTTCTATGATTGCTTTCTATGGTTTTTGCATAATTATGCTAGGAACGTTACTAGTTTGATTGTGTAATTAATCTAATGCTAGATTTAAGAATAGAACCCGATTGTTTTATTCTTTTATCAATTGGTAGCAAACTAGGGAGTAACTTAGATGCAGATCGTCTTGGTTATTTCTTGGGGAAATTGAATCAACTGTTGAACGTTTATCGCTTGTATGACGTTAGCGGTGTCTGTTGGTTCTCTCGTGTTTATTCTTTGCTATCGGATTGAACTTAGACGCGATCGGACTAGGTTATCCTTTAGTTAGGGTTTTATAGTCACGCTGATCGTGCTATTCAACTAAGAATAAGGAGAACGCGAGATTAATTCTCAACAATAGATAATAATGGAATTAATTAGAGTCGAGGTTAAATGATCGATAATGAATTGAAGTGGATGTTAATCGGATTCAAGATCTTCCTATAATTGATTTCTCATTTTGTTTATATGCTAGTTAGTTGTAGTTTAGTTATAATCTACTTGAAACCCCCCTTTGTTATTATTATTAGGTTTCTCGGCCCTTAGCTTAATCTAGGTTTCGAATCACGCTGAATATAAAACTCGTCCCCGTTTCCCTGTGGATACGACCCCTACTTCCATTATACTACCTTAGTGTAAAAGAGAGTAGGAGAAATTTTATCTTTGGCCGGGAGCGGTGCACGACGACACATCCGCGCGCCCGCCAACGATCAGCGTGACTATAAAACCCTAACTAAAGGATAACCTAGTCCGATAGCGTCTAAGTTCAATCCTATAGCAGCAATAAACACAGAGAACCAATAGACCTGCTAACGTCATACAAGCGATAAACATTCAACAGTTGATACAATTTCCCCAAGAAATAACCAAGACGATCTGCATCTAAGTTACTCCCTAGTTTGCTACTAATTGATAAAAGAATAAAACAATCCGATTCTATTCTTAAATCTAGCATTAGATTAATTACACAATCAAACTAGTAACGTTCCTAGCATAATCATGCAAAAACCATTGAAAGCAAGCATAGAAATTAAACCATAATCAAAGGAAATAAATAGAGAAGAAAGATCTCACAATAATGCTTGAAGCTCCATATTAATCTCGTTCAAGAACGGTTCAAGCTACAATCGGCATAGCAATAGCCAATCCCATAATTGAAATCTACGAAGACTAAACTCGAAAACAAAAACTAAAAAGAGAAGAGAAGAAGAGAAGAATGGAGTGTTGGATATTCTCTCTCCTCAAATGTGTGTCTCTTTAGGTCTAAAAACAAAGTTTAGTATTTATACTAAGGCTCAAAAGTCAGCCGTCATTTAAACCGCCATAGGGGTCGCGAGGTGCGGTACAGGTCGCACCAAGCGATGAGCTACTGCCTTCGCAACGAGCTGAAGAGCTGGGCCAAAACCACGCAGGTCGCACCGTGCGAGGATTCTCGCGAGGTGCGAGAATCAGGTCGCGAGGTGCGAGCATTGTCGCGAGTCGCGAGCCCGGGCGATGGGCATGCGTGCCTGGCTTTGCGAGCGCCGGGGCTGCGAGCCTGGAGCCGGGCGAGCGATGGGCGCGCGCATGGCTTGCGGTAGTGCTGGCTTGGCGATGATGCTTGTGATGGGCGATGCTGCTTGGGCGTGCGATGGGCCGCTTGGTGAGCCGGGCGTGCGATGGGCTGGAGCCGGGCGAGCGATGGGCGCGCGCATGGCTTGCGGTAGTGCTGGCTTGGCGATGATGCTTCGAGCTTGGCTTGGCGAGCTTGTGGCTTGTGATGCTCGGCTCAAATGCATTTCACCTTGGAAGCTCGGAATGCATGACATTAACACAACTTATATCGCAAAACTCCGAACTTCCGCTAAGGATGATTTATATGCAAACCTTAACAATTACGAACAAATCCCTTAGCAATGTGCACCTAAAATACCACAAGAACATCGTATAACTTGAGCGCATCAAATACCCCCACACTTGAACTTTACTCGACCTCGAGTAAACTCAAAATGAGGATCACCAAATGAATCATCACCCAAACTAACGACACCAACCTACACTCCCCATCAACTACATCATCATCATCACATCTTAACAACATCCGCTCAAAAACCTAAACGTAAGGGACGATGATTCCCCCACACTTAGATTCGAGCTCACCCGAAAAAATAAAAAAGACGCGACAACAATAATCACCAAATGACAACCAAAATGTGAGCTCAAATCCTGAAGGATCTCAAAGGAATTGAACTCACTCCAACGCCACAATCAAAATGACAACTCGCCTAAAACCTCAAAAGATAAACTACTACTACTATTACAACCAACCTATATAAGCAAGCTATGGAACAAAGACAAAAAGGGATAAATTCCATGCTTACTCTCAAAAACAAACAATCAAAAGAAAGTGAAAGCCAAAACAAATCTCCGGCAAATGAGTTTCCAAAGTGTATCATTCTCTCTTAATCTCTCATTTTGCCTAGGAGCCCTTTCGGGTTTTCATCCTAGCTTCTCACATTTTTTTTATCTCACCATCTTACCCGCTCAATATAAGCCACTCTTTTGCATAAGTTGCCCTTTCGGGTTTTCAACCTATTCGGGCCCCCATTTTTGCCTGAGTCGCCCACCCTTGTGGGTTTTCAACTCAGCGGGTTTCATTTCATCATCATTTTTTTTTTTTTTTTTTTTTTTTTTAATATTTTTTTTTCAAATTGAAAATAATATACACGATATAGATACATGAGAATGAGAATACCCTCCCCCCTACTTAAACTACACATTGTCCTCAATGTGTCGACAATTAGAAGAAAAAGTATACTGAAAATGGGGGGAGAAAATCGAAAATCGGGTAAATCGAAGATCGAATGCTCAAAACTCATGACCAAACAATCCGTCAAACTCAAATTTCTTAACAACACCAACTCAAATCTCATAAATCAACTCACAACCCTCTCCCTCGAATCACTCAAACAAATGACAAGCTCAAAAGTTTTGAATTTGTGAGATTTGCACCTAGCTTAAGAGATCGAAAAGATACATTAACAATCTCAATCCTCTAGTGTACCAACTCCTAGCTATTGAAGTCCTCCCAACGGATTTTCTTTTGTGGATTTTGGTTACAAGTGAATTAAGATTGGTTGTGGATCTTTTTAGTGGGTGGGTGGTGGGTGAAAGAAAATTTGTTGTGGTGGTGGAAATTTGATGAAAAATAAAGGAAAAGAAAGAAAATAAAGGGGTCTCGGGGTCTCGGGTTGTCGGGGTCTTGGGTTGCCTCCCGAGAAGCGCTGTTGTTTAAAGTCGTTAGCTCGACTTAATACCTTAAGCTCAAAAATTGGGCTTGTGCTCCATATGTGACAATGGAGGCTCCATGTCAACCTCCAATTCGAGTACCTGCAAAACAAACGGAGAAGAACTCTTGCAATGCATCGTTAGTGGGACAGTTTCAAAACAAGGTGGTAAATCAGGAGGCTTTTTCCGCTCTTTCCACTCCGGCACCATAACCTGCATGTTAGTAGGAGAGGCACAATCCTCAACCAAGACATCATCAACATTTATCGACTCATCAACATGCTCAATATCATGAACATCATGCAAAACAGAGTCAACAATGTTAATAGAGTAAAGAGGGTTATCATCCTTAATCAAAGGCTTAGAATCATCGATTTTAAACGCCTCTACCTTTCCCTCGAATTCCATGGTCAAAGAACCAGCGCAAACATCAATTTTAGTGCAAGATGTTTTCAAGAAAGGTCGCCCCAAAAGGATGGGGGGCGGCATGCTTATCGGCTCCATCTCCAAAACATAAAAATCAGCAGGAAATTTCAATTTCCCAACCGTAACTAACACATCCTCTAATTTACCCCTAGGATAAACATTGGATCTATCGCCTAATTGAATCACCACACCAGTTTCATGCAAATTGCCAAGTTTCAAAGACTTATATAATGAATATGGAATCACATTAATTGACGCACCTAAGTCTAACATGGCTTTAGGAAACATGGTGTCACCTATGGTACATGGGATGGTAAACATGCCGGGTCCTTGCACTTTTGAGGCAATTTCTTTTGAAAGATAGCAGAGACATGCTCGCTAGCCTTCACTTTTTGCACTCCCTTTTGTTTTTGCTTTCTTTTCGAAGTACATAATTCTTTAAGGAACTTAGCATACCTAGGTACTTGATTTAAAGCATCAAAAAGGGGAATGTTTACCTCACATTTACGAAAGGTTTCGTACATGTCATTGGTGTGCTCTGTTTTGCGGGTTTCTCTCAATGCCTCGGGAAAGGGTGGCTCTGGTTCATATGGTGGAGGAGGTGATTTTTGGACTTTCGCCTCTTGTTGAGGTGGCAATGATGTATAATCTGTTGTCGGTTCATGCTCGATCACCTCTTCCACTATCTCTTTGTCTCGAACCACTAACCTCTCTTTGCTTGCAATTTCCGCTCCACTTCTCAATGTGATAGTACTCACGTTCATCTTTGGGTTGAGTTCTATTTGGGATGGAAACCTCACCGAATCCCTAGCCTCTAACTTGGTTACAGCCTCCCGCAATTTGGCTTACTTGGCTCTCCAAGTTCTCGATGCTCGAACGGGTCTCCTCCCGAAACCGAACCATATTTCCCGCATGTTAGTGACATTTTTAGTTAAAGCATTAATCATATCATCTCGTAGACATGCCGGTACTCGGTCCTTGTGGTTGGCCTTGCGGCCGAAAATATGGAGCTCCTTGCTCCGGTGCTCTCGAATAAGGAGGTGGTGGGCGGTTATACTCGTCGTGGCGCTGCTTGGTTCCCTCGATGAGTTCCCGTACCTCAAATTAGGATGATCTCGCCATCCCGAATTGTAGGTACCAGAATATGGATCATATCTTTTCTGGAAACCTTGGCCCTGAAAATCGGCCGCCTTAACCTCTTCACTCGGTTCTTGTAGATGAGGGCAAAAATCAGTTGGATGATGTGAAGAGCAAATGCCACAAGCCTTCGCTTGGTGAGTTTTCTCTTTCACTATGAAGTCTCGCATCATGGATGTGAGAGCTTGCACCTGATCTTCCAGCTTAGAAGAACTAGAACCCTCGGAGACCACACGTCGAGTTCCGCACCTTCTACTAAACCGCCTCGAGCTTTCAAAGAAGCTCATTTAACAGGTTCCTTAGCAGCGAGTGCAGTTTTATTCACAATGGATCCACCACTTGCTGCATTAACCATCCTAGCATCCTCATCATATAAGCCATTATAGAAGTATAGCACCAAATCTTCCTCTGAATAACCGTGGTATGGACAACTAGCACATAACTTCTTAAACCTCTCCCAATACTCGTAAAAAGACTCATCACCTCGTTGCTCAATGTTACTTATCTCCTTCTTCAATGTAGAGGATTTAGAAGTGGGAAAGTATTTCTCGAGAAAGCTCTTTTTCAATTGAGCCCAAGTGGTGATGTTTGTCGGACGGAAGGTAGTACATCCGGTCCTTTCTTTGCGTCTTTTAGCGAAAAGGGGAAAGCTTTAAGCTTGATTCTATCTTCTGAAACTCCACTTGGTTTCATGCTGCTGCATACCACATGAAACTCTGACAAATGTTTATTGGGATCTTCACCATTTAGCCCATGGAATGAGGGAAGCAAATGTATCAACCCCGACTTTAGCTCAAATGTGTCCCCCACTTCCGGTTCCGGAAATGTGATACACAAAGGTTGTTGGTCAAGGTTAGGAGCAGTGAGCTCCTTTAAAGTGCGGTGCTCAACTCTAGGAGGCATCTCTTCTTCAAATTGAAGCGAAAAAGGGAGCTCACTAAAGTCTTCACGCAATTCTCTTCTCAACCTGAAAAGGGTTAGTTCTAGATCTCGATCGTACTGCAAAGGTTCTTGGTTAGTAGCACGAGTATTAACCATAAACAAAAACCATTAGCAATACAATCCAAAAGCATACACTAAATATAAACAAGTAACAGCGCTTCCCCGGCAACGGCGCCAAAATTTGGCGGGCCGCGCTTGTCGTGAACGCCACCCGGCCAAAGATAAAATTTCTCCTACTCTCTTTTACACTAAACTAGTATAAGGGAAGTAAGGTTCGTATCCACAAGGAAACGGGGACAAGTTATATACTTAGCATGCGTTAGTACCTAGAAGATTCTAACGGTCGAGAAACCTAATAATAACAAAAGGGGGGGTTTCAAAGAGTTGTTATTAGACTACAACTAACTAACATATAAATAAGATGAGAAATCAATATAGGAAGATCTTGAATCCGATTAACATGCACTTCAATTCATTATCGATCACTGAACCTCGACTCTATTCATTTCCATTATTATCTATTGTTGAGAATTAATCTCGCATTCTCCTTATTCTTAGTTGAATAGCACGATCAGCGTGACTATAAAACCCTAACTAAAGGATAACCTAGTCCGATAGCGTCTAAGTTCAATCCGATAGCAGCAATAAACACAGAGAACCAATAGACCTGCTAACGTCATACAAGCGATAAACATTCAACAGTTGATACAATTTCCCCAAGAAATAACCAAGACGATCTGCATCTAAGTTACTCCCTAGTTTGCTACTAATTGATAAAAGAATAAAACAATCCGATTCTATTCTTAAATCTAGCATTAGATTAATTACACAATCAAACTAGTAACGTTCCTAGCATAATCATGCAAAAACCATTGAAAGCAAGCATAGAAATTAAACCATAATCAAAGGAAATAAATAGAGAAGAAAGATCTCACAATAATGCTTGAAGCTCCATATTAATCTCGTTCAAGAACGGTTCAAGCTACAATCGGCATAGCAATAGCCAATCCCATAATTGAAATCTACGAAGACTAAACTCGAAAACAAAAACTAAAAAGAGAAGAGAAGAAGAGAAGAATGGAGTGTTGGATATTCTCTCTCCTCAAATGTGTGTCTCTTTAGGTCTAAAAACAAAGTTTAGTATTTATACTAAGGCTCAAAAGTCAGCCGTCATTTAAACCGCCATAGGGGTCGCGAGGTGCGGTACAGGTCGCACCGTGCGATGAGCTACTGCCTTCGCAACGAGCTGAAGAGCTGGGCCAAAACCACGCGAGTCGCACCGTGCGAGGATTCTCGTGAGGTGCGAGAATCAGGTCGCGAGGTGCGAGCATTGTCGCGAGTCGCGAGCCTGGGCGATGGGCATGCGTGCTGGCTTTGCGAGCGCTGGGCTGTGCGAGCTGCTGGAGCTGGGCGAGCGATGGGCGCGCGCATGGCTTGCGGTAGTGCTGGCTTGGCGATGATGCTTCGAGCTTGGCTTGGCGAGCTTGTGGCTTGTGATGCTCGGCTCAAATGCATTTCACCTTGGAAGCTCGGAATGCATGACATTAACACAACTTATATCGCAAAACTCCGAACTTCCGCTAAGGATGATTTATATGCAAACCTTAACAATTACGAACAAATCCCTTAGCAATGTGCACCTAAAATACCACAAGAACATCGTATAACTTGAGCGCATCACCACTCTTGCCACGAAGAGATCATTTGTCCCTCCCGAGATGCTTAGCCTAAACGACTGGGACCTAAACAGCGGGAAGGACCTCGTCAACCTTCGAGGGGCCACTCAGCCAGGGAAAAGCAAGCTACTCACGCCTCTTCAAAGACACGTTAGCACTCGAAAGAATTTGTCTCGAAGAACACAAACTCATGCATACTGATCCGAAAGAGGGGAACGGTGACTCGGAATTGCAAAACCCCTCTGGAATAAATAGTGGCACCCTCAAGTTTGCGGTCCGGCTCAGCCATACCTACTCATTAAAGGCACCCACTCATCAACGGTATCTACTCTTCAAGGTACCCACTCATCCTTGGGTGCCAATTTGGCCAAGGCATATACTCAGCCAAAGGCACCTGCTCATCAAAGGCACCTACTCATCAACGGTACCTACTCATGAAAGGTACCCACTCGGCCAAGGAAATGTGCTCGGTCATAGGTGCCTACTAATTATAGGCAACGGTACCTACTCATTGAAGGTATCCACTCATTATTGGTGCCCACTTGGCCAAGGAATATACTCGGTCATAGGTGCCTACTCATCAAAGGCAACGGTACCTACTCATTCGAGGTACCCACTCATCCTTGGATGCCCACTTAGCCAAGGAATATACTAGACCATAGGTGCCTACTCGTCAAAGGCACTTACTCACCAACCACACCTCCATCAACTTGGCGTGTGCGAGCTACCTCCATCCAAGCACGACCCCTCTTGGTCTAAAAAACCAACTCGGACAAAGAAAATGAACTGCACATCAGGGCACCTAACTTAAAGCACGACCGCCTCGGAAAGGAATGAAGCTACCCTATCCGTTCATCCAGCATGAACTAAATACTTCGCACCCCTCACCTAGACAAATAATACGCTCAAAGGAGGAAGGATAGGGCTAATAAGCCTCAGGAGTCGAGAATCTCTCCATCAGCACCTCCTCAATCATAAGAGGAGCGCCCTACTAACTTAGCCCAAAAACGGCTAAGTATCTTTAATTGGTACCTACTCGATATTCGAGTAGCGTCATGAGACCTCCCCGGGAAACATGGAGCTCCTAAACTCCCCCGAGTCGAGAAACATATTCATTGGCACCTCCTCAGTCATAAGAGGGGCGTCCTACTAACTAGCCAAAAAACGACTAAGTATCTTTAATTGGTATCTACTCGATATTCGAGTAGCGTCATGAGACCTCCTCGGGAAACATGGAGCTCCTAAACTCCCCCGAGTCGAGAAACATATTCATTGACACCTCCTCAGTCATAAGAGGAGTGTCCTACTAACTTAGCCCAAAAACGGCTAAGTATCTTTAATTGGTACCTACTCGATATTCGAGTAGCGTCATGAGACCTCCTCGGGAAACATGGAGCTCCTAAACTCCCCCGAGTCGAGAAACATATTCATTGGCACCTCCTCAGTCATAAGAGGAGCGTCCTACTAACTTAGCCAAAAAAAGGCTAAGTATCTTTAATTGGTACCTACTCGATATTCGAGTAGCGTCATGAGACCTCCTCGAGAAACATGGAGCTCCTAAATTCCCTCGAGTCGAGAAACATATTCATTGGCACCTCCTCAGTCATAAGAGGATCGTCCTACTAACTTAGCCAAAAAACGGCTAAGTATCTTTAAATGGTACCTACTCGATATTCGAGTAGCGTCATGAGACCTCCTCGGGAAACATGGAGCTCCTAAACTCCCCCGAGTCGGGAAACATATTCATTGGCACCTCCTCAGTCATAAGAGGAGCGTCCTACTAACTTAGCCAAAAAACGGCTAAGTATATTTAATTGGTACCGACTCGATATTCGAGTAGCGTCATGAGACCTCCTCGGGAAACATGGAGCTCCTAAACTCCCCCGAGTCGAGAAACATATTCATTGGCACCTCCTCAATCATAAGAGGAGCGTCCTACTAACTTAGCCAAGTATGGCTAAGTACTCATGGTACCCACTCGGACAGTATGAGGCTCATTAGTCCTCATCCGAACGACGTCCTACTCCCTCGGTCAGTATGGAGTCCATGTACTCCTCTACCGAGCCACTTTACACTTAGTCAAGTATGGCAAAGTATTCATGTGACCCACTCGGACAACATGGGGCTCATCAGTCCTCATCCGAGCAGCGTCCTACTCCCTCGGCAAGCTTGGAGTCCATGTACTCCTCTACCGAGCCACTTTACACTTAGTCCTTTGCCGAGTCGCTGCTCATACTTAGCTAGATTCAAGCTGAGTGCCTCTTGGCACCCACTCGGATAACATGGGGCTCATTATCCCCTCATCCGAGTGGCGTCCGACCCAATTGGCTAGTAGGAGACCCCTTCTCCTTTGCCGAGTCACTGCTCATACTTAGCTAAATTCAAGCTCAGTGCCTTATTGGCACCCACTCGGACAGCTTGGGGCTCATTAGCCCCTCATCCGATTGGCGTCCAACCCACTCGGCCAGTAGGAGACCCTATCTCCTTTGCCGAGTCGCTGCTCATACTTAGATAAATTCAAGCTAAAGTGCCTCATTGGCACCCACTCGGACAGCATGGGGATCATTATCCCCTCATTCGAATGGCGTCCGACCCACTCAGCCAGTAGGAGACCCCCTCTCCTTTGCCGAGTTGCTTCATGGGATCCACTGGCACCAGGCTCGGCGCATGACTCCCTCGGCTCGGCAAGTAAGCCGAAAAACCGCTCTTGACCCATCTACGAGCACTCGGCATTACCTGTCGCACTTGGCGCACTTAAGCCTCGCTCGGCACATCACCCTCGGCTCGGCCAATGGCAGAAGGGCACCCACTCGGATCGGCCAAGTGCACAAGGGCACCCTCTCGGCATTTGGGGGCCTATGACATCCCCTTGGCTTGGCCAAGTGCACAAGGAAACCCCCTCGGCATCTAGGGCCTACGACACCCCCTCGGCTCGGCCAAGGGCACAAAGGCACCCCCTCGACATCTGGGGGCCTACGACACTCACTCGGCTCGGGCAGGAAGCAGGCCTCGCTCGGCAAGACCCACTCGGCACAACTAGAGACTTACTCGGCTCGGGCAAGACTCACTCGGCACAGCTAGAGACTCACTTGGCTCGGGCAAGACCCACTCGGCACATCAAGAGACTCACTTGGCTCGGGCAAGACCCACTCGGCACAGCAAGAGACTCACTCGGTTAGGGCAAGACGCACTCGTCACAACTAGAGACTTACTCGGCTAGGGCAAGACTCACTCGGCACAGCTAGAGACTCACTTGGGTCGGGCAAGACCCACTCGGCACAGCAAGAGACTCACTCGGCTCGGGTAAGACTCACTCGGCTCAGGCAAGACCCACTCGGTACGGCAAGCCTCAGCACAGCAAGAGACTCACTCGGCTCAGGCAAGACCCACTCGGCACAGCAAGCCTCGGCACAGCTAGAGACTCACTCGGCTACCCCCTATACCTTGGTTAATCCTAGCGATAGGAGATTCGTGGGTCCCGTTCAACATCGGCAAAAATGCAATCACCTCATTCCGCTAATCAACCGCACTGAAAATGACGATTTTCACCCCGATTACTTGGCATGGGGCTAATTGTTTGGGCCCATTTCTTGGACCAGCCCACCTATGGTAAAATTACTAAAATACCCCTACCTCTAGGGAAGGTAATCTTCCACCTGCTGGAGCTGACTAATATACCCTTATTTATTGGAGGCCCCATCCCCTATAAATAGCGGTTGTCTCATCAATCAAAGGGTAAGCAATTCTCAGCTACAAAACCCAGAGCATCTCTCTCTACATAGATCACTTTCTCTCTCTACCTCAATCTTAAACTGACTTGAGCGTCGAAGGGGCAATCCCGGGACCACCCCCGGGGTAGGCTAACCTTGTTTTTCAGGATTCCGGTGTACGGACAATGGAGCTCAAACGTACCTTCTTGGGGCCCACATCCAATCTCTCAACATTCAACAATCCTTAATTTCTAAGCAGAAACAATTACTTATACATTATTTTGGAACATTTATAGTTAAATGTATCCGTTGATGATATATGATGATATCGCGTTTCGGTGTTGTGGCTTTTGATGAAATGTGATAAGAAAGAAGGAAATGCGAAGCTTCGATGATCAGGGCCTGGTGCGTGCCACGCAGCCTGGTGCATGCCATGCAGGCAGCCTAGTGCGTGCTACGCAGGCATCTTGGTGCGGCACATGCAGGCAGCTGCATGCCGCACACAGGTCGCGTGCACCATTGCCTCTAGAAATCTTTTGATTGTCAGGAAATTTGGTGCGCCCTCACTATACTGACGAGACACTTTGTGTTCATGAAATGATGCATGCCTCTTTGTGTGAAATGATGCATGATTTCAGTCTTTTCTTCTGTAAATCTTACCTAGTATATATAGGAAGATATCATATATGGAATGCGGTTAGATAACATTCATACTTGCTTAAGGAGATTCATTTCCAGATTTCTTTCCTTGTTCATTGTAAAACACAACCTTAAAACACATTGTAATGTATGTAGTTTGTCATCAACCAAACTCCATAGTTTCTTCTTCGTATCTCACAAGAGTTTATCGTGAACCTTGTTGATCCTAGTGGGTTGGTAAAATTCTTGTAGGAAAGCGTATTACTACGTGCTTGGAAGTAGCATCCGGTTTCCCACAAGATACATATCCATAGAAACATATATAACACATTATACATTAAAAAATAATAGCCAAGTAAGATATTGATATATTCATCTTGATATGAATTGTGAAGATACGAAAAATAATTAATGGTCTATATATAATAAAAATAATTAAGATATTAATAATTAAAATATTCATTGGTAAACATGAAATTCAATCTATTGCAATTTAAAAGGAACACAATAATTATACACTTATTTCCTACTCACTTCGTACCATAATATAATATATTTCTTTTCTGGGTCTCGAATAATTATTCCTAGTTTTAATATTTCTATTTTTAAGTTTGTACGTAATTATACTGGTTTTTAAAAATATTTGTCTAGGCATGTTTTTATTGTCCATGCGGGACGAACGCGGATTTGACTACCTCATTATAAAGGTTTTTGTTTTGAAATAAAAAAATCGCCAACAAGTCTTTGGAGGAAGACTCGTAAACCTAATTGGATTTGGAAAACCATAGGGACATGTTAGGGACTTATCCAATGTAGATTTCCCCATCATGACTTCATAATTGGTCAATGAACCAAAGATAGACTTCAGGAGTGAAGGTACAAACATGATCAGAAATCACATTCGCTCATTGTTGGCATCTACTTCATATGATTCAAGTTCGAGATTTATGCAATTAAACAATGTAACTAGATAATATGTTCATGCAATCTAAAAATCAATCTATGTTGGTTCATTAAACACAAAGGACCAATTTTTGATGATATGTTATATATGCAATCAAATTACAGGGAACCTAATCCAATTGTCCAAGTTATATGAATTTAGTGTTTAAATATTTATTTAGGTCTTGATTAGCAGACGTAAACATGTGGGGTGAAGCATTAAACATGTTGGCATGCATATGAATATACTAAAAGCATATGAATATAATAAAGTAAAGTAATATAAAAAAAAATAGAGATTAGAGGCGTAGAATATACAAGAGCATGCATCCTTTAAGGATCTACATCATGAAAAGTAGATTGTTAGTGAGATAAGAGTAAATTGGAATTGACCCTTCGAAATTATATATTTGTCTCGTGGGTCTTGTATAACGATTCACAAGTGGAGTAATCTTGAAGCTTGAAATATGAAATTAATTGAGTTTGATTATATGTTCGAAGTGTTTTGAGAGTATTTGGAATGTATTTTCATAGTTGGAAGTGTATATGAAAGCATTGGAAAGCGTATAAATCCGGGTAGAACATGAGGCTATTTATAGGAAAAGAATTATGAATAGTGCGCATACACGAGAGAAAAAAAGGCCAAGGGCGACTTAAAAAGGGCCCCGGTTATAAAAAAACGGAGCCTTTAATCCACCTTTTGTATTAAAAAGAACTGTGAATTATTGGCTCCGGTTAGCCAAAAACCTGAGCCCTTTATCACTGAAGGGCTGTAGTTTTTGGGCTAATAGGAGCCAATAATTCAAGGGCTCCGGTTCATGTACAAACCAGAGCCCTTTTGGTTTTTATATACACCAAATGCGCGCACTCATTTCTCTTTTACCTCGCTCTTTAGTCTTCACCTTCGCACTGACCATTACCCTAATACCTGAACTCCCCTTGGAATGCACACATCACCACCACTTCGCATGCGCGCAGCACCACCACTTCGCATGCGCGCAACACTATCACCGTTGCCAGAGCCGCAGTAGCGCACCACCATTACCACCGCACACGTAGGCACCACCACCTTCTTTATGGTTATTCCTCATGGGTCTTCTTTGTGGGTTTCCTCCACCATGCAGCGCAACACCAATGCGTCACCCCAATCCACCCATTGCCCTCCACCTCCAGCTTCACAGTAAATTAATTTTATGTTGTTTGGTTGTTTAATTGCATGACACTCGACATGAATTGTTACTCTAGGGGAATACTACAAGAGGGGGGTGAATTGTAGTGGGAGTTCCTATTAACAAATTTTGACTTTATTTGTGGAATTAAGAACTTTAAAAACAATAGGAACTTAAAGTATGCAAAAGATATTTAGCGAGGAAACTCCTTATCTCAATATAACAAGAAAACCTCGACATACTAGGGATTTTCAACTCTTTCACTATAATAGACGAACACCTAGTTACAATCTATTACAGACTCTTCAACTCAAGTTCCACTAGGAACTAAACTACCCCACAATGATAACTCTATCACTATGCTACTCTCTCTCTCTCTCTCTCTCTCTCTCTCTCTCTCTCAATACTCTGACTCTACTCAAAGCCTTTCAAGAGTTCCCACAACTTTTTCCCCAAAATACAACTCTGTAGAAAGAAAAAATCTAGTGTTTAGAAGTTTAAGTAATTCACTAGTGGAATAAAGTCCAACCGCTGCGGTCAAAACCGGGCTTGCCGCTGCGGTTTTGGCCCGCAACGGTTAGACAAACATCAGTTTTCATAAAAAAAACGCAGCGGCAACGCACAAACCGCTGCGGTTCCAAGGCAAAACCGCAGCGGTTAATAGGCAAAACCGCTGCGGTTTTTCCTTGAAACCGCAGCGGTTTGTGCTTTGCCGCCAACCTCTTTGTATACATTGGAACATTAACTGATGCGGTTCTCTTAGTAAACCGCATCAGTTAATGTTATATAATATATATATATATATATATATATATATATATATATATATATATATATATATTATATCTATTATTATATCTAACCTGCTATAGTTGACACAAATCCCACAAGCGCGTCGTATACAAGTCAAATTAATATATATATATAAATATAAAATTTAGAGAATGTACTATAAATGAAGTTGTACTAAGTACTAAAATCCAAAATAAACATCAATTATATTATTGTACCTAAATAACTAGCAAGTAACACAATAAGAACAAATAAACTCCAAGTCGCGGCATCATCTTCACATGCAAACTTCGGTAAGGTAGTGTGCTAGCAAATCCCAAACCTCGTTTATCTCGATTGTGGTGAAAGAACTCTCCCTTTGGTTGAATACCTTAAACATAAGGAAACACACATAATATCAGTTTTAGTTTGAGTAAGACCTTAGATAATTCTAAAGAGATCAAAGTAATCGAGCATCAAAAGCCAAAATCGGTTAAAAATGACAATCATTTACCCAAAATGGGTTTCAAAGCATATGAGCGAACTTTAATTAACTCATATAGTTATATATGTACCTATTAGAACTATATATGAACTAATATGTGGCTAAAAACGGGAAACTAAGTGAAATGAGCTTCGAAGGCCAAAATAAGCCCGAAAAGGCCTTCATTTACCCAAAATGTGTTTCAAAGCATATAAGTGGAGTATAATTGACTCTTATAGTTATATATATACCTATTGGAACTATTTATGGCCTAACATGCGGCTAAATGCGGGAAACTAAGTGAAATGAGCTTCGATGGCCAAAATCGGCCCGAAATGGCCTTCATTTACCGAAAATGGGTTTCAAAGCATATGAGTGAACTTTAATTGACTCTTATAGTTATATATGTACCTATTGGAACTATATATGACCTAACATGTGGCTAAATGCAAGAAACTAAGTGAAATGAGCTTCGAAGGCCAAAATCGGCCCGAAACGACCTTCATTTACCCAAAATGGGTTTCAAAGCATATGAGTGAACTTTAATTGACTCTTATAGTTATATATGTACCTATTGGAACTATATATGACCTAACATGTGCTAAATGCGGGAATTAAGTGAAATGAGCTTCGAAGGCAAACATCGACCCGAAACGGCCTTCATTTACCCAAAATGGGCTTCAACGCATATGAGTGAACTTTAATTGACTCTTATAGTTATATATGTACCTATTGGAACTATATATGACCTAACATGTGGCTAAATGAGGGAAACTAAGTGAAATGAGCTTCGAAGGCTAAAATCGGCCCGAAACGGCCTTCATTTACCCAAAATGGGTTTCAAAGCATATGAGTGAACTTTAATTGACTCTTATAGTTATATATGTACGTATTGGAACTATATATGACCTAACGTGTGGCTAAATGCGGGAAACTAAGTGAAATGAGCTTCGAATGCCAAAATCGGCCCGAAACGGCCTTCATTTACCCAAAATGGGTTTCAAAGCATATGAGTGAACATTAATGGACTCTTATAGTTATATATGTACCTATTGGAACTATATATGACCTAACATGTGGCTAAATGTGGGAAACTAAGTGAAATGAGCTTCAAAGGCCAAAATCGGCCCGAAACGGCCTTCATTTACCCAAAATGGGTTTCAATGCATATGAGTGAACTTTAATTGACTCTTATAGTTATATATGTACGTATTGGAACTATATATGACCTAACATGTGGCTAAATGCGGGAAACTAAGTCAAATGAGCTTCGAAGGGCAAAATTGGCCCGAAATGGCCTTTATTTACCCAAAATGGGTTTCAAAGCATATGAGTGGACTTTAATTGACTCTTATAGTTATATATGTACCTATTGGAACTATATATGACTTAACATGAGGCTAAAGGCGGAAAGAAAACAAAACTAAGTGAATTGAGCTTTAAAGGCTAAAATCGGCCCTAAATGACATACATTTACCCAAAATGGGTTTCAACGCATATGAGTGGAGTTTAATTGATTCTAATAGTTATGTATGTACTTGTTAGAAGTGTAGATGACCTAACATGTTGTTAAATGCGGGAAACTAAAGAAATTGAGCTTAAGAGGCCAAAACGACTTTAAATTAAGCTACGTATATTAGTTATATATATATATATATATATATATATATATATATATATATATATATATACCTTCTCAATATCCCCGACTTCCTTGCAACTTGAGGCTATATCGAACATGAACCTCAACACATAGTAGCCACACTCGGTTCCCCCGGTTCTTGAGCACACTAATCATAGAATTACATAAAAAATCATGTAATTAACATACATGGTTGTTTTTTTGCTAAAAGAAAGAAGTACGTAGCTTAACTAATATGTATTACCTTCATTGCTTTCCATTCAGGTATTTTTCCCGTGCTCTTAAATTTCTTCAATGAACTGTAGTTAAGTGAATTTCATGTGAGAAGTGGCCAAAGAATGAAATTAGTAAAAAGTGTAATGCTTATTAGCATTTTAAATAACAAATATACCTATTTATGCATGATTTGAGGAATAAGTGTTGTGGTGGATCTTGAGCTATAGAATCAAAATGATATACTGTGTTGTTTGAAGGACAAATCACAACGAGCGACCAATGGAGACTAAAATGCCAAAAAAGTTAGGAAGCAATCATGTGAGTACTTCTATTGTATATATAATGATAATTAAAGTGGTAAAAATAGATACAAGGTTAAGAACTATACTCTTCAAAACAAGGGGCAAGTATGAACTTATGTTGTGCACGTAGAGATGTTTTGATACATAGCCATATATACTCCTTCACCTCATTTGTTTTTTGCAAACAATTGTCGGCTCGGGTGAAATTTGGACATAACCACCCAAATTGCTCTTGTATGCTCTTACGTCCACAACGATCATCTTAGAGTAATCTTTAAAGCACAACCAACTTCGTAATATAAATATATTATTGTATTGCAAAGCATTTTTATTTACTTCAAAAGTACAAATGTGTTACCTCATGAAGACTTGAATCAAGGAAACATTCAACATCTCTCCGCAAAGGAACTCTTTCAAATCACCCTAAGACACCCATGTCGATGTATCCTCAAAGTAGTTGAATTGCGTGGTACCCAAATTAACCCCGAGAGGTGCATCATCCGACATATCACGCGCATTTGCATGTAGCCATATGCATGCCTTAGTGAGACACTCGATCTTTGGTTTCTCGATCCAAGTATATGTAGTTGGTTTTTCTTGGTGACTTGAATCTTGCATTCCTTTACCCCAAAATGGCCTTCTTTGGCCCGCTTGAATCCTTCTTCTCTGAACCCTTCTTCGCCTTCTCTAGAGGAGGTGAGTCCGCCTTGCCTTCCTTGGGCTTGTTTATTCTCTCCAAAACCTAATAATTCAACGGTAAAAACATTCAACTTAGTTAGTAGGTAGGTATGAAACAAATCATTATGAATATGGATTTAAGTTGCTTCAATTTACCTCATCTGAAAACCTCACCCATGCCGATGGCCACAACACATAACCACCACGAGCGTCGGTTAAGACTTTTATATCAATTGACGGTTTAGACAGCTGAAGAGCAAAGTCTTCGTAACCAGGAGTAATGGTGACTACACTAACCGCCAAGTGCTCATTGTCCACAGGCTCATGATGGACTATTGCTCGATCACTTCGTGGTTGTGCATTTCCTACAGCCACCACAATCAAACCCTCATCTTTTACATCTAGTAAAAGCTGGCAAGGCGTTTCTTCCTTCAAAAAGTAAATGAAATTGAGGTTACGAACATGCAATTAAAGAATATAACATGTTACTTAGTTTTAAAAATTATAAGGATAATAGTTACCTCTAACTCAAGTATAGATGGTGGGGATTTTTGTGTGTTAGGATGGCTAGCTTTGTCCTCCAAAAGACGATCCAGTTTAGGTTGATGTATCGCCGGTAAACCAAACTGTGAGAGGACCGCGTTGAAACTCTCCGTGAGTTTCTCCGCGACTTTCTCCGTCACTTTCTCCGTGACTTTCTCCGTAATTTCCTCCGTAAGCTTCTCCCGAATAGCTTGTGTCATAGCTTCCATATCATGTGGTTGAGAGCGTGATTTTGTACCCACAGAGTAATCTTTAGAATACGCTTTTGTCTCACCTAGACGAATACCACCTAAACCCCTGAAACGTCCACTGTGGTCCTTTCCCAAAGTCTCATAAAGGGCATCTTTGTTGCCTTGGGGAGTGAACTCGCCGCTAACCTCTTTTTGTTTGAGCCCCATCTATAGAGAAATTAACAACGGTAAGTTAAAAAATAAAATTCAACATCATAAGCGGCAGCGGCAGGGGGTGGGGCAAAGCCTGTGCGGGGCGGAGCGGAGGGGGGGGGGGAGTATGCCGGGGGTGGGGGCAAGTGTGCGGGGGGCAGTGTTCGGGGGGGAGCAGGGGGTGGGGGCGGTGGGCAGCGTGTAGGGGCGGTGTGCGTGCGTGGGGCAGTGTGCGAGGGAGTGGGGGGATGTGTGCGGGGGGTGGGGCTGTGCGGGGAGTGGGGGATGTGTGCAAGGGAGTGGGGGCGGTGTGCGGGGGTGGGGCTGTGCGAGGGAGTGGGGGGCGGTGTGCGGGGAGTGTGCGGTGGGGTGGGAGTGTGCGGGGGGGTGTGCGGGGGGGGGGGATGTGCGGGGGGGGGATGTGTGCGGGGGGAGTGTGGGGGGGGGAGTGTGCGGGGGCAGTGTGCGGGGGGTGTGTGGGGGTGTGCAGTGGGGTGGGAGTGTGCAAGGGGCAGTGTGCGGTGGGGGGGCGGTGTGCGGGGGCGGAGCAAGGCGTGGGGGAGTGTGCGGGGGGTGGGGAGGATTGTTAGGGGTGTGGTCGGTGTGGGGGGGGGGTGTGTAGGGGGTGGGGGATTGGTAGTGCATGTACTTACAACGGCATTGGCTATCTTCAAGGTTCCCGGATCTGAAATGGTCATTTGATTGTTGATATCACGCCTATGCAAGGAGCACCACCAATCAGCGACACGATCAACTTTGACAGACGGCGCGGCCTTAGAGCTAGAAGACGGCGTTGTGGTTGTATCGGTAGAAGGGTAAAATTTCTCGTCAATTCACAACTTTCTCGCGCTCGCATAAGTATGGGAACCCATATGATGGTAGTGCTTCCTCTGTCTTGCACTGAGTGAATGTTTCTCACGCTTAGCCTATAAATTCACATGGGCAATTAGAAAACACATGTAATTGTATTGAAAGTGAACATGCAAAGTCGAATATATATATTTTAAAGTGCAATACTTACCACCATCTCCGGCGTAGTATTTTGGACAACAAATGCCTCCCAATCTTCTGGTTTTATATGTCCCCAAATCTGATGAGGCAAAGAATCCGGTTGAAACGTATCTTCCTCTCCCCCTTCCTTTTCTGTTTCTTTTTCGGCCTCCTTGTCCGTCTCACCCTCATTTTGCTCTGATTTTTAAATTTTCCTCCTCTTTATAGTCCTCTTTCTCCGTTTCATGATCCACCCACTCACTAGTTTGCTTTTGAAATCTCTAAATCTTTCGGCCACCGCGGATAGAAACGCCGCCTTTTTTTTCTCATTATGAGTAATATGGAACGTATTCTATAAAAACAAGAAGCAAACAAATAGTTACCCAAAATGTGTTTCAAAGCATATAAGTGGAGTTTAATTGACTCTTATAGTTATATATGTACCTATTGGAACTATATATGACCTAACATGCGGCTAAATGCAAAAAACTAAGTGAATTGGAGTGTAAAGGCCAAAATCGGCCCGAAATGGCCTTCATTTACCCAAAATGTGTTTCAAAGCATATAAGTGGAGTTTAATTGACTCTTATATTTATATATGTACCTATTGGAACTATATACGACCTAACATGCGGCTAAATGCAAAAAATTAAGTGATTGGAGTGTTAAGGCCAAAATCGGCCAGAAATGGCCTTCATTTACCCAAAATATTTTTCAAAGCATATAAGTGGAGTTTAATTGACTCTTATAGTTATATATGTACCTATTGGGACTATATATGACCTAACATGCGGCTAAATGCAAAAAACTAAGTGAATTGGAGTGTAAAGGCCAAAATCGGCCTGAAATGGCCTTTATTTACCCAAAATGTGTTTCAAAGCATATAAGTGGAGTTTAATTGACTCTTATAGTTATATATGTACATATTGGGACTATATATGACCTAACATGCGGCTAAATGCAAAAACTAAGTGAATTGGAGTGTGAAGGCCAAAATCGGCCCGAAATGGCCTTCATTTACCCAAAATGTGTTTCAAAGCATATAAGTGGAGTTTAATTGACTCTTATAGTTATATATGTACCTATTGGGACTATATATGACCTAACATGCGGCTAAATGCAAAAACTAAGTGAATTGGATTGTAAAGGCCAAAATCGGCCCGAAATGGCCTTCATTTACCCAAAGTGTGTTTCAAAGCATATAAGTGGAGTTTAATTGACTCTTATAGTTATATATGTACCTATTGGAACTATATATGACCTAACATGCCCCTAAATGCCGGAAATAAAAGTAATTCAGTTAAAAAATAAACTTACACAAGTGTCTTCCCATAATGATTTCTTCATTTCATCGGGCACATCTTTCCACCCCACCAAAATGCTCAGTTTGCGCACACATAACCCTAAATGCTGCCCAAACTTTTTACGCCATTGACCACAAGGTTAACCCATATCATCATACTTGAGGGTCATATGGGTCTTATAATTCAATCCCTTGGTCGCACCACTTCCTTTCCTCTTCTTTGTTGCAACTTTACTTGGAGTTTTGGTACTAAGAACCTCTTTCCCCGCATTTTTGTGTGGCACAATGACGGATGTAATACAAGGATAATCTTCCCCAGCATTGTTGTCAATGGGGGGAGCCTTATTGGCTAGCTCCTCATTTATTTCAGCCAAGTGAAGTTCCCTTTCACGCAAGCGCTTCTCCTTATCATGCGCTATGTCTTCCGGGTCACCTTTATCGTTCTCCATCTCTGCATCATACTCATCATCATCATCCAATGACTTATCATAATCATCATCGGTTTCTTCCTCCACAATCACATCATCTCGGACCATGTTTGAAACTCCTGAAATTTTAAAAAACGATATTAGAAACGCGTAAGATTAAATAAACATATGATTAGAAACCCCCGCACACCCACCCCCCCCGCACTCCCCCACCCCTTGATTGCCCCCCGGCACAGCCCCACCCTCGCAAGCACACCCCCCCTTCACGCCCCCCCGCACGCCCCCCTTCATCGCCCCCCACCGCCACGGCCACACCGCCCCGCACACCCTCACCCCCGCACTCCCCCCACCCCTTCACCGCACACTCCCCCCCGAACTTCACACTCTCCCCCCGAACCGCCCCACCCCGCACTTCCCCACCCCTTCACCGCCCTTCATCGCCCCCACCTGCCCACCCTCGCCGCACACTCCCCCCTAAACCGCACACTCCCCCCCTTCACCGCCCACCCCGCATGGCCCTCCCTTCACCGCCTCCCTTCACCTTGCCCCCCCGCACGGCCCCCCCTTCACTCCCCCATTGACTTCCCCCCGCACGGCGCCCCGCACACCCCCCTTGAACCGCACACCGCCCCCTACACGCCCCCCTTTATCGCCCCCCTTCATTGTCCCACCCCGCTTGCACAGCACCCCTTGCACAGTCCCCTCCCCCCCCAAAACAATCCATAATTACACCCTAAACGACATTCATCTACCCAATTCGGTTTTCAAATCATGTGACCCGACTTTAACTGACTCTAATAGGCCCGAAATGACATTCACTTACCAAAAATGGCTTTCAATACATGTGAAGTGAGTTTAGTTGATTGTAATACATATATATATATAGTAATTGGAACTATACATGACCTAACATGCTGCTAAAAGCGATAAATTAAGTTAATTGAGGTTGAAAATCCGAAATTGGCCCGAAATGACATTCACTTACCCAAAATGGGTTTCAATACATGTGAAACGAGTTTTGTTGATTGTAATAAATATATATATAATAATAAGAACTATAACATGCGGCTAAAATCGATAAATTAAGTTAATTGAGGTTGAAAAGCCGAAATTTGCCCGAAATGACATTCACTTACCCAAAATGGGTTTCAATACATGTGAAGCGAGTTTATTTGATTGTAATACATATATATATACTAATATGAACTATACATGACCTAACATGCGGCTAAAAGCGAGAAAATAAGTTAATTGAGGTTGAAAAGCCGAAATTGGCCCGAAATGACATTCACTTACCCAAAATGGGTTTCAATACATGTGAAGCGAGTTTAGTTGATTTTAATACATATATATATAGTAATTGGAACTATACATGACCTAACATGCAGCTAAAAGCGAGAAATTAAGTTAATTGAGGTTGAAAAGCCGAAATTGGCCCGAAATGACATTCACTTACCCAAAATGGGTTTCAATACATGTGAAGCGAGTTTAGTTGATTGTAATACATATATATATAGTAACTGGAACTATACATGACCTAACATGTGGCTAAAAGCGAGAAATTAAGTTAATTGAGGTTGAAAAGCCGAAATTGGCCCGAAATGACATTCACTTACCCAAAATGGGTTTCAATACATGTGAAGCGAGTTTAGTTGATTGAAATACATATATATACAGTAATAAGAACTATACATGACACTACATGCGGCTAAAAGTAAAAAATAAAGTAAAATGACATTGCAAAGCCGAAAGCCGGAATTGGAACCAAATAAGTCGAGCCTATTGTTTACTTTTGCCACCTTCATTTGAAGTATCAACCATTATCCCTTCCCCGTGATCTGCACGCATGTAACTTGTCGCTAACTCCGCATCAGTGACATCGGAGTTGGGAATGGTGAAAGGCGGGGTATCTTCAAACGCATCATACTCCTCCTCATCCTCAACATCACCAACTCTGAGTATACTTCTTTTTCCCGGAACAACAATTGACCACTTGTTATTAGAAGGGTCAGTTACGTAGAATACTTGGTTAACTTGTGATGCAAGCACGAATGGCTCTTCACTATCACGCAACCGACCCAAGTCTACAAGAGTAAATCCACAAGGGTCATCTTTTCTTATGTAACGCCGGTTATACTCAACCCACTTGCATCGAAATAAGCAGACCGTGAAACCAGAGTAGTCAAGCTCCCATATATCTTGAACTCGTCCATAGTATAACAATCTAGCATCAATAAGAGACTTGTCTTTGGCACTTGTATACTGTGTAGATGATGCCTCTACTGAAACACCACTATTCTGGAGAGATCTCGACTTTTGATCTTGACAATCTGTCCAATACGTATATCCGTTAACATCATAACCCTCATAGGAGTGCACAACTTCTCGAGGACCAAATGCTAGCCACTTCAGAGTTTCAGAAACATTGGAATCTACTTCACGCATTATTTGGTTATGGAACCAATCAATAAACGTCTTATTATGCAACTGCATCAATGCTCTAGTCCCTTTACCTGGATTCTGGTCACGCAAATCCTCCAAATGCTCATCCAAGTACGGATGCGCTTGTACCATATGCTGCAATACAAATAAGTGTGCTTGTATGCGCCTTTCAACAGGAGGTACTATCATTTTGGAGCCAAGTGACCTTTACCCGCGAGTCTGCCCTCGTGTCGAGATGTAGGAAGTCCAATAGGATCAACATTAGTTAAGAACTCAGCCACAAAATTACCGACCTCTTCACTCACAATCCCCTGAATTATACTTCCTTCTGGTTGCGTTGGATTCCTTACTTTATCTTTCAAAGAGCCCATATGTCTGTCAAAAGGATAGCACCACCTCAAAAACACCGGACCACATAGCTTAATTTCTCGAACTAGATGTACAACCAAATGGAGCATAATGTCGAAGAAAGCAGGTGGGAAGTACATCTCAAACTTGCACAAAATCTTTATCACGCTAGCCTGCAGAGCATCAAGCTTCAAGGGTTGTAACGTTTTGCAACATATAGTATTGAAAAAAGAACACAACTCTGTTATGGTATGTCTCACATGTTTCGGCAATATCCCTCGAATTGCAATCGGTAAGAATACTTGCATCATTACATGACAATCATGAGACTTCATGCTCGATAATTTCAACTCACCGTCTAAGGTAACAAATCTTTTCATGTTCGATGAGTACCCTGATGAAACCTTAATGTTGTACAAACACTCGCAAAAAAGACGCTTCTCAGCTCTAGATAGAGTGTAGCAAGCCGGAGGTAAATAGTTCCTATCATCATCCTTCACCGTTTTCTTTCCTTTTCTTTCAATTCCTACAGGCGACCCTTCTTCCTGTTCCTTTTCTTTTCCCTTTCCTTTTCCTTTTCCAGACACTTTCTCTTGTTTCTTTCTTTTCTTAGTGTCCCTCTTTTGAGCCCATAGTTCTGGTCGAAGCCCCTCACTTTCCAGATACAGTCGTACCCCTTTGCTATCCTTTGTCTTATGTGGAATATTCATAAGTGTCTCCAGAATGGCGTCACATACATTTTTCTCTGTGTGCATGACGTCGAGACAATGTCTAACCTCTAGATCTCTTCACTATGGAAGTTTCACATAATAGACTCCTTTTTCCAAAGTCCCTTATCACCAACACTCGCTCCTTTGCCGAATATCGTTTCAATACCCTTGACTTGATCATAAACCTCAATACCAGTCAATGGTCTACGAGCAACCCCTTCCTCAACTGTTCCATCGAATGCCTTCTTCTTATTACGATAAGGATGGTCGCGTCGAAGGAACCTTCGGGTGCGCATATAAACATCTTTGTGACAAGTAGTAATGTATTTAGATGTTGTGTCGTCCAGGCAAATCGGGCATGCTTTCTTCCCTTTGTTCTTGTACCAGGATAAGTTCCCATAAGCAAGATAGTCATTAAGAGTGAATAAAAGCATGGCACGCAATGTGAATACCTCATCAGCATGTGTGTCATACACAGAAACTCCTTCATCCCACATTTTTCTCAAATCATCAACAAGTGGCTGGAGGTAGACATCTATGTCGTTTCCAGGCTGTTTCGGCCCTGAAATAAGAATCGACAACATGATGTATTTGCGTTTCATGCACAACCAAGGAGGCAAGTTGTATATAACTAGAAGAACTGGCCACGTACTATGTTGAGAACTAAGATTCCCAAATGGGTTCATTCCATCCGTGCATAGGCCAAGCCTCAAATTTCTGTCCTCGGCACCAAAGGTCTTAAGACAATGGTTGATACCTTTCCACTCAGGAGAATCAGCCGGATGTTTGAGAAAACCGTCCTTTTTCATTCGTTCTGCATGCCACCTCAAGTTCTTAGCATCTTTTTTGATTGAAAACATGCGCTTGAATCGTGGTATAATCGGAAGATACCACATCACCTTTGCTGCAGGACCTTTCTTATCACCAACCCCTGCGCGCCTGTAATGCGACTTCTCACATCGAGGACACTCATCCATATTTTCATATTCATTTCGATATAGCACACAATCGTTTGGACAAGCATGTATCCTCTGGTACTCTAAACCGAAGGGACACATCAGTTTCTTAGCATAGTAGTTCGACTTGAGTAGTTCATGGTCGTCCGGCAACATATCACCAAATGCTTGCAACAAGGAAGTGAAACAAGAGTCACTTATACCGGCTTTCGTCTTGATATTTAAGAGTGTTATCACGGCCGTCAGCTTGGTGTACCTCGTACAACCGGGATACAACGGTTTCCGATATGCCTCGTCCATGCACTCAAAAATACGAGGCCGTTTGCCAGAATGATCTACCCCCGCCATCATCTCCTCGATATGATCCCCTTCATCATCATCATCTTCTACCTGAATATCCTCATATTCATCCTCGATGTTGTCATTCTCAATGACATCAAACTCACCTTCTTCATGCACATCGTTGACAATGGCATTTCGACCATCATACATACCCTCCTCACCGTGCCAAACCCATACATAGTAGTCTTGTCTAAACCCGTGACGAAAGATATGCTCCTTAAGCGACTCAATGCTACTAACGATGCTCACATTACCACAATCAACACAAGGACAATAAAACCCCTCGGTTCCCTTTGCAGCCTGATGACTTAATGCAGCATCACAAAATTCAAAGACCCCATCCACGAATTCACACGTGTCACGACTACCATACATCCATGCACGATTCATTTCAACCAAACCTAGCTCTAATTAAACAAGCAACAAGTACCCAATGTCAATGAAAAATTTCACTACATTATTAGAGTTTATACACGATATATATTTAATGAAATTAGGCATGCTTTCCAAGGGTCCTTATCACTCCAACCTAACCCATCCTTAGATGTCTAATCTCACTAGTGAATGTATTGCCTTCAGTTCGAATCTACGGAAAATCCGGCAGCATTTCCCTACAGTTCTCCAAGTACACGAAGTAGATATATAGTTATTTATATCTACAGAATCGAACTAAAGACATACATTCACCACCTAAGTGAGATTAAACATCTAGGAACAGTCCCAAATCGGGGACTATTCAAGACTTACTCCTAATGAGTAAGTCTCGAACGGGTATCTAGGCATATGATATGATGATGCAAACATAGGTTTTTAAAAACAACAAAACATTTTACATCTAATCTCAATTCAACGATAAATATATACACATTTGCACATATATATAAACCAATTTACTATGAAAGAAAATTAGATATGAGTGATAACATACCAATATCAAGGTTGTGAATAGGGAAATCGAGCTCAACACTCCGTCCCTAGCTAGCTTCAATAATCAACAACAAAGTGTAAAAGTAAACATAAGTATAAATTAGCAATTCAAACAAAACAAAACTAAACTAAGCTAAACTAAACTAAATATCTAAACCAATAATCAACAACAACGTTTAAAGTTCAAACCTAACTAGTTAGTAAGTACTACAACAACAACAACAACAACAACAACAACAACAACAACAACAACAACAACAACAACAACAACAACCACAAAAATAGCAACCACAACCACAAAAATAGCAACCACAACAAAGCCCTAGTTTTTTTAACCTAAAAATCAAACTAACTACTTTAAATAAAATAATTAACTCAAATTAATCAAATTTACACCCTTTAACTATTATACAACCTAATTTCATTAACAATTATTCATAAAAGAACAATTAATTATAAACTTGAAGCTTCAAATATGAGAAGGAATGGTGGAGGTAGAGGTAGAGAAGGAATGTAGGTACCTAAGAAGAGGTAGAGAAGGAATGTAGGTGTTTAGGAACGGTGGAGCTGCGGCAGTGGTGGGGCAGCCACGGAGGAGGACGCAGGTGGGGTTTGTGGTTGAAACCCACCGAATTGGAGAGGAGGACGCAGCAGCTGGTGGTCGTCGGGGTCGGGGGAAGGAGGAACCCAGTGGTGGTGGTGGAACCTAGTGGTGGCAGTGGTGGTGGTGAACCCTTGCGTGAATTGGAGGGAGTCGTTTGTTTGAAAGGAAGGACGAAAGAGGGAGTCAACAGTGATCAGAGGGAGCCAGGCCTCTTTGACGCGAAAAAAAAAACAAAATAAACCGCAACGGTTAATAGAGAACCGCAGCGGTTAACTGTTAACCGTTGCGGTTTTATGAAAACAGCAGCGGTTTGTTAGGCCACTTTTCCCACCCAAATTTTCGATGATTTACCGCTGCGGTTATCTTAAGGACCGCAACGGTTTTGTTGTGACATATAGCGTTTTTTCCACTAGTGATAAAGTACAAAGAACTTGGAAATTACAAGGGAACGTAAGGATTTTCTTAACACTTTAGCTCAAGAACGCTTTTTGGAAAATGTCAGGTGTTCTTTCTCAAAGCAGAATACCCATCCCTATTTATAGAGGAGGTGCAAAGATCACAAATGAGCGTTGTTCCAAGCCTTTCTTCACTAACTGATTTCTTGCCTTAATTTTAGGATGTCAGTTAGTTAATTATTGAGTTTTGCTTGGGGAACACTCACCCACAATCTTCGAACTTCACTTAAGAATCTGTTAGAAATTCTTAAGGGAACGTGTGATATTCTTGCTTGGTGCAGAAGTAAAAAATATTTTCATAAAATATGTTCTATTTTTAATCTCTAAAACCACGTTTTTCTTTCCATAAGCTTGTACGAGTTCCTTAATACCTTAATTAATACTTACAAGCACTTAAATGATTCCTAAAATTAAACTCTTAATTTAGTTTTCATGTCTTCACCTCTTGAAGCTTCAACTCTGATGCTTCTTGCCAAGTTCCTGCATAGGAACTCCAGCTTCTCTTCAAAAAACTTTGACATAAATATGAAATTGTTGATACTTGCAACGCTCCTTGTCTCCATATTGACTTCACTTCGTATATAAGGCTACTATATATTCAAGTCATTTGCTGCAAACTCCAACTCAGGAACTTAGCTACTTTTGACCTCTTTCCAACTGAGGAACTCATAGCTAAAACATACTAAAATGAAATCATTAGATTATTTGTTATATTGTTATCATCAAAACACCAAAGAGTGACATGAACCGTATTAAGTAGAGGCCAACAATGGGGGAATTTTATTCATGATCATCTTCGTACCCTCACCCCCAACTCATGATTTGGTTCATTAATTAATTATGGAGTTATGACGGGGAAATCTACATTGGATAAGTCTACAAGTTGTCCCTAAGGTTTCTCAATATCCAATTAAGTTTATGTGTATTCCTTTAAATACTTGTTGGCGACTTCTTCATTTCAAAACGTATTTCAAGACAAAACTTTTACAATGAGGTAGTCAAATACGCGCTCATCCCACGTAGGCAATAAAAACACACTTACAATTTGGCACCCCCTATGTTGCAACTATAAAAACAATGGATATATTAAACAACACTTGAAGCAAAACCAACAACAACAAATCAACAACCAAATATAAATCCTAAGGACCAGGGTGGTTTCATTGCTATATATGCAATAAAACCCCTGAATGACATGAAACTAAATCTTATGAGTTATTGAGGAAAAGCTTTTTCAAGCATCCACATCAGTTGTCCAATATCCACATGCAACAACTCATGCCCAAAAACTAGAGATCATTTATCAATTATATATCAGAAGTGACATGTCAAAAAATGACCAAACTTGACACACAAACCGAAAATAAACCCATCAGTAAAGCAGTTTAATAAAGCTTGCTACTTTAAAACAAACAGCATGTGCAAATCAGCATATGAACAATGATACATCATATGCAATCAAATATACAGTTCCACTATAACATTGGATTAAAATTCCAGATATTTCTAAAAAAAATTAATCATACCCAGCCCACATCAGCAGCCTATAGAACGAAATGCAATAAAGCAAATAAAGAAACGATATTATTAGTGAATAAAGATATTAGTGGTATGTAAAATTATTAAAGGAAAATTGGATTTTAATAATCCAACCTTTAGGCAGTCTTCTTAAAACAGTCCCATTTATAAGATATTTTTGAACAATCCAACCTTTTGCTGATATCTTCTTATAACGGTCCCTGGTGACTTGTGACCTGAACTTCAGGTAAATTTTTTTCCCTCCTCCTACTCATTTCTCTCTCCTCCCCTTCACCTCCTTATCTAGTTTGACCCACCTCCTCCCCTTCCACTGGCCCCGCCGCAGCCACCCGGCCCACGCTGCAGCCACCAGGCCCCGTCTGCAGCCACAGGCCCCCACCCCCCTCTCTCTTTGTCGCCGCTTTTCTCTTCCTCCTGTCTCTCTCCTCTTTCTCTCACCATCCTCGAATCCCGTTCGCCGTTAATAGTAGTAGTGCTTGTGTGTGGTGGTGGTGGTCGTTGTATTTAACAGAGGGGCGAAGGGGATGGGGAGGGGGAGGGTGACGGGGTGGAAAGAGACGAAGGGATAGGAAGGGGGAGGCGTGAAAGTTATGACGCAAAAGCGGGGTTTTTCTACATGTGAGGGGTGGGGGGATTTCGGGGGTTTCTTTGTGGGGGTGGGGTGGGGCTCTAGGGGCAGCGGGTAGGGTGGGGTGAGGGTGAGGGTGGGTTGCCGCGGGCTGGGGTGAGGGTGAGGTGGGGCCGCAAGAGGTTGGGGGTGGGGGGGGTGGGGATGCAACAAATTGGGGTGGGGGTGGGTTGCCGCGGGCCGGAGTGGGGGTGGGGTGGGGTGGGGTGGGGTGGCCAGGTGGTGGTGGTTGTGGAGGAAAAGAGGTAGAGGAGGGAGAAAATGGGCTGATCAATTATAGTGTGACACGTGTCACATTTGACCTGTTATACCGGTCACAACAGGTCAAGGACCATTATGAGAAGATAATATCAAAAGGTTGAATTGTTAAAAAATATCTTATAAGTGGGACTGTTTTAAGAAGACCGCTTAAAGGTTGGATTATTATAATCCAATTTTCCAATTATTAAACCCTGTTTGGGTGTAGAAAGGGGAACAGTTACTGATTTCTCCTTCTTAAGCCTTGTTCGTGAAGGATTTAGGTCCTCGACTTAAATGCAATTACTAATTATATTATGGATCGTATTATAGAGATAATAAATTCGTTCTATTGGGTCGTCTATACGTCTTGCTAGAGAATGCTATAGAACTTTGGGTTAGGAAATTATAAACCCAAAGCCCAATATAATGGATCCTATTAGGTCACACAAAATACTTGGATCAACAAAAGAAACCTAGAGCCCGTAAGGGGCCCTAGGGTGGCCGGCCAAGAGGAAGCGAAGAAGAATCTTGTGTCTACAAGAAGTTTAGTGGGAGCAGCTTAGTCTTCTTGGTATTGTATGTAGATGACATACTACTCATGGGAAATGACATACCAATGCTTGAGTCAGTCAAGGAATGGTTAAAAAGTTGTTTCTCTATGAAGGACCTGGGAGAAGCTGAGTACATACTGGGAATCAAAATCCATAGAGATAGGTCTTGAAGGATGATTGGACTAAGTCAAGAAACTTATATTGATAAGGTTCTTACAAGGTTCAACATGGAAAACTCGAAGAGAGGTTTCGTTCCCATGTCACATGGCATATCGCATAGCAAGAGTCAGTGCCCGACTGAACCTGATGAGTTAAAGCGAATGAGTAGCATTCCTTATGCTTCGGCTATAGGATCTATCATGTATGCCATGATAAGTACTCGACTAGATGTTGCATATGCCTTGAGCATGTGTAGCAGGTTCCAAGCAAATCCAGGAGAAGCACACTCGGATCTGGCTAAGAGCATCCTCAAGTACTTGAGAAGAACTAATGGCATGTTCTTAGTTTATGGGGGACAAAGTGAGTTGGTTGTTGAAGGTTACACGGATGCAAGCTTCCAAACCGACAGAGATGATTACCGCTCTCAGTCAGGGTATGTCTTTCGTCTAAATGAAGGAGCAGTGAGCTGGAAGAGCTCAAAGCAAAGCACTGTAGCAGACTCTACGACAGAATCAGAATATTTAGCAGCGGTTGAAGCGGCTAAAGAAGCAGTTTGGATCAAGAAATTCTTGACAGAGCTGGATATCATACCTAGTGCTCTGGAAGGGATTGAGTTGTTCTGTGATAACAATGGTGCTATTGCGCAAGCAAAAGAACCGAGATCACATAACAAATCCAAACATGTAATGAGGAAGTATCACCTCATTAGGGAGATTGTTGACAGGAAGGATGTCAGGATCTGCAAAGTTCACACGGATGAGAATGTGGCTGATCCGCTCACTAAACCACTACCTCAACCCAAGCATGAGTGTCACGCTAGGGCTATAGGCTTGAAGCAAATGTTAGAGTGGCTTTAGATTGTACTAGGTTTAGAGAAACTTGTTACAATGTAAAGACATAGTTTTGCTATTTATGTTTATGAGAATAAATTTTACATTATTTAATTATTGGTTTTGTATTAAATAAAATGTCCAAAATATATCTTGAATTCTATGGTTTTGTCAAATATGTGATTTGATAAATGAAACACCATAAGTGAACAGAATTCATAGAATATTAAAAGTTCCTAATCTAAGTCATTAAACTGGACATGAATGACTTGTTAAAGGGATTAGCATATAAGATTGATTGATAGCACCGTTTCATGGGCTATAGAAACATAGAGATGTTTAATCAATCATATGGATATGTATAGTTGATACATAGTCGAACTAGACCTGCTTAGAAGTTTTATAACTTCAAAATTATATTAGTAGATTCCTTAAACATGAGTGGAACATTACTTAGCTCAATGATTGGTATAACTTTGATACTGTCAAACGTCATGCCGTAAAAGGGGACTATAAAGGCAGCATTCAGGTTGTGCTAAAAATTGAGTGGGAGTATTGATTACCATAAGATTGAAAAGGTCCTCCTATATAAGATAGGATAGGTGTCTTGGCCCCTTGAAGAGCGAAAATTGAAAAATGCATGGTCGTGCTCAAATGGATCATTCGATGATCATTTGTTTGTCAATTCGAACTCGGATTTCAAGGATTAATTTGAAAACTAGTATGGATGATATGTAAATATGATCATACTATCAAATTAAGACATTAAGAGACTTGAGGAAATTAAACATTACACACTCATCTCGGACAAGTGGGAGATTGAAGGATTTATATCCTCGACTTAAATGCAATTACTAATTATATTATGGATCGTATTATAGAGATAATAAATTCGTTCTATTGGGTCGTCTATACGTCTTGCTAGAGAATGCTATAGAACTTTGGGTTAGGAAATAATAAACCCAAAGCCCAATATAATGGATCCTATTAGGTCACACAAAATACTTGGATCAACAAAAGAAACCTAAAGCCCGTAAGGGGCCCTAGGGTGGCCCGGCCAAGAGGAAGGGAGAGGAGAAGTAATTCTCCTCCTAACCTAAATATATCTATATATTTGGTTAGGCAATAAGGAAATATACTAGATATCTTTCATTATTCTTCTCTCTCATATTCTTTCCAAAAGTCACAAAAACTCCATTAAAGTAGAAGAAGAATTTCTTCCTTCCAACTAGCATTGGTGGAGTGTTGATCCGGGTTCGTGGAACAAGTAGAGGAATCACAATTGAGGTTCTTAATCCGAGTTATTCAAGCTTTGTGGAATTCACGCTTCAAAGGTAAATTCCCAACTATTATGAGATCCTTGAATGTATATGCATGAAATCCTGTTTTAAGTGCTTATGAATTTGATTCATGAAATTCCGCTTAGAGTACTTATATAATCCTACAGTTCGAGTTTCTCCACATCCACATTTTGAGTCAATGTGATTATTCTAGGCAACTGTATATCTGCTAAATGTGTGTGTCATGGAAGCCATAATAAGAATATGGTTGGCTTACGGGGGGAGTCAAGTATCAAGCTAGTAGACTTTGAGAAATTCCCATTTTTTCTTATATACCAATTTCGATGCTATATTAACTATATCTAATATAAGTAAATATACTAATATATTAAAGGCTTTCTTAAACAAGGTGACACTCACTTTTATAGTGTTTTACTCCATGTATTCAAGTACAATACAAAAGTTAGTAAATGCATTGTATAAGGTTTGATCCCGTGACTTGCAACTTATATACTATAAAATGATAACACTAAATACCACTTGATTTAGTGGTTAAGGCTTTAGTTATGTTAAGAAAATTATATGTTTTGCTTCAATATACTATTTTGCCTTATTCAATATATCTATACATATATATTAAAAGGCGTTCCTAAACAACGAACAACACCACGTGGCGTTTTCCCTTAGAGTGTTTTATTCCATGTAATCCAAGCAGAATAAAAAAAATAGAAAATACATTGTATAAAATTTGATCCCATGATATAAAACATATATATTAAAGTCTTAACCACTAAACTAAGTGATAATTGATATTATCACTTCAAAGTGAAATAGCAATAAATGAAATATATAATTACCAGGGGCATACTAAAAACTAATTGATTAAAGGAAAAACGTTGTGTTCAAAGTATATTATTTTTTTGCATAAAGAAGTGTATTGAATAAGAATATTGCAGAGTGTAACCCCGACCCCGTTTCAAGTTCACCCATTTCTAAAGATCGAGCAACATTTTGAGCTTGGATGTCTCGAATCATTTCTCTTCTTTTACAAGAATTTCCAACCACATTCAACAAGGTTCCAAGTGTATCAAAAAGCCAACCACACTCATTATTCTTTTTAGCAACCGCAACAAGAGTTAATTGAAGTTGATGAGCAAAACAATGAACATAGTATGCATTTGGAGTATCATCCATAATCAAAGTCTTGAGGCCATTTATCTCACCCTTCATGTTACTAGCCCCATCATAACCTTGCCCTCGAATCTTAGAAGGACTTAATGAATGATCAACAAGCAAAGATATAATTGCACTTCTAAGAGACAAAGCGGTGGTATCCCCAACATGAACAAGTCCAAGAAATCGCTCTACTACCTTTCCCGTTTTCTTTTCAACATAACGCAAACAAAGAGCTAGTTGTTCCTTTTGGGATACATCACTAGATTCATCAGCCAAGATAGCAAAGTAATCATCACCAATTTCCTCTATAATCCGCTTAGTTGTTTCTTTAGCACAACAATTTATGATATCTTTTTGAATCATGGGAGATGTCAATTGACAATTTCCGGGAGCATTTTCAAAAATGACCTTTGAAACAACTTCATTATGTGACTTTAACCATTTCAAAAGCTCAATGAAATTTCCCCTATTAAGAGATTCTTCATCTTCCCTATGTCCACGAAATGCCAACCCTTGCCGCAATAGATAAGACAAACAAGAAACCGAAGCTCTCAAGCGAGTTTCATACTCACTTTTAATCACATCACTTACATCATCAAAAGTTTCAATGATTGATTTTTTTTTCTTATTTTTCAAATTCATATATTTCTCATAAGCAAGATTGTGAGCACTTTTTACACCTCCAACATGTATCTTAAACCTTTCCGATTTATTCCATGACCTAAATCCTCCATCTACAAATGCATCTCCTCCCACATTAACTTCAATATCATTCTTAAACAAGTAACAAACAAAACAAAATGCCGCATCTTTCTCGATACTATATTCAAGCCAATCCCATTTATCAAACCAAGAAGCAACAAATCGACGCGGGCGCGGCCCCCCAAGATCTCTTTGAGGGAAGTTATGAGTTTTTGGTTGACAAGGTTTTTTAAGGATATATGCCCTCCTAATCGCATTACGTTGATTTGAAGGATAATCCATTATGTTTATTCTTTTTCCAGGGTCATGAGGAAGAAGTTCAACATCATAAACCGACTCTTCATTCTCTAATGGCACACTATCCGTATTTGAACCACCCAAATTCATATCATTTTCGTTAATTTGAGGAGAATCATAAGATGGAGACGCACTAGCATTAGATGACGGAGTACCACTATCTACCGGTGGCGTTGAAGAACATGAATTATCTTGAGATCTCATTTTCTTGAACATAAAGTGTCGAAGATCGGGTTGTTTTCCCATTGCCTTTGATTTTTTTGATCTAGGTATATCACTCATCGTTTCCTATATTCATTATTTAATACAAATCAACACATATGAACTAACTATTAAACTATATGAAAATCAATTAATAAACTACCATCATAAAGAAACTAAATCATCATAGAAAATTATAAATTAATTAACACTACCTAACAAATTCACATTTCACACATTCACAAAAAAAAATTAATAACAAACTGACAAAATGCATCAATCACTTATCACGCTTCACAAATTCGAAAATTCACACATGTATGCAAATATTACAATTAATATCAACCAAATAAGATTTTAAATATACAATTTAGGAATTAGGAAATAAATAATGTAAAAGAATTAAAATTTAAAACTGTTTAAAATTACAATACCTGAATCTGATGGACGGACTCCGGTTGGACCGTCGGACTACTGTCGGAGCCTCGGAGGTGCGGTGCGCCGGTGCGGTGGTCGAAGGTCGCCTGGACGGACTCCGGCGTCTGAAAGCAGTGAAGCCGCTGAACTGGGCAGTGGGCGATTGAAATTGTTTTGAGACGTGAGGTCTCTTGAGCAGTTGAGCGGTGAGATCTGATGAGTTGTATTGAAAATTTTTGATTTTTAATTTTTGATTTAATTATCACATTCACATTACAAGTGGGCCCAAGTGGCAAGTGGCAAACCACAACAGTAAAAGTGTAAAAGTGCAGACAAACCCTGTTGATACTTGATGGGGACAGGGCACTGGCGCTCTGCGGCACTGCAGTCCTCTACTCCTCTTTAATTGCGGTTCGCTGAACTGCTGCTTTAAATTTTATTTTTTTTTTTTTTTTTTTTTTACGAAAAGTCCTTAAATTTTTTTTTTTAATTCGAGGGGTCACGTGACCCCACGTGACCCATGTTAGCTCCGTCTCTGTTCATCACGTATCTCCACATCCCACTACCTACTTAGAAGAAAACTCAACTAATAATACAAAATCAATCAAGCAAACATGCATATGCATGTATTTATTGTTGTCAGCTTTCCTAGTAATTACATTTGTATTTCAAAGTGATATATAATTTTTTTTAAAAAGGAACTAATTCCATACATATATATTTCTCATAAAAGAAAAACCAAAGAGCGATCATACTAAAAGATGATATTTGTACATATACATATATTCCACTAGTTTAACCTAAACTAGAATATGGCGTAAGTGGTGGATCAGACCCTCACGGAAATAAAGATTGGTTATCCAAAAGTACTGACAATCACCTGCAAGTCTGCAACAACTCAACAAGTATTTATGATTCTATGCCTTGAGGGGGAAGTTTGATTGCTTGAACGTAAACTTGAAGACTAATTGAGTACTAATAGTGAACTACTACTGATAACATGGTTGAATGGGAATCTTTCCTCGTCCGTAGAATAATAATGTATGCAAACAATACTTCATCATACCAATTTTGTTGATCATACTACTAAGCTTAGCTGGCTCATTTGGTGGGGATTTCACCTCATGATTTCAAGGTATGGGTTCAAATCCGACCAAGTGAGGGACATTTGGAGGAAGATTCCCCTTACCATTCCCCCCCTCTTTCTAAGTGCTTGGGCATCTTGGTCAAGGGCTGTACGAGGGTAGCTCATAGGTTATTAATCTTTCCAATCTATAAACTAATTCGTTGATCGTATCTAACGTTAGGCTTCCACGTCATAATCGAGATGTTACTGATTTTAACCCTAGGTTCATGTAAGAGTAAAAAATAAATAAATAAAATTTAACATTTTATATACTTTACTTGCTGAAATGAAATAAATCGTCTTGGGTGTAAACATGTCACACCATAACCTATTGTGTAACAACAATAAACACGCACATAATGACACATACTCCAACAAATATTAGTGGAAAAAACCTTAAACAACAAAAAAGAACTGATCCGGTTTTTACTAAACCGGATCAGTTAAGGTCAACCGATCTGGTTGGCCAAAGTAGCCAGTTCATTTAGTTTTTTTTTTAGGCGCAAAACATAAATCCAATTAACTGGTCCGGTTTAGCTCAAGACCGGGTCAATCAATTGGATATTTATACAAAGGTACAATGCGCCAACTTCCTCGGCCCACTCAATATTCTCTCTTCAGCCTACTCCTCAATCATCTCCTCGTTGTTCTCATCCACCACTCCTCCTCTACTCCTATCTTCACGCCATCAACAACGCATCCACACTCAGTCCACCTCGCTCTTCGCTATTCTATCAACGACGCCATCAACGACGCATCAACAACGCATCAACCACCACCATCGCCAACAACGACACCAATCTTTGTTCACCATCGCTCAAGAACCACCGTTGAATTCTCGTCGCCAACAACGACGCGACGACTGAATTCTTCCACCATTGCTGAATTTTTCGTCGTCATCGCCCAGGTTCTTCCACCACCAGTGTACTACACAAATAACGACATGAATATGATGTCATGTTGTTATTTATTTTATGTCATTTGAGTTCTAATTTGATGTAAGTTTTCATATAGATTTTTATTTGTTTCATGTCATTCACTTTTGATTAAGGTCATATATTTCATATCATTTCTGGTCAGTTTCATGTCATTTCAGTTTTTTTTTTGTCATCAATATCATACCATTTATGATCAATTTCATGTAATTTTTGTTTTCTTTGATGTCATTTTGTCATTTATTTCAGATTATTTCTGATTTGATTCATATTATTATTGTTCTGTTTGATGTCATATTTGGTGAGTTATATAATTTTCCAACAATTTTGTATCATCATCCCCTATTTCTTTATTATTTTTCAAGAAAATGGTATTATATTTTAAGAATTATATGTCATTTAAAACCAATTTGTATCATTTTTCCTATATACTTAATCATTTTCAATACCAAAACCTTGTTGGAGTTGGTGTTGGAGTTTGTTTTCTAACTCCAAGTTTATTTGCTTCAAAAGAACAAAAATCTCAATGTTACATAGTGCAACGGTGCATTCGCGGTTGTGGTTGTGGTAGTGCTCAAATCTATTCCATATTTTTGGCTGGAAATCAATATTCATATATTTGCTACTGTTATAAGATTGATTCTATTTCTGATTTCGCTCCTTAATTTATGCTTTCTGTTTCGGAAATTATTTTTTCCTTTCTGTTTTTGTTTCCCCTTCTCTACTATAAATTGAGATCATTTTTGGCATTTGAGAGGAGGGAAAAAAGTTTCTTATCCTCCAAAAGCTTAAACATAATTTCTGATTAATCTATTCTTTTGGGCATTGTTCGTGGTGTTCTCAAACTGTTTCTCTGTACTACACCAGAGTAACAGTGATCGTGTATCCGTCGAGGTTGGTTGCCAAGAGTCCGTGGGTACGTAACGGGGCAAATTCAACTTTAGAAAAGTGTTTATACACGCCATGACTATTTAGATTAGTTGTTAGAATTGTTCTACCAGTTATAATTCTAATTACATTCTAAAGTTGAATTTTCGTAACAAAGTATTGTTATTCTTCGCTAATCTTTCCTTCGATCTAGAAGCATATTTAAACTTTTTTTTTTTGTAGGGGAAAGAGATGTGCATTAATCAAGGGACAAAACGTTCATTAGTACATAAGGGGAAACATCCCTAGGACAATGGTTCTCCCAACACTACTCAACTCCGAATGGCACAACTCTAGCAAGGTTATGGGCAACAATATTCCCATCCCTCTTAACATGACTAAAACTAATAGAATTCAAACTCTTACTGAAATAACATCACCTAAATTAGAGTCTAAATCAGAAAAAAAAAACAAAGCAGCTTTTGAAAGTCTAGAAATAACAACTTGAGCATCAGACTCAACAATCACATCCAACAGGCCATGGGATTTTGCAAAGCGAACGGCAAATAAGATGGCTTTACACTCGGCTACATCCGGAAGCCAGCAAGCACGTTGTCTTCGAACACCTGCAAAGATGATATTACCCAACGAATCTTGCACAACAGCTGCAATACTCACTCATCCATCCACGCCAAGGTGGGCATATGCATTGATCTTGACGGTACTAAAGAGGGGCGCACCATCTGCTTGCGCTTGCTTGCATACTACGTCCAGGCTTACCATAAATCCGAGTGGTGTACTCATTATACTCTTCAACTTGTCGACCAACACGTTAACTCACTACGGCTAAGGGCTGGCTGCTACTTTCGAACACAAAATGATTTTGCTCGGCCCATATGTTCCACGCCGAATAGCACTCTCGCTGGACTATCTTTTTGTCAAGCGCAAGCCATCTCTCCACAGTCTCACAACCATCCTCCTCCCCCTTATTACTCACCATAGCATCGCAGCCATTGTCCACCTATAAGCCACGGATTCGTGGGCAAGCAAAGAGTCATGGTGCAGTGATTCAGCCACGCTAGGATACCAAGGGCAGCAGCCATCGTCGAGCAAATGACGAGCACGAAGAACTTCCCTCGTAGGTAGCGAGTTTGTACAATACCTCCACAGAAAATGTCGTACCTTGGGTGATACCTCCAAGCCCCACAAAACAACCCAAGCACGATGGAAATCATCTAAATTTCCCCCTTTCCCTAGCGTATATTCCGTCTTCACCGAATAGAGGCCATCCCTCGAAACAGCCCATGTCAAATCATCCTTCACCTCTCTTGAACTCAATGGAATTGACAAGATACATTTTTTATCTCTTTCACCAAAATTCTTCTTTATACTTTCAATCTTCCATTCTTTCGTTTCATCATCAATCAAATCATTCACAACATTCAATCCTTCTACTTTTCTACTCTCAATGAATCGCCCTCTCTCATCCCCCACCCAAGGCTCACTCCAAAGATTAATGTCATGCCCATCTCCTACCCTCCAAATGAGCCCCTCCTTTACTAAGCTCTTCGTATTCCAAATTCTCCTCCACGAAAGCTATTAGAGTAACCTAGCCTAGCATTCATCAGATCACCATCGGGGTAGTATTTAGCACTCAACATACGGCTCAAAAGGGAGCCTTTGAAATGCAACAAACGCCACACCTGTCGACCTAAGAGTGCATCATTAAAAATCGAGAGATCTTTAAAGCCCATGCCTCCCATACACTTAGGCTTGCACATTTTCTCCCAACTAAGCCAATGCATCTTTCTCTCCATACCCTTTCCACCCCACCAAAAGTGAGCCATAGCAGAATGAATTTCTTAAATGGTTGTTGTAGATATCTTGTAAACTCCCATTAAATAGGTAGGTAAAGCTTGAATGACAGCTTTTATCAACACTTCCTTCCCTGCACGAGACAACATTTTTTCTTTCCAACCTCTCAGCTTTTTCCACATTCTATCTAACAAATCCCGAAACACCATCTTTTTTGATCTCCCACTAATGGTTGGATGTCAAGATATTTCTGATGCTTGTCAACCTGCCTCACCTGAAGAACATCAATCAAACTTTCTGTCTGTGAACAGCTAACTCCTTTACTAAAAGACACCTCCGTATTTTCATAGTTAATTTTCTGTCCAGATGCCGCTTCGTATTTGTTGAGAATATCAACTATTTTCAAGCATTCCTGTCGGATTCTATGAGTTTCGCGGATGTGATATTTGATTTGTGTAAAATTAGAAAAATAAAATAAAATTTGGTGTTAGAAATTTTATGGTATGTCGATGTCGGAAGTCATCTCCATGGCTGAACCTCACTAAGCTTTCTCTCTCAAATTGTTTTTTGTTTTGTTTTGTTACCTCGATTTAATCAGAAACCCCAAGTTCTTTAAGGATTTCGATGGAAATTAACGCTGAATGTCCACTCGTACTTTTTTCTTTTCTTGCTGCAATGTTAGTCTGCCTCTCGAAAACCTGCTTCTTCAAAGAGGATTGTTCTGGAATTCAATCCTTTCTTCTCGTATTTGCATTTTTCAATATAATTATTATTCGCAATTGTGTTGCCATGGCTTCCTTTCATATCTCCATCACAGTATTGTCGGCGCTAGCGCTGCTGCCAATGTAATCGCGACAACTTTCTGTGTCCTTTGGATGTTATAAGAACGAAGCTTTTTCCAGTGCATTCTCTTCACCTTAATAAACTAAGTTTCAGGTCCTATGAGTTCAGTTCAGATAAATTTCAATTAGGTCCAATCAGATCAATAAGTTTCAATACGGCCCAATAAGATCCAATAAGTTACAATCAGGTGCAATAAGTTTCAATCAGGTCCAATCAGGTCTAATCAGGTCCAATAAGTTCCAATAAGATCCAAATAGTCAATGATCAATAAATTTAAATTAGAAATTTAATTAAAGTACTACTATGATTATTATATAGTATTATATTTGTAATATTGTCTATTATTTTATTATTCATATTACTATTAGCTGATTATGTTATTATTAAAAATTTTAATTAAAGTACCACTATGATCATATAGTATTATATTTGCATTATTATCTATTATTTTAATATTGATATTACTGTTAGCTGATTATATTATTATTAATATAATCATGGTCAAATAAGGTTAACAATAATAATCATCATAATTATAATATTTTGCAATTCGTCTTTAAATAATTAGAGATAACATGTTTTCGTTACTAATAACAATGAAGATATAAATGTTATTAATTGATTTCATACTAGTGCTTTATGAAATCAAAGCAAGACTATTAGATATATTAGTGGTGAAAGTTGTGTATAGGCAAGCATATAAATAGTATATTTATTGTTAAAATGTTAATTATAAGATATTAATAATTACTATTTTTTCGAAGGATCAATTTTAATAACTATTATGTCATAATAAATTGTGAGAGATAGTATTTATATTAGGGGCAATATTTATGTTATTACTCATCAATTTTTTTGTCAAATAAGGTCAAATAATTTCCAATAAGGTCTAATAAGTTTCAATCAGGTCTAATCAGGTCTACTAAGTTCCAATCAAATCAATAAGTTTCAATCAGGTCCAATAAGTTCCAATCAGGTTCAATCAGGTCCAATAAGTTGAATGAGGTCCAATCAGGTTCAATCAGTTCAGTTCAGATAAGTTCAGTTCAGTTCAGTTCAGGGTTATTCAGGTGAAGAGAACGCACCCTGAAATGGAACCACAAAAGGAGTTTAGTGCTTGCTGCATCCTTTGACTATTACTAATAATTAACCTGCTGTCAATGTCCTCCTTAACGGGTTTGTTTTCATGTAATAGAACTTTATTTTTTTAAATTTTTGTGATGTCCTGTAATATGTGTTTGCTTGTCAAATTCTGGTTAGTTGATTGGTGATCGAAGGCCTTCTCATGTGTGCGATGTGTGATGAAGCATAGAGTGAAAGTTTGTTTAGTTTTTCTTTTTGTGGAGGCCTTAAGAGTAGTAAACAAATGTTTCCATCTGATCATCTCCTGTAATGATTATTTGTGTCATGTTGATAATGTTTGTGTATCCTAGATTCATATTATTGGCAGGGTACAAACTATCAAGTAATATTAAGTGGAAGAAGGTGTTATTCCATATGAACTGCAAAATGGAGTATTTATTGTAAAGTGGATTGACTCGACAACTCTGTGTCTGTTAAAAGGAAAGATTTCTCCCTACTTTATTTATTCTCAAACTTTAACTCATTTATATAATGTGTTTATTTTGTGCCCACTCATGTTTAGTATTTTGTGAAAAGCAATGTAGTGCAATGTGGGGTGAGTTAGTATACGAGACTAACTAGTTAGTTAGTAACGGAGAAAGAAAACTTCATTGGAAGCCCTCACAGAAGCCTTTTGTTTGTAGTCTTATTTCAATTTTTTGGGTAGTCTGCTTCTACTTGTATTGGTGCGGCCATTGTTAATTATCATGAGTGATTAAGTTTCATTTATTTGTTATCTTAAGGAGTCTTAAGTTGTGGATCTGAATCCCTAATCTAGTGGTAAGTGTAATTCTTTGGATATCCTAGGAGTAGTTTGTAACTAAAGGGTTGCGGATTTTTTTTTGGTTGAGTTCAATTCTTATGAATACTCGCTTGTAGACTTAGCCTATTCCTTAGATTGTGGATAGGAGTGGAAATTGCTCTTATATTTCATGTGTAAATGATTTTTTGAGTTATAACCTTTACCATAGGTCTAGATGAGACCATTTTAAATATCTTCTTTTGTAGAAGAGAAAAGTTGAATGAGGCCTAACACCAAGTCAAGCATAGTTGGAAGGATTGATGTTTTGTCGTATCCTTCTCCATGTTGGGGTAGTAGCTGTTTCAACTAATATATTTTCAATGGATTCAATAGTCTATCGAGAAGTTAATTAAGGCTCATGTGTAAGTCTAACTAAGGTGGGACCTTTATCCTTATATTATGTGCTTCACATATGTTTTGAGACCTTGTGACATTGATGTAGTTAAAACTGCTTCATCTCATCACTGCTTATTTCATTCATGTATTTGACTATCTATGTGAATCATATTAAGTCATTTGTGAATATATTTTGTATTTGCAAGAGTATGATAAAGTGTATTTTATTGGCTTGTTTGCCTCTTCTCCTTCTATTGTTTGTGTATTACTAATGAAGTTGGCGAGTAGATCAACTAAGGAGTAACACAAATGGAGTTCTTAAACTACCTTGTACTGATGTTCAAATGCTTTCTTGCTTAGAAAGGTGTTGATGGACTTGTGAAATCATGTGTTTTCGTAATAGTCAAGCTTCCTAAATTAATTAAGAGATTATGAATTTCGTGGTGCTAGTTTATGGAGACAAGCAAGTTAGAACATAATGAGTCTTTTATGATCTGTCATACTTGAGATTTGTTATACTTGCCTAATATGTAGAGCTATGGGTTGTAAAAGGTTAACTTTCAAGAGTGTGTGGATAGGTGAAAGCCATGTAGAGAGGCTATGGGCAAGATTTGTGGTTTGAAGATTCACTCTAGTTCTGGTGCTAACCATTTCTTTTGTCTCTCTAGTAATTATATTTGTATTGTCTAGTGGTTGATTGCCTAAAATTCTTTGGTATTTGATAGTGGTTCAAATGATGGTTTAAATTGCATTCTAGTGTGACAACTTAAATGTGAAAGTGAGAATGGATGCACTCGTTCTGTGTGTGTGTTTCCTTGTAAGAAACGCAAGATAAGTAGACTTAAAAAGGTCTTTATGGGGTCAGTCGCAGGGACCTAATTGTAGTGGTGTGAGAAGTTTTGTTGAGTTACTCTTCTCTTTGGCTATGTTGAATCTCATGCATATATATGTGATTGGATTTGATAGTGTTCATTTGCCTATGTTTGTTATACATTGTTGGTTTACAAATACTTAAATGCTTTAAAATTGACAGGATAGGAAGCTGAGTGGGTAAGGAGTTTGGTTGTTGATGTTCCACTGCGGGGGAAGCCAGCTCCATCAGTTTCCATGTGTTGTGACTCACAAGTAGCAAATGGGTAGCGAATTATAAAGCCTATAATGGAAAGAGAAGGCATATTCGCTTAAGGCATGCTATTGTGAGAAATCTAATTAGAAATAATGTAATGCAACTCGAGTACTGATGTCTTGTTTATTGCTTTAATTTTTGATAGTTTTTAGTTGGTATTATAGTTGTTTATGAGTTAGTTTAGGCTATTTTGTTAGCTATTTCCATAATTTGTGCAATTTTCCTTCTTGTATGCACTTTATTTGGGCAATTTGTTTCATTTCAGGACTTAGGAGCATGCTTGGAGGACACTTGCACAACCCCGAATATTAATATCAAAGAGGAAGGTCAAGGAAGCATCAAGGAAGTATATCCGAGTTTCGGGGGCAAATATAAGAAGTTTAAGGGTTTGCGCACAAGGGTCAACTTCAAATGACTATAACTTTGAGCGATTCAAGTTGGAGATGAAAGCTTGGCTGAATATCTATCCAACGAGTGGTCATAAGCTCAATTCCTATGAAAAACGAGTGAGATATGGCCGTTTGAAATGAACTGACGAAACTGATTTCAGTTCTGATGGTCCGACCCACCCGGGTCACTCCACCCTCTCGGATCGCTGGGCTTTTCCAGAAATATTTCATTTTAAATCCTCTTTTTGAATAGGGGTTAATTTGTAACTAGTTTATTTTAGGACTATATAAGGCAAACTCCTCTCATTTTAGTGCAAGCTAATTTACGTTATATTTTAATAAAGGGAGATTTGAAATTCTTAGAACCTTAGGAGAGAGAAAATCTCATTTCTAGAGAGAGAAGTGAAATAAACTTGTTGAAAGCTTGGAATTTGAAGAATCTAAGAAGGAAACTTGAAGATTTGGAGGCTCCTCGCAAGTTTAATGAGAATTTCTTACTCTCTCTCATATTTTATTGCTCTATTTTCTTATTTTCATGTCATTTTCACTCTATTTACTTGTTCATCCTAGATTATTGTTTTAGTTCATGTTAATAGTTGTTAATGTCTATTAGTTTATAATTTATCATGATTTGTGAGTAGCTATTTCTTTGAGAAGGGTTTGAAGCCATTAATGAGTTCATGAACCTCTAAATCCAACATTGGGTTTTGACTTGGGATAATTTTGGTTAATTGATTTGGCATTTTCATGAATGTTTGTGTGATTGGCTATTATAGGAGCATAATTTAGGTACCCTTAGTGAAGGATCGAGAGATCAAGTTAAGGGATTGCCTCAAATCGATTATTAGGCTTGAAGGACCATGAGAATAGGGACTCCCTAGCCTAGGGGACTTAGTTTGCTTGTTTAAGTTCATCATGTTTATGGATATGCTTGGTTGAATACCTTAGCCATGAAAATAGGTCTTCGGTAAGAGACTAGGCCAATCTAGCTAGCTCGAGAGAGTGGTTAGAGTACCAATGGATGAACAATTCCCCTCAATTGATCCCCATTTTTATTCCCATTGTGATTGCTTGGTTTGTGAATGAGTTGATTGGTGGATACCCCTTCCCAATGTCATTTTTCTTATTGTCTTTTCATCTATAAATCTTTAAAAACATAGATTTTGCTTAGCTTATCATAATTCGATATTTATTGGTGCTTCCCTTAGTCCTTGTGGATTCGGCCCTTTACTTGCCCTATATTGGGTAGTTTAGGTATATTTGACGTGTTTACAACGAGCGCGTCAAATTTTGGCGCCGTTGCCGGGCACTTCGGCTTGCATTGATTCGTGTTGATTAGATAAGTCTAGGCAATCTGTGAATATTCTTTTCCTTTTTTTTCTTTCTTTTATTTTGAAAAAAAAATGGCAAATACTTCTTTTCCTCAATATGAAAACGAGTCTTTTAGGTTTACTTTGAGTGACTTGGGGAATTTATAAAGTTTCATGGCTATGATATTGAGGAATCTTGTGAGATTACTTATTGGGGACTAAATGAGCATACTAGAGGAGTTGTTGAAAATATGTTTAACGGTGATTTTCGAGCGACATCTTCATATGAAGCTTGGTATTTTTTTTTTTTGTGGTTAGCTAGGGACACTTATGATTCCGACTTTTATGCAAATTTTCATGATTCCTCTAATATGTGCATGAATTTCAATGATGTGTCACATGTCCCAAATATTGATTCTCATATGATTGATTGTGATCCCTCCCCCAAAATTGATTTGCAAGGTTCATTGCATTCCGAATCATCGAAATCCGATTTAGAGCTTACTCTTGAGCGATATCTTAATGGGGCAAATTCTAGTGCCAATTATGAGCCTCTCCCTAAAGTTGACTCCAAACCCATTGAGGATCTCTTTTCACAATTGAAAAGTTGTTTGAATTAGCTTAGTGAAAATCAGGGTTGCAAAAATGACATTCTCAAGCTTGATTATGTTGATTCGAAGTATGTTGAAAATGAAAATCAATTGGAAAAACCCCATGATCTTGATGATAGTTTTTGGAGTAGTGATGATGAGGGGTATGTTTTTGAGGAGAAAAGACCCATTATTGAGGATATTGTTGAAAGTGAGGATGTTTATGAGTCTATACATTCCCTTTTTGAGTCTCATGTATCCACCTTTAGTGGATTGGACCTTACTTTCCCTCCTTGTGCTTTAGAGCATCCATCCTCTCCTACCACTGCTTACTTGAGTGAAGATCTTGGTCAAGTTGAGGGTGAGATACCTCATTTGATGGTTGGTGATGTTTTTAAGGATTTAGATGATGGCAAAGATGTTTATAAGGAGGTTAAAAAGTGTGTGATTTGAAGACTTGTGATATAGGAGAAGTCATTCGTGGAACCTTAGTTTCTATTTCTTCACCTTATATCACATTTTCAAGAAACATCGACCTAGTTCCTTCCTTTCCCATCTCTTTCCCTTATTTATCCAAATTACATCCATTAGATGAGCTCCCTTCCTCCTTTGCCTTTCAATTGCCTCTTTTGGTTGTTTTTGAGGAAAAAAGTGAGATTGCCAAGCAAAAAGAGTTTGTCGAGGAGAGTTTGCCGACTTTTTGTTCATTTTCTTATTCTTTTGAGTCTTCTTCTTCCTATATTTTCTTAATTTTTCTTTTGATTCCACTTCTTTTAGGCATCCCCCTCCTCAATTTTTGCATAGAATTGCACTATATATTGTGCATGCTTTTTATTTAAGTATTGCATATGCTATCTTAATGGAAATGTGTGCTAGTGCATTTGACAAACTCTTGCGATCTTTGAATTGCTATTTACTAGAAAGGTCAAGCTTAGGACCTTAAATAAGCCTTTCTCGGGAAGTAACCTGTGATTTATTGCTTTCATTTTTTTATTATCATTTTACTCATTTTTCTTTTATATTATCTTTGATTTTGATTTAGGTACATAGTTTGAATGACAACCATTCTCAATAGTACGTGGAAAGTAAATCATGGTTTTGAAGAAGTTTATTAGAAGTGGAGAAATTAGGTCATTTGCGGGTATTTACACCCACCAACTATCCGGTAGCTTCCTTCCTTTTGCTCTTTCTTCAATGCTCTATGATTTGTGGAACATATGTTTGTTGGTTGAATGTTTCTTCCCTCCCTCCCTCCCCTTGATCGTCTTGTTCAAGCATTGAGGACAATGCTTAATTCTAACTTCGGGGAGTAGCTATTTGCTAGCTTGGGGGAGGTGTATATAGTTTTTTTTTTCCTTTTTTTCCCTTTTTCACAAAAAAAAAATATAAAAAATTGTCTTATTTTCTTTTCTTTCTCTTTCAAGTTTTGATTTCCTTCTCTTTAGTTCTAACAAAGTCAAAAATGAAAAAAAAATGAATAAAAAAAAAAGAAAGAAAAAAAGAAGTAGTGTTAGTTTTAAATAAAAATTTGGTTTTCTTGTCCAAGGAAGATCCTAAGTAATGATATGATGTGGATTCCTTGCTTTGACTTTGAGTATATGTTTAGAGGCTTCTTTTGGAAGAGTGTGAGCATAGGTTAAGGTGTTTTAGGAGGTGGCTAATCTTTAGAATCTACCAAAATGAAACTAATGAATGCTCAATTGGATGCCTAGTCTTGAATCTTGGCTAAGTTGCTCATGCTTGGATAACTTTAGCTTCAAATTTGCGGTCCCTAGTGTCCCTAGATATACTCATCATGTCCCCAAACAAAACTCTACAAGAAACTTAGTTTTTACTTCTTTTTGTATGCAATAAGTGGCACTAAAGCCACAAGTTCTTATTTCTATCTTTAGTGAATGATTACTTCTCCTTTGTATAGCAAAAATCCCATAATAAAGGAAAAAGAAAAAGCCAAAAACAGTCAAAAAAGGCATGAAAAATGAAAAACAAAGTTTATAAAAAGGAAAAACACACAAAAAAAAAGAAATTCAATAAAAGAGGTCGATTTGTGGATGCCTCCCACACTTAGTTCTACTTTTCTTAAGTTTCAATTAGAGTGGAGCCTATAGTGATTTAAGCTTCTATAACACTTGAAGAGCCCCGAGTCTTTTAGATAGCAATGTATTCCTCTAATGACAAGTAAAAGGTCAAATTAGGTGTTCTATTGCAATCTTGATTAGCATATTTCTCTACCCATAACCCATGAATACACTTAGAAATTAGTTGTCTTGAAAGTTGCTCTTTATATTTGCTTGTGAACCATTTCATTACTAGTTGACTTGGGCATAAATTTTGAAATTGTCAAATAAAAAGTTAATGAAAAGTTAGAGTTGTGGGTTTAAAACTCTTAGGAAACCCTCGCGAGATCCCACTCGCCCTCTAGAGTGATCTAGGGGTTTAAAGAGCTTGTTGCATATGCTAAATGCAATCGTGATTCCTACGAAAATGAGTTAGTGTAAATTCTTTCTTTCTCCTTTTTTGTTTCTACTTTCTTCTTGATCTTGTTTTCAAATAATCTTCATTCTCTTACCCTTGTGTTTTATTTTATATTCCTTGAGGACAAGAAAAGGTCTAGCTTGGGGGAGTTTGATGTCTTGTTTATTGCTTTGCTTTTTGATAGTTTTTAGTTGGTATTATAGTTGTTTTTGAGTTAGTTTAGGCTATTTTGTTAGCTATTTCCATAATTTGGGCAATTTTCCTTCTTGTATGCACTTTCTTTGGGCGATTTGTTTCATTTCAGGACATAGGAGCATGCTTGGAGGACACTTGCACAACCCCGAATATTAATATCAAAGAGGAAGGTCAAGGAAGCATCAAGGAAGCATTTCCGAGTTCCGGGGGCAAATATAAGAAGTTTTGAAAGGGTTTGCGCACAAGGGTCAACTTCAAATGACTATAACTTTCAGCACACAAAATATTTTTGAGCGATTCAAGTTGGAGATGAAAGCTTGGCTCAATATATTTCCAACGAGTGGTCATAAGCTCAATTCCTATGAAAAATGAGTGAGATATGGCCGTTTGAAAATGAACTGACGAAACTGATTTCAGTTCTGATGGTCCGACCCGCCCGGGTTGCTGGGCTTTTCCGGAAATATTTCATTTTAAATCCTCTTTTTGAATAGGGGTTAATTTGTAATTATGCCTAGTTTATTTTAGGACTATATAAGACAAACTCCTCTCATTTTAGTGCAAGCTAATTTACATTATATTTTAATAAAGGGAGATTTGAAATTCTTAGAACCCTAGGAGAGATAAAATCTCATTTCTAGAGAGAGAAGTGAGAGAAACTTGTTGAAAGCTTGGAATTTGAAGAATCTAAGAAGGAAACTTGAATTTTGGAGGCTCCTTGCAACTTTAATGAGAATTTCTTACTCTCTCTCATATTTTATTGCTTTATTTTCTTACTTTCATGTCATTTACACTATATTTACTTGTTCATCCTAGATTATTGTTTTAGTTCATGTTAATAGTTGTTAATGTCTTTTAGTTTATAATTTATCATGATTTGTGAGTAGCTATATCTTTGAGAAGGGTTTGAAGCCATTAATGAGTTCACGAACCTCTAATTCCAACATTGGGTTTTGACTTGGGATAATTTGGTTTAATTGATTTGGCATTTTCATGAATGTTTGTGTGATTGGCCATCATAGGAGCATAATTTAGGTACCCTTAGTGAAGGATCGAGAGATGAAGTTAAGAGATTGCCTCAAATCGATTATTAGGCTTGAAGGACCATGAGAATAGGGACTACCTAGCCTAGGGGACTTAGTTTGCTTGTTTAAGTTCATCATGTTTATGGATATGCTTGGTTGAATGCCTTAGCCATGAGAATAGGTCTTCGGTAAGAGACTAGGCCAATCTAGTTAGCTCGAGAGAGTGGTTAGAGTACCAATGGATGAACAATTCCCCTCAATTGATCCCCATTTTTTATTCCCATTGTGATTGCTTGGTTTGTGAATGAGTTGATTGGTGGATACCCCTTCCCAATGTCATTTTTCTTATTGTCTTTTCATCTATAAATCTTCAAAAACATAGACTTTGCTTAGCTTATCATAAATCGATACTTATTGGTGCTTCCCTTAGTCCTTGTGGATTCGACCCTTTACTTGCCCTATATTGGGTAATTTAGGTATATTTGACGTGTTTACAACGAGCGCGTCAAGTACGTAAATTTAGAGAGGAGTATTGTTGACCCTCTCACCAAAGGCCTTTGTAGAAAAATGGTGCTGGAGTCAGCACAAGGAATGAGTTTAAAACCTATTGTGGAGTAAATTGTGATGGATAGACCTTCTTAGGAATTCCTAAGTTCAAAGGGTCAAATGAAGTCACAAAAGAGCTCAAGTATTATATACTACTACCATTCCTATTAATAAAAGTGATGTAGTATTTATTTACCGTCATAAGTGTAAGGATAAGCAACAGGCTCTTAATAAGTTCATAGCCTTGATAAGGTGGTTTGTGACAGTACAAACTTGATGAACTTACTTAAGTGAATGTGGGGGTTACGCCTAATCCCCTATGAGAGTCCCTAAGGCTCAGGACCTCTAGAGCATTCATAAAAATCCAGGCAAATTGTGGGGCACTAAAATTACAAATCGCGAGAACACTATTGATTTGATGAAAGTTTAAGTGCGCAAATGTGTATTACTAACATCGTAAAAGGTTCAAAGAGCAATCTACCTAGTACGACGGTAAAACATACTTGTATGCACTGGGTATCAATACAAGTCCATAAGACATTGATGCTTAAGTAACCGAATTTCCATTCTCGGAATTCCTTTTTCCAGTCTTTTTCTATCTTAAATCTTTTGAATCATGTGGGGGAAAGTTGGAGTTAGTGTTGGAGTTTGTTTTCTAATTCCAAGTTTATTTGCTTCGAAAGAACAAAAATATCAATCTTCCATAGTGGAACGGCGCGTTCGCGGTTGTGGTTGTGGTACTTCTTAAATCTATTCCATATTTTTTGGCTGGAAATCAGCATTCATATATTTGCTACCGTTACAAGATTGATTCTATTGCAGATTTCGCTTCTTAATTTATGCTTTCCGTTTCGGAAATGATTTTTTCCTTTCCGTTTTTGTTTCCCCTTCTCTACTATAAATTGAGATCGTTTTTGGCATTTGAGAGGAGGGAAAAAGGTTTCTTGTCCTCCAAAAGCTTGAACACAATTTCTGATTCCTCTATTCTTCTGGGCATTGTTCGTGGTGTTCTCAAACTGTTTCTCTGTACTACACCAGAGTAACAGTGGTCGTGTATCCTTGGAGGTTGGTTGCCAAGAGTCCGTGTGTACGTAATGGGGCAAATTCAACTTTAGGAAAGTGTATATTTACGCCACAACTATTCAGGTAAGTTGTTAGAATTGTTCTACCAGTTATATTTCTTACAAACCACACCCCTCACCTCCACCCGAACAACCAACACCCACCTCACCCACCACCACCGCCCTTTTTGTCTAACATCAATTCCTCTTTGTTGCTTTTGGAAATTGATTTTACTACTGCTACTAGTTTTAGGTAGGTTTCAGCTTTCTTGATGCATGTGTTGTTAAAAAGAATTTGCAGATTAAATAGAATTAAGTCGTTTGAGAGAAAAATTGGCCATTTGGCTCCAAGGAATTGAAGCATGGGAGTGAGTGGAATTGCAGGCAGCAGGGAAAGTTAGAGCATTGGCAACGGCTGGCGATTCTCATGTGGTTTGCAGTGGTGGGAGGCGCATCACGTTAGGGAGAGGGGAGAGAGAGATAGAAAGGGAGTGTTGTAGTGGGAGGGAGAATGAGTGGTAGCGAGAGAGAGAGACTGAGGGTTCAAAGGAGGAGGAATGGTGGTTTATGCGTTGTTACATCATATGTTATGGTGTTACACCCAAGAATTTTCGAAAATAAAATGCGCAATCATATCTATTAGATTTTTGAACATATAATTTATAATATTCTTTGTAAAATTATGTAAATTTTGAATAGATTGTAGGATAAATTTCATGAAACTACCTTTTATAACAAAAAAATTTCAAAAAACTACCTTATAATTTTTTTTTTCAAAAAACTACCTTATAAAACAAAACTCGTTTCAAACGACCACCAATTGACAACATCCGTTAATTTTGACCGTTAACCCCTCCTTTGACCATCACATGTTGGTCACGTGAGTTTATTAAAACTCACGTGAGTCATGATCTTAGATTTGTATTGGATTATTTTAGGGTTGAAATTGAGTTTTTGTTAGTTTTAATGAACTCACGTGACCATCATGTGATGGTCAAAGGAGGGGTTAACGGTCAAAATTAACGGATGTCGTCAATTGGTGGTCATTTGAAACGGGTTTTGTTTTATAAGGTAGTTTTTTGAAAAAAACAAATTATAAGGTAGTTTTTTGAAAATTTTTGTTATAAAATGTAGTTCCATGAAATTTATCTTAGATTATAATTAACCTTAAGAATTAAAAAAGTAAAACTATGATAGTGAATTAATTATATATATCAAGACATATGACGATCCTATTTAAAGAAAACCATTGAGACGTAAGTAGTAAAAAAATTTGTACGATTAGCCTTTTTTGATAAAAATATACAACCCATTAGCTCTTTAATTAATAATCAAAAAAATATCTTAAAAAGTACAAGAAATTGCGACACATTGCTAATTTGGTTGAAAAATTGCAATTTGAGTTAAATGAATCAAACTTTTGACGAATGCTAATAAAAACATGACGTTATTTATCTCAATTGTCTTAATCTCTAATTTGATTGGGTGAAGTGTAGGAGCTTTTGAGAAAACATTGAGATTGTATTTGGTTGATATGATTCTGGTATGATGTATGAGTTTAGAATGAGCAAAACCCATATCTAGTATTTATTTAATAAATTGATAGATTTAAAACTCATACTTCAAACCCATAAGGTATGGGGTTTAGAAAACGAAGGGGGAGGTGGGTATGGCTCATACCAATACCTCTAGGTATCAAATAAAAGAAAAAATTTCATTCCCAAATAAAACCACACATGGTAGTAGGTATTAAGTTCCAAACTTATACCACCTTAGTTTCATTCTTGATTACAAACCGCAAATTTGTTTATACACTCGAGACCACGTAGAGGATCGTGGTCTTGCTACAAAACGCAGAGCAAATAATATCAAACGCAATCCTGTTAAGTGAAGAAAAGTAAATAAATAAATAAAAAAAAATGGCAGAACTCAACACATAACACTCCCACGAATTGCGGCTGAGGGAACTCCACTAGACCACTACCATCACATTAAACTTTTTTTTTTAAAAAAATAAACTACTATTATCTGTTAGTTTTTGTTTTGGTAAACACTGTTATCTTTTAGTTTGGGTTAACTTTCACAATATTATTGAGACTAATTTGCAAAAAAAAATAACACCAATAATGGTTGATTGTGAATTTTGAGATGATTCGGATTGTCGTTTTATAGCTTCGGATGACGTTAACAATGACGAAGATATATTGGATGGAATCGACATAGAAGGACAAGGTATTTTTATATTATTTCAGTGCTCTTATTTTTCCTATTTTTTTGTTATTATTTGTTATAGAAAATTAAATGTGATGATGTAGAAGATGAAATTTTGTTTGGTGTTTGTGAATGTTCTTTTCAGATTTTGATACATTCAATGTTATTTCCTATGTAAATAAGAATATTTGTTTGATAATTTAATATAATATGTAAAAAAAGAACATATGACTCATGGAATTAGAGCACAGTAGTAACTTATAAATCATCCAATAATAATATAAAGAACATATTGCTAGTTGAATTATAATATGGTATTGACTTGGAAAAAAGCATTATATAGTTGATTGATAAAAGGTACATATGAAACCATTATGAAAAAAGAACATATGACTCATGGAATTAGAACATTATAGTAACTTATAAAGAACATCTAATAAGGATATAAAGAACATATTGCCAGTTCAATTAGAATATGGTATTGACTTGGAAAAAAACATTGTATAATTGATTGATAAATAACATATGAAACCATTATGAAAAAAAGAACATATGACCATGGAAATAGAGCATGATAGTAATTTATAAAGAACATCAAGAAAGATAAATAATGAATATGTCGTTCATTAACTCCAATTAGTTTTGTTATGTCAACCAAGTAACACTTAAATATTTTGCTCACTTTAGCAATTGAAACTATAAACCTTTGATGGAAATTTTGTTTTTTATTTCATATAATATGAAAATAGTGATCGGTCAAATTAAAGTTTTGTATGTTTGACATATTATAATGATGTTATATTTTTTATTATTTCGATTAGGGTTTGTGGAGGCAATCACTTCTGAGTTGTTATTAAGAAAGGTTAAATCTGATGAGGAAGCATATGAATTGTATAATAACTATGCATTCAAGCATGGTTTTGGTACTAGGAAAGGGAAGATAGCATATAGGGCTGATGGGAAGACAGTTCGACAATGCATGTATTTATGTTCTTATTCTGGATACAAGAGTCAAAAGAATGTTGAGCCAAAGGCATATAGTAAGAAAGACTTTCGATGTGGATGCAAAGCTCTTGTCCAGTTTGATGTTGACAAGGAATATGGTTTTATATATTCTTGTTAAACATGTTATGGAGCATAATCATTGTAGGATACCTGTTTCTAAAAGGCACTTGATAAGGTCTCATAGAAAAGTGACACAGGACCAGCTTGCTATGCTTAGTAATTTGACGGAAACAGGAATACCTATTGCAAATGCAGTTCGAGTGTTGAAAAAGGAAGCTGGAGGTGAATCTATTATGGGATTCATTAAGTGTGATGCTTATGATGTACTAGCTGCGCAAAAGAAAAAAAAAACTTGAAGGTTGTGATTCTAAACAGCTTATTAAGTATTTCAATGAAAGAAAAGCATATGAGGTAGACTTCTACTATGATTTTGAATTGGACGATGAAGGTCATCTTGAGTGCTTTTATTTTCGGGATAATAGGATGAAGATTGATTATGATGCATTTGGTGATTTATTGGTACATGACACTACATATCATACTAATAAGTATGATATGATATGTGGTCCATTCGTCGGGATGAACCATCATAACAAGAATGTTATGTTTGGCATTGGTTTTATCTTGAATGAAAAAGCAGCCTCCTTTATATGGTTGTTCAATACCTTTTTGAAATCTATGGATGGGAAGCATCCGGTTACCATTATGACTGATCAATCTGCAGCAATGGCAAAAGCAAACAGAGAAGTATTCCCAAATTCAAGGCAAAGATTGTGTACTTGGCATATTGGTGAAAATTCTAAGAAGAACATTAAAAAGTTGAGAGCAATGGATGGATTCACTGATTTGTTCAATACTATTTTGAAGTACACCGACACAATTGCTGAATTTGAGCACTATTGGTCAAGGTGAATTATTTCTTATACAATATATTAGTACTATTTCTTAAAAAAGAAAAATATTAGTTCTTATATAATATGATTGTATCTTTTAGTCTATTGGTATTATAATCTTGGCAAAATACTTACCAAGATTCATGATGATCATGATACGAGTTGAATGATCCATATCAACCCAACTTCTTGCTTATTGGATTTATAATGCAGCACTCAAAGGAACTTATGTATTGCTTTCCTGTCTAATTCGTATGGATCAATGTACATCACCCATTTAATGTTGTGATAAAACTTCAAACTTAGAAACCATAATCTACACATCACTTTGTTCTTGTATAAGTAGGTGCTATACATGCATGATTTACTTTTTTTTTTTTAAGTAAGGTCGTGTATATTTAGTTATACGATGATGAATTTTTTTTTTCATGATTAATTAAAATTATTTGAAGTTTTGTGAGAGACCAATAATAGGTGTTCTTTTACTATTAATGTTATGTTCTTAACTCATATAATATATGTTCTTAACATAAATTATATATGTTCTTATCTTTTTTTCAGCATGGTAAAAAAGTACAAATGTGCAGAAGAGAAACGGATTCAGAACTTGTATGTCATTAAAGACTTGTGGTGTCCTGCTTATTCCAAAGATTATTTTAGTGGCGGTATTTTATCTTCGCAACGGAGTTAAACCACAAATAAGTCTATTTCAAGGAGACTCCATAGTACTCATGGACTTTGTGACTTTTACAAATGTTTCATTGAGGTTGTTGATGAGTGGAGGAGTAATGAGAATAGTGATGATTATGATACTATTTCCGAAAACCGTCATTTAGTGTGGGCAGATATTGGTATATTGGAACATGCAAGGGCAATTTATATCACAACAATGTGTCTACAATTTGAGGACAATTTTGTAAATGGTGTACCCTGCGTTGCCAAAGTTGTTGATATGTATCCTCCCTTGTATGACTATCATGTGTAGCATCCAAAGAAAGATTTAATCATGCACACCGTTACCTTTGACGAGTCAACGTGTTCAATTCAATGCACGTGCAAATACTTTGATGAGGTTGGTCTTCTTTGCAAACATTGTCTTTGTGTGCTTCACCTTAATAATGTCACAACTATTCCAAAGAGATACATTTTAAAACGGTGGACAAAGGATGCTATGTGCACTAAGGTGGATGACCATGTTGTTGAGGAATCCGGAGTGGTCCCTTCTGGTGTTTGGAGGCTGAATGCATTAAGAAATTTCAATAAATTAATCATCATGAGTCAGAATGATATAGCTGCTAGAAATATCATGGAAGTCGCCTTCACTGAGTGTCAAAAGAGGGTCGAACTCTTGGTCGGGATTACTGAAAACGATCAACAAATCCCAGAAAATGATGGCATTCAAAATTTAGATGGCATTTATGAAGGTGGGAATTTGCTTGAAACTGATGGCATAGGAGATGCAGGTGTGGATGAGCCTAGTGGGGATGGGCCTAGTGGGAGTCAGCTTGAAATGGATGACATTGGAGGTGAGGATGATAATGAGCTTAATATTAAGGATCCAATTAAAAAAAGAAAGAAGGGTGTTAGGAATATCAGACTCAAAAGCACTCAAGAAAAGATATGCAATAAACTGAAAGGTCGGAAGTTAAAATCATGGCAAAAGGTAACTGGAACTGGTGTTGGCAAGATGAAATCCAAAGCTCAAAAATCAATAAAGGTAATGTCATATATAACCTTCCTTTCTTTACCATACATATATCTTTTTAATCACTTATGTGTGATCATTTACATGCATTCATAAATTTCATGAATATTTGGATGCACCTGAGAATAGTTATGTTGCGCACCCTACCAATTCTGATGCACAGTTGCAATTTCATGGACATGATGACTATTTTGGAGTCAATATTACTCCTTTTGGGAATTAGATCATTCATTTATTGATTTAGAGATAATTGGGTTTAAATTTTTTATTTTATTAGCTAATCTTTAGAAATATTGAGGCTAGGAAAAAAGAGAATGAAACACTAGTAAAATTTGTAGTTAACCTTCTGCATTTTCAGGTGTGTGTGATTCTTTAACATTACTTTTCTAAGTATTTTGAGCATTTGATGGATATATAGATTTAGTTTTTTTAACGGTCTCTTAGTTTTTAATAAGATTTTTTTCTGCAATTATCTTCTGCACATTTATACTATTTTACCATGCTGAATAAAAGAGAAGAACATATATAATTTGTGTTAAGAACATATTAATAAAGTTACGAACATGACATTAGTAGAAAAAGGAACATCTATTATTGCCCTCCCACAAAACTTCAAATAATTTTTAAGTAATTCATAAAAAAGAAAATTCCAAGTCATAGCTTTTTTTCACTATTGCCCAAATAATAAAAATTGCCAAGTATATTGTTAAACTTTTTTGTACGTTTTCACAATTTCAAATGGTTTGACTTTGTGTTTTTCTATGAACATAGCTGATAGCACTAATTCCATAGCCTTTGACCAAATCTTAGGAAGCTACTACATTACTAATTCTAATCCTGTCGCTTTACCGTGTTAAGAAGCAATCAGCGTGTTGCTTCCATTTTTGTGATAATTAGATTGCATTGCTCTTAAAATGGGTTAGATTCCATTTAAATTAGATTGATGGTAACTTTCACAAAGAGGAATTTGAAAAGAACATGAAAGTATATTACAAAGAACACCATACTAATTATAAAAGAACATATACTTAAATGTTAATAATATTAAAAATGAACATAATTGTAGGATAATCCCATTAAAAAAACAACTAACTAAAGCTACTATGTGCACCAAATGCACACGGGTCTTTATTCATTGTTTTCAAGCTTTACCTTATGTCATTACCTTTGTCGGTAAGTAAATCAATGCAGTATTGTATCCTTAGCTTCTTCAAACCTTCAAACTGTATTAATAAATATAATGATTAGAATAAAATAACATCCTCAATTTAAAAAAATTTATAACAAAAACTATGAGCCATACGTTATCTGAGTTTAGTCCACAATCCCAGTTGTTTTGAGCGTGGTAGGTTTCCATTGTCTCATTGCATATATACCACAGTCAATAATGTTCATGTTGGATCTCCAAGGCATTTCTATTAATTGTATCTTGAATTTAGCTACATGCATATATCACCTGTATTCCGAACGCTGGAGGAACAATGAAAATGCTTCCAGCTATAATTGAAAACATGCATTACTTTGGCAATAACACATAGTTGTTATCATATAAAAAAGTAAGTTTTCTAATTGTGAAATAATTTACCACTCTTTGAGGATAATCACGATACTTGTTTTCAAGGGGCACCCCATCCTCAAGTATCCTGTTGTCCAAGATGTCTAAAGTCTTCACTTTCATATTAATGCACATAACGTAAAAGTGACTCCAAGCATGAACAGTGAAGAATACCTGAACATATAAATTAGTTAAAAATAGTATCTTATTTAAAGTTTATGAACAAGTAATATTGTAGCAAATAACATAGAAATTGGGTATAAAGAATATGACTTACAAGATTAAATCCTTTGACGGTATCAATTCCGTTCTCATACATGCTGAAATCAAGTGTCTCAAAGAATTTTGATTGTCTAAACTCGATGGTATCTTTTTTAGTACATTCACCTTAATAATCATTCATACAAAGCAAATTTTGCATAGACAAGATGACATGAAATTCTAAGATACAACATAATAAATAAGGAGTAGAGGATCATATTAAGGTATTAAAACTTACAAATGCTGCATTAGGGAAGAATATCCTTTTCTCTTTTTTACTCAATTTATTCCTCGAGTTGAGTATGTGACACCATGCATCAATGACTTCACCAAATATGTGTCTATCAGATCCAAGAGATAAACAGTACTCTCTAGTTAAAATAGTGCTTCCATCATCGTACAATTGTTCGCTAAAAAATCAACACATATCCATGTTAAATTCACAAAATCGATATGGGAAAAGAAATAATACATTAAAAAAATACGAATAGTATTGTTAATCTTTAGGAAGTTTAAGTGAAAGCGCATATGCCAATTCTATCGTCCTCTTCCTCATCTACAAGATGTGAATATTGAATCAAATACGGGGACTTAAATATTGCAGGGAGCTTTCTCATCCGTTTGGGAACATTCTCCACGTTATGATCACTGCTTTTTTGGAATAAAAATTAAAAAAAGAAGTTAGCTAATTATTTTTTAAACATATATAGCAACAAAGGTAATTAAATATAAATTTCCAAATAAGAAAGAAACATTATTTACCATTGTTGATCGTTTTCGTGATCTCCATCACCAAATATCTCATTCAAATCCAAATTAGCAAAGTCCATATCTGACTCAACATTGTGTTCATTCATAGGATGATTGATATCCGAGCTAAAATTAAGAGGCTGCAAAGGAGTAGATTGTTCCTCTCCCTGATGTGGCAATATTTGTTCAGCTTCATTCATAGGATGATTCATATCTGAGCTAAAATAAAGAGGCTGCAAAGGAGTAAATTGTTCCTCTCCCTGATGTGGCAATATTTGTTCAGCTTCATTCATACGATGATTGATATCCGAGCTAAAAATAAAAGGCTGCAAAGGAGTATATTATTCTTCTCCCTGATGTGGCAATATTTTTTCAGCTTCACCAACAACCCTTTTTACAGCTGCATCAACCATCTCTCCGAACCACTTAGAAGAATAGATTTCATTGTCCTGACTCAACAATGAACTTCTCACGTACTTCTGGGAAAGCTGTTGAATATCGGTAGGCATTTTTGAACCAGAGCACCTTGACCACATTGTTGCAACATTTTGCATCATGATATCATTTACCAGAGTGCCCGGGTAAAATGTGTCACCAACTCTCATAAGGTTTGTTAATCATACAAAACACAAAGCAATATTTATCGTCGCCTCTCTCAACTGGGTATTAAATTCCTAAAATGTCCAATAAATAAAAACAAGATGCAAATATTACACTTCAGTCAAAAGCTATCATACCCTTCAAATGGTAACAATGATGATTGTGATATAACATGACTCTTATAGATATTGCGATATAACTTAGTAGTAAGAATTATGATATATCATATCAATAAAGCAGGACTATATATTATCTCACTTATTATTGATTAAAAGTTCCACTAAAGAAACAGACAAAAGGAATATATATATACATATCTTATTTGTGGCATTTGTCGAAAGTTCATGGTTCATTACATGCTCTTACATATTAATTATTTTTCTTGTGCTTCAGTAAAAATAAATAATTTATTTATTTTTTGTCCCCCTCCCCTTTTCAACTAGCAACATGATAAATCTGCTATTCTTTTTAACTCTTCTGCAACTTCAGCAAAGATAGATTCTATAGATTATTCACAATTTCGTGGCTTGTTGAGAGCAACACATGGTCATAGTTGTTCGTGTTGCTAAGACATGTGATATAGGAATAAGTAAAATTGTTTACAAACAAATACATACTTGTAAATTGGAGGGAGGTTCTAATTCTTGTTGCATTCCTAGTGGATTCTGCTTTTGTTGTTTCTGGACTGGTGGATGTTCTTCTGATTGAGGGTGCTTCTCTTTTTGGTTTTGTTGTTGCAACACTTGTCCTTCTACGCTCAATAGGTTGAGTGGAATTGGGATATCAATATTTATCGGTTTCTCAATTCTGTCCAATAAAGCCCCACAACCAAAACCAAACTCAAATTCAGATGATATCCTTTTTTTAATGTCCTCCAAACACCACGATGAGATGAGAGGAAACAATCTGGGATGAGTCAAGGTTTGCCTTTGTAATCGATCAAAATAACAGACCTGTAATGTAAAAAAAGTCATGAAAAAGTAATAAGAAAAATAGATCAATAACGCGTGAAGGAATTATTATACAAACTAGAGAAGTAGAACTAGTATGCTACCATGAGGAATGGAAGTGGCCCTGGAAAGAACCTTGTGGTGTTCTTTCTCCAGTATATTGCCCATTCAGATAAGCTGTCTAGCGTATATTTACACCAGTCGAATGAAGTGATGCGGGAGGTGTCAAATGTAGTACTAAGGAATCTGTACAATGGTTGGGTGTTTGAATTCGATTTCATGCATGTGTTTACTATTAAAACTAAAAAACTCTTCCTCCAGTTGTCATCAATATGGACATCACAACTGATCAACTTTTCCACTATGTCTTTCAGACTAGGTATTATGCCACCATGAAAGACTTTCCAATTTTCCAATAGTTTATGGAACTTTTCATCCTCATCTCTTCCCTCGACTATTATTTCCCCTCCAAATGGAATGCCGTATACCAAATGAATATCAATTGCATCCACCTTGATTCAATGGACATCAAATAGAAATGAACGATAGAAAAAGGTACATTACAAACAAAAATTATATCAACAACAATATATTAAAAACCAAAAAAATTAACAAGAACATACAGGTATAAGACGAAGAACACCATAATAATTGTAAAAGAACAAGTGCATATAAGATTTGAGAAACAAAAATATATGAGTTCACAAAAAAACATGAAAAGAACATGAAGGTATAAAACAAAGAACATCCTACTAATTACAAAAGAACTTGTGCTTAATTGACTTGATAACCACAATAATAAATATAAAAAGAACATAAAGGCGTAAAATAAAGAACATGAAGGTATAAAACAAAGAACATCCTAATAATTACAAAAGAACATGTGCTTAATTGACTTAATAACCACAATAATAAATAAGAAAAGAACATGAAGGCGTAAAATAAAGAACATGAAGGTAATTACAAAAGAACATGTACACATAAACCTTGAGAAACAAAAAACTACTACAATAAACATGAACAAATATGAAAGCATATTAAAGAAAGAACACATGGAGGTATCTGAAGTATATAACAAGGAATATTGAATGCAAGACTTTAAAAAATATATATAAGTTCTAAAAGAACATAAAAGTATGAAACAAAAAACACCTACACTATTTATAACAATGAATAAACACATGATAATATCAAATTCGAGAAACTTATAGATTACAAAAAGGAACTATACATGAAAAGAACATGTAGGTATTAAACAAAGAACATCCTATTAATTATAAAATAACATGTAGATATACCTTAATGTCTCTGTTTCAATCTAAGAGTATGCACATCCCATTAGGGTCGAAATCCATCATAAGCATCGCTGCGAATATTGTGTCATTCCTTGGAAAGTTAAGATGCAAAAGGCCTGCAAATCCCATATCCTTTATCTCTTTCAACTTATCATCTTGTCCCTTTAGTCCCTTAATTAGGTTCATGAACTGTCGAACAGTATGCCTAGGATTGAGAGTGGTTACAACTTTTTTTTTTTTCCGGCATGTCAGCCTCCTCAGAAACCATTTGCATTTGCTTCCTATAAGTTGAATCAATATAAAGATCCTTCTATAATCAAAATGTGAACTCAATATAAAGATACATAACATAAAATCACTTAAATTATTATATTATATATACTAATGAAGAAATATTCATAGGGTTTCTAAAAATTAAATGACAATCTTTGTCTTTGTACTGCCTCTATCTATAGTCTTTTACTATATAACATCACATACTACCAAATTTAAATAATATAATATAACATCACATACTCATTTGCGTAAAAACAAACACCCCATTTTACAAGAGAAACAACAAAAAGAAGAAGAAGAAAAAAAAGGAAGAAGAATGTGATTGACAGAGAAAAGGATGGAAATAAAGAAAGGAAATAAAGGCACAACTGACATCAATTAGGTAGAGTAAAACAAAAGCATCGTCAAGCAAACAATATGCTACACTATACAAAATATCAACTCTTGATATCAATTAGGTAGAATTCACTTATGATTAATCACCTATTTCTCTTTCCTCCTACCTCTCAACGAGTTTCTCTGTCAAACATTAAAACATTCACCAATTTGGATCAAAACTGAAAATTGCATGTAAGCTTTATTTATGGTAAACATTATTTCTCTCTTCATTTTTTACTTTATTTCCTTCATCTTCTTCTCTATTGACTACTCTATTTCCAATTTTTTTTTACTTCTATTCATCCGTTCATCTTAAATTTCACGCAGCTAGTTTCCAACAAAAAAAAAAAAAAATCCAATATTTTTGGATATGAAATTCAATTCGAAATACAATACAACAGTTTTTTTCAGTTAAAAAAAGAAGTAATTTTGCTGATATCTTTGCAAACTGACCAATAAGTGTTACAATTCATTGGGTTTTTACAATCCATCGACTATAAAGCATGATATCTTTAAAAAAAAATTGCTTACCTTTTACCAATCTCATTTATTTTGGCTTCATCCATGGTTTCTTGAACAATTTCTTCAATGGAGGAAAACAAAAATATAGTGATGAGAGAGAAAAATAATCGTGGAATGGGATCAACAAAAAAGACGATAATAATTTAGAAAGATATTTCAAAATTTTCACAACAAGATATCAACCTACAATTAAGGATTAATTATTTTCTTTTTTTGTTATTAGTTGGATAATATAAATTTCAAATTTAACGGGTTCTTAATATTGTGGTGGAGATGTTCTTTTCTATTGTTGTTGGTAATTAACCTGCGTTTTATTTGTTTAGTTGTGCGTTTAACACCAAGTGCACCTACCTCACTGTACACCCGGGTCTACAGTCTACGGATTGATTACAAACTCATACCAATATATAAACCAAATGCAATTACTAAGGGATCGTGAAGTAAAAATTAGGATTTTTTGACTTTAACCACCTTATAAAATCACCATTTTTAAGATAACCACCTTATAAGTTAATTGTTTTAAATAACCACCTTATATGACCTAAATCCTTTTAAATACCTACCAATTGACAGATTTCGTCCAAGAAATCGGTCTTAAATAAGGGTTTAAACCTTAAATACATTCTAGTGAATAAAGGTGGAGGTGATGATATCGTTCTTAAACCCTTTTTGAGGATGATTTCCTTGACGAAATCTGTTGATTGGTAGGTATTTAAAAGGATTTAGGTCATATAAGGTGGTTATTTAAAACAATTAACTTATAAGGTGGTTATCTTAAAAATGGTGATTTTATAAGGTGGTAAAAATCAAAAAATCCTAAAAATTATAGTGCTTTGATTATTTACGTTAAAATACCCTTAACATTTCTATAAATCATTACAGAAAAGGCTTTTTCTCGGGGGAAAGGGGTTAGAGTGAGACTTCTGTAAAAGTTTGACTGGGTTCTCTTATCACAGAGGTTCATTCAAAGAGACAACTAATTTCGCCAACTAATCTTTATCCATGCATTTGGCGTTACACTCATTGTATGACCAAACAAAAAGAAATTTGAATATATAAGCTTTATGACAAATCACACGATAGGTGTTCCTAATTTCTTTTCCCTCGACACTGGGAATTTCAGAATTGTTTACTCCTATCACTTTTTTTCTCCAACCACTACAGAATTTTCACCAAAGCAAAACTTCAATTTGTAACCTTGGATGATTGACATACAAGTTACTCTACCTTATTTGGTACTGACCTGTATCTTGCATCTTTTACATTTGACGTTTGTTTTATCTTTTTTAGGTTAAGAACTCAAAAATATATTTGATAAATTGTTATAGTTCAAAGTCGTATAACATCTATAATAAGTTTGTTTATTGTAACTACAATAACGAATAACCATATTTGAAACAAAGTATATTTATTTGTTTGCTGAATCACGACTTAATCAAATAAAAAATTGGGTTTTTCTATGATATACCCCTGTGTTTTTTAAAATTCAATAATATACCCCTAATGTTTTTTTTTCTACACTGTACCCCTGTGTTTTTTAAGTTTTCTACGAAATACCCCTCCGTTAAGTATACTTAACGTTTACCGTTAATATGTCCTAATGACAGGCTTTGGAGGGAAAAATTGCCTCCATAACCAATTCAACCCTCGATTTTTCTCCCTCTTATATCCAGTTTATTCTCTCTCCCTCCCTCTCACTTTCTCTCTCTCTCACTCTCTCCATCCCTTATACTTTCCTCCATTAACGAAGATGTCAAGCTCCAGCTCTTATCAATCAAAATCTCCTTGTGAACTGGGATTTATCTGCCCTAGGTGTAATTGTATCCCCCTAAAAAATGCAAAGCTCATTTCTGGGTCTCAAAAAAAGAAATCCGAGGAAAGCGTACTTCAAATGTGATTATTGTCAATTCTTCATGTGGCTGAACAACCACCATGTTCTCAGGAGAGGAGAGGCATTGCAGTTTAGTCTTCAAGAGAATGCAGAAGATGAACATGATGCAACATTATTGAACATCAAAGAAGAGGTTGCAGGGGTTAAAGAGAAGGTGAATGAATTGGCTGGATTTTTAAAGGAGATGGCTAAAATTGGTATCTTTTTGTATGTTTTAATGCTAATTTTTGTTATATTAGGATGAGAATGTTGCAAGTGGGTGGGTGTAAGCAATAGTTCTCTGTTTTTATTTTGTAACGACCTAAGTTTGTATCCTATTTTCTTGTGAATGAGAACATCAAATTCAGTGTTTAATTATCAAATACTTCATATAATAGCATTTGAGAATTTGCAACAAAGTTGAGTATTTGACATCCAAAAAAAAAAACCAAGTCTTACAAAAATAACTTGTCTAATGAAACTTGTCTGCCAAAAACAAATATTACCAACAAAGTAAAGCACTATCTATTGTTTATCTATTGTTAACACAGTTGGCAACAACCAAAAGTGGATCATTTCCTAGATGTTCACAAAATAAAGCACATGCGCCAAAAAGCCAGTTTAAGTATGACAAAAATAGTGGCCATTGTTCTACCAAAACAAACTACTTTTGGAGCATTTGCAATCTGCCCAAGATTTTCTGCCTCTTTGGACTAATTGCATGTCCAATACTTGAAGATGGCTGGCTCATGGCAGCTTGCCTTGGGTGTTTTTCCCTTGTGGACACATGCTGCTGTGAGGATGTTTGTGGTGGTTGCCTTGTTGTCTGTTGCTGTAAAGATGGGACCCTAGCCCTGGAAGTGCTTGGCTGCTGCTGTGAAGATGGGAGTCTAGGTTGTGCTTGCCTTGAAGTGTTTTCCCTTGGATTAGGCTGTTGTGAAGTCCTTGCCCTAGGAGTGGGACCTGTTTGGGATTGATTGATCATCAAGTCAATCAAGTTGCTGTCAATCTGAGGTTGTGTCTGCTGTGAAGTGCTAGCTTGTGTTCTTGAATTCCTTGTCTGATTGGAAGATTGAGCCTCCAAACCTTGCTGCTCCCTTAGCTCTCTTGTTGTTGCACCTCCTTTACATGTTTTTGAGTTGTGGCCAAATGCCTTGCACTTCTTACATTGCATAGTTGTGCTCCTTTTTCCCTTCCTTTCCTCTCCCTACTCCCTCTTTCTATTCCTAGATGGCCTGCCTATTCCTCTTTTCATGGTTGGAGGGATGAGTTTTGGACAACCTAGGTCAGGCCATTGTTCTGAATCAAGAATAGGCGAGATGTTAAGGTTATAGGCTTCCCTGTACCTAGCCACACTAAACCATTCACTCACAAAATGCAAAGGGTATTTCCCAGCATCCAAGATTGCCTTGAGTCCATGTTTACATGGAATTCCACTAATCTGCCATCTCCCACAAACACAGGTTTTATGATTCAATGAAACAGGTAAAACAGCCCTACCATCATGGTACTTTTGGCCACACCTGATCTAGGCTGGGATCAATACCCTATTCACATGTGGCAAACAAAGTAAATGTGTTGGTAAGTGTAATTTTAAAAACATTAGTATTGTACAAAACAAAACACCAACAACTCCAACTAGTAGTGTATTACCTTTTGTCTATCACTCATTATTGTCCAATCATTCTTGCCATTTGCAGTCAACAAGGTCTTCAAGTGTGTGAAGAACCAACTCCAACTTGTTTTGTTTTCACAATCAACCACAGCAACAGCAACTGGGAAGATCTCATTGTTGCCATCCAATGAGACTGCTAACAGAAGAATCCCCCCATAATTACCTTTAAGGTGATTGCCATCAACTCCCACCAATCCCCTACAACCATCTATCAAGCCTTGGAACTGAGACTTAAAGCTGATGAAGATGGATGTAAACTGTAAAGGTCTCTTAGGTTTTTGCAATGTTCTCCAAGTGCAAAAAGCTACTGAGCCAGGGTTATTATTAAGGAGCAGCTCACAGTAGGTTAGTAAGTGAGTATAAGACTCATCATGGCCCCCCTGAATCATCCTCATTGCCATCTCTTTCATCTTATACACAGTAGATGTGGCCATTGTCAACCCATACCTATCCCACAATAGGCCTTTAATTATTTTGCCTTTCATGTCTGTGTTTGATCTGAAATCCTCAAGCAAATTCTTAGCAGCCCACTCACAAGTAACCATGGGATTCTGAACCAAATTCAAGTCACATTTGTGGCCAAGTATGACCATCTGGTAGTCTAGAGGCATGAATTCTCCATTCACACCTCTCATCTGCACATTCAGCAGTGTACCTAGCCCCCTCTGACCTCCTCACAACCAAGGCAAAACCTTCTTGGATACAGTAATCTCTAAGAGTGTCCTTCAAATGTTCTTTGTCCACAAACATCATCCATGGCTTCAAATCAATCCTACCCATGTCAACATCATCATACACTACACCATTCCTAAACATCCTGCTAAAATATCCACTCTCATCACTCTATTCTGACTTTAAAAGCCTCCCACCCCACCATCTACATAAGCATGGTTAAGTAACTCATGCGCATCATCCTCATCAGTGAGTATATCATCCTCATTTTCATCCTCATAACTTTCTTCACTATCCTGGGCAGGTTCCCAGTCATCATCATCACTCCCTTGTACACCTTCCATCACAACAGCCCTTGCTCTAGTTCTTCTAGGTCTGCTAGCAGTAGGAGCACTAGAAACAGTTGATCTGGTTTGAGTTTGGGCAACCCACAGTCCCTTACCCTTGGCTTTAGATTTGGCCATTTTTTTCCCATATGGAAAGGCTGGTTTGGTTTTTATTTTGCTAGAGGGCTCACTTGAATCCATATTGGGTTGAGGAGTGGGTCCAGTTGAGTTAGGTTGGTCAGCAGCATTAGATTCTAAGTTGCTTGGTTGGGAAGTGTGCTCATCAATGGGTTGTGAGGTGGGTACATCAATGGGTTGTGAGGTGGGCTTATCAATGGGCTGTGAGGTGGGCTCATGAAATGGATTGTGATCAGGACTGTTTATAGTCCAGTCAAGTTGGTCAAGACCACTCAAGTGGAACTGGGCTTGTTGTGATGGTTGGGATGTAAGCAATTGTGGGAACCTTGGGCTTCTCCTCACTGGAGGGCTACTAAGAGGGGAAAGTGATTGAAAATAATCTGTTTAGGTTGGTGGGGTTGGTTCATTTAAGAAAATTCTAGGTGGGCTTGGAGGGGGTGGATCATTACACAAAGGTAAGTCAATCTGTGGAGAAATAGTGTTAAGAGCCTGTTTTTTTTTGCTCCTAGTTTGTAGTTTGGGCCTAACTATTGGACCAGGTTGGCTTGGTGGGGATGATTCAATAGGGTCATCATTACTGATCTCATGTTCCTTGGTGCTCCTAGTTACTACTTTGGGCCTACTGTCCTTTGGGCCTTCACTCACACCTAACTTAGTTTGGTCAGCCTTCCTAACTCTTTGTGTTAAGGTCCAAATGAAAGTTGCTTTTTCTGCAGCACTAACCCCGACATTGATCACCTTTGTACCCACAACCTCAAACATCTTCATCATACTCCCATCATCTACCAGTTCAATCCTTTCATCCCCGTTAACATATGAAAGCACAAGAAATTCAGGGAGCTCATAGCCCTTTTCATCAAATAATTCACACATATCATTCACTATATCTATCATCAAGCATAAATCAACATCTTCAACATTTACATTCACATACTTTCCTAAGTAATGAATTTTTACAATTCTCTCAGGCATTGTCTGCAACAATGAACATAAACACACAACAACAAACATGCAGTCAAATTTCAAGCCCTAAACTTCACCAAAACATAGTAATCAAACCCTAAACATCACTTAATCACCGTAAATACATAAATCTACCAATTTAACAACTAATAATCAAGAATTTTACCTGAATTTTGATAATTCCAAGCTAATAACTCTTCGTTGCGCACTTTCGTCTCAAATTTTGTCTTCCTTCGCAACCTTCGTCTTCACTGCAACTCACAGTGATGAAATTTTGCACCAAGTTTCAAATTTTTTGGGATTGCGCAACGTTTTGCTGTGGATTTCAACTGAAATGGTGTGAAATGGCGCTGAGTGATGAGGGTTTAGAGAAGAACAACATGGAAGAAGAACATAAGAATGGGGAAGTTAAGAGGTTTTAACTACTAAACGAAGTTTTGTATGGGAATTCAAAAAATAATAACGTCCGTTTTCATTAATTGACACTAGGGGTATTTCGTAGAAAACTTAAAAAACACAGGGGTACAGTGTAGAAAAAAACATTAGGGGTATATTATAGAATTTTAAAAAACACAGGGGTATATCATAGAAAAACCCTAAAAAATTTCTTTATTGTAACTACAATAATGATTAACCATATTTGACAACAAAGCATATTCATTTGTTCACTGAATCATGCAACTTTTTATAAGAGCGCTATCATTCTGACATAGTTTTCAGAAGAATTATTTTTATAGAATCGTATACACACGGTTGTAAATATTGTCCTTCCTCCGTTCTTTTTCTATTGCAACAATTGTGTTTTCACGCTTGTCAATGCACAACTTCAACTATTAATACCTTTAATTAACTTCTAATAAAAATTATACAAATTTGATATTTTGAAAGTATATATATCGAGAGGAATCTAATAAGACCCCACATGACTATATTTTTCCTTGCATGAAACAATAGATAGTTAAATGGTGGTGAGTGAATAGTGTAAAAATCTCATTGTTGCAATAGAAAAAGAAGGGAGGAAGTATAACTAACCAATAAACTCTATCTTTTGATATCACAATGTTTACCTAACTTTAAACTTCCACGACAAGGGGAGAGAATGAACTCAAACATTAAGCTCCAACAAAAGTAGACGAAGAATAATCTAATAATTGGATGATAATATCTTAGAAAGAGAGAGAAATGGGAAGTATTGATGGAAAAACACTAATAAAGAATTGTTTTTTCCAGCCCCTTCAATGGACTCCTGACGTATACGAAAGAGTGTGGTTCGTTCGAGAAATTCCTACCTCTCTATCTATCTCTGAGATGTTTGGACTTTTCAAAACTCCATGGACATGCAGAAGAGAAATGTTATTCCCACTTAGACCAAGACATAAGTTTACAAAAATTCTTAGTTGGGGTCTTATTTGCTGACTGAACTGATAAGATTCAATTATATCGAATACAAAGCCTTCTCTAAAGCAAGTTTCGTGGTCAATAGAAAGCCCAAGGTACATTTTCTGTTTGGGCCACTTCTATTTTAAACTTTACCTGCCACCACCTAAATGGTGAAGGGTCCTTCAATTCAAGTAATGCGCTGGGCTGTCTTAGAACTCCACTTCATCTTGGGAATATCGGAATGGTGTAAGAGGGATAGATGTAGCGTTGATTAGATAAGACTTATTTTAGATTAATACCAGGGTCTTGCCACTAGTCTAAAAGGAAGGACCAGCAGCGGGCTCTTTGAATGCTGGCAACCTCAAATTGGCTACACGAATACTAGGTTTTCTTGAGAAGAGAGAGGAAGGAGAGAGAGGTGGCAAAAAGATGCTTGGTATCAAATTTTGTTGCGGTAATGCAAAATTGTTGTAATTTTCTTTTTAGTTTCTCTACAGTACTTCCTACTACTTAATTGTTTTAGCTGACGTCAAAAAAAAACATCTCTACGTAAATTTGCATGATGAAGGGGTTTTCAAATTAGCTCAAGAGTTTCTTAGCAAAATAGAACTTGTGAAAAATGTTTTTTCTCACTTATTTCTGGTTATTTTGCCTAAAAGTATGTAGGTAGTTATTTTTCTTATAAACAACTAGATTAAGCAATAGTTAACATTTTCATATTGTTGACACTACGAGCTAACTAAAAGAGTTTATTATAAACAATAGTATAAATTTATTTTGGTTAAACATCCAAATAAAACGGTATTGAGAAAGAGTAAATTGTTGCTGAAGACTTTTAACTTACAGCTTTTTTTTTTAAAAGGTAAGATAAAATATCCCTTGCACAAGGGGGAGGTAAATTGGAAAGCCCACTTTGCAAGGGGAAAGAATCGAACCCTTGTCACAAGGGTGGAAGGAGGGCCTCCAACCAACTAGACCAACCTTAGTTCTTAGGCTTTTAGCTCAAGATAGCCTTAACTTCTCAACATAATACGTATAAACTATTTACACTCGTCTTTAATTACTAGTAAGTAGTAACTTTGAAAACTACCAAGCAAGGCTTAGCCTATTGATGAAGGTTTAGCCTCATGACTTCAAGGTAATGGGATCAAACCCCACAGGGCTCTTTCGGGGTGAGGTTTCCCTTACCATCCCTCTTCTCTCCCAAGAAGCCTGGCCTGAAAACCTGACTGGTTAAACTTGAGTGAGGTGCCAGTTTAGTAGGGTCCTTCATCTTACCTACTTAAAAAAAGTAACATTGTAAACTTTGTACATATTAGGTACATATGTATAATATTTTATAACTGGGAACCATTACCTGCTATCCTTCTAGTATCGACTAGTTTTAAATCCCTCAAACATTCTATATAACTTGAGACTATTGCAAACAAATTCTGGAACCACTTTATCTTTCTTAATGAGTTTAGACAATCTCATTCTAAGTTTTTTTTACATCGAGAAAATTTGCATTAATTAGAACCGAAAGTACTACTACAGCTTAATGATAATACAATGACCAAAAATAAAACAAAGAGCAAACAGAAACTAAAGTGAGCTTCATTGGCTCTTACATACGCTATGAAGAAAAAACAAACTATATATTACTTGTCCAATCCAAATAAAACTTGACTTGAGTAATGGTGGGTGGGGTAGGATTATATGTCTTGGTGAAAAAGACCTGATATGAGAGGGAACCTGTTGAAATACAAATCCAAACGATCTTCAGAGATAGACTGTCGCATTTCATCTAATAGACCCCAATGTCCACTACATGATAAATCTCAAGGTCCCTTGAAGAGAAACATCCTCCTGGGATTCTACTGATTTAACTAACAAGAAAGTCACGTCCTTTGGTGACTTCTGTCCCTGCTGCAAGGGTATCCAAATTTTAGCCTCAGTGGACTGAAACTCGTGGAGGTCGAGCCCAAAGCTAATTGGAGGGCCTCCCACAAGATACTTTTTTTAAATGTGATGACGCTTGATGTCATCACGAGAACTTGGAGCGAATCAAATTGATGGAATTCGCCCAACATACGGATCCAAAGATTCAACCTTGCAATCTGTAAACTAGAAGATTGGCGCACAACAGATCTAATGTGAGAACCTCCTCTCATCTTACCCAACACTCGGAATCCTAAAGTTGTGCAAACCAAACCACGTCCAGCTCCATGAGCATTAGCTTTATTGACCAGGTTTCCAAGATCTTTCCTTGTCATAGGAAACCAAGGAAGGGGAGAATTAGGGGGAAGGGGGAAGGGAGACTAGCGAAACTCATCAAAGCAGGGGAGGGGACACGACGGGGGAAAACCAAGGAAGGGGAGAATTAGGGGGGACGACGAATGGGAAACAGGGCGGGGGAGATCCGGGGAGGGGAAGACTAACCTATTTAACAAAATAGAGGACAAGAGGTGGGCTCGCCAGTGACCGGGTGAGCGACGTGTGCTCAAGTTGGCCACCAGCGAGCCTGCGGGGTGGTGGGACGACTTTAGGTTTTGCTAGGGATTGATTTTTGGGGGAAGGTGTAAAGAGAAGTAAGAGAAATGAGTTATTTTTGTAATAGGTTGTTGATCCTGTTAGTATCTAATCACAACTAATATAGTTTAACATGTATGCAATACATGTGATAAATGCCATATGTATCACAAACAGAGGGAAAACCAATTGACTAAAGCAATTACCCTTGAAAGAATAATTGAATGGGAATTTAGTTTCTACAAGGCACAACGTGAAATAACACTCTGCTTACAAATAAACATGAATGGTTAATTACATATTTATATTTTATATTTAACATTAGCGAATTCATTCAAATTTTCATAAGATCATTCATATGTTAGGTACATTTTTTTTTTTTTTTATGAGGTAAGATGAAGTCCCTTGCAAGTAAGGGGGAAATTAGGGATCCCTCTTTGCAAGGGATAAGGCTCGATCCCAAAATCTCTTAACAATTGTATGTTTATACATTAGTAATGCTTCTTAAATGTAGCAATTGTACATTGCAAGTATTTGGTAAATGCTTTTCTTGTATTTAACTTCTTTATTTTACTTGTCCCCCTTCTTTCGTTGACCATAATCTAGTCCAAATTGGATATAGTAAGGATATATTTATCAATTTAACTTGAAAACAATTCTACGTGGTGGCCCTTAGTTTTGCAAAATTCTACATAGTGAATTCTTGAAATCCATATTACACAATGTGACCCTATGGTATTGTTTTACAAACAAAAATGACATTAATGACTTTTTCCATCCATTTAAATATTTTTTTCCATCCATTTTTTACGTTAATTAATTTTTCCATCCTAAACTACCCAACCCCACCCCCTCCCCTGTTCACACCCAGCCCCACCCCCTCCCCTGTTCCCACCCCACCCCCTCCCCCGCCCTCGAACTACCCCCCTTCCCTCTTCTCACCCACCCTCGAAACCACCCCACTGCCGAAACCGCCCCATCCCCTCTCCTTTCTCACCCACAAAAATGTCCCCTTCTCTCTCTCTCTATCTCTCTCTTTCTCTCTCTCTCTCTTTCAAAATTCAAAAGCAACGGGGATGTTTCGGGGGGGGGAGGAGAGGGGAGGGGGTGGCAGTGTTCGAGGGGTTGGTTTCGGGGGTCGGGGAGGGGAAGGGAGGGGTGGTAATTGCTGAAGGGTTGGTTCGGGGGTTGGGGAGGGGAAGTGAAGGGGTGGCAGCAGGGGAGGCGGGTGGTTGCAAGGGAGGGAGGGAGGCGGGGCTAGGGTGGCAGCAGGGGAGGGGGCTGGGGTGGGGTTGGGTGTGGTTTAAATTAGGTTTTTTAAAGAGTTTTTTGCAGGGATATACTAAGGTAATAGGGCATTTTGTGGAGATATACCTCACAAATTTTTTTTTGTGGGGATATACCAACCTAAATTTAAGTTTTGTTAAAAGGTACCAAAAACACTATTTTCGGCGAGAAAGTCAAATTTTCAACCTTTGACTTGGTAATTTAACCCTAATTTATACCCTATAGCACAAATTCAAACCACATAGTACAATTGAAGAACACAAGAAGTAAACTGAATTGAGATTAAAGATAAAATAAGATTAGAGGTGATCAAGGGCCGAGCCCGGGCTCGGGTTCGGGCCGGGCCGCACACAAAAAAATTTGCCCATTGTGCGGGCCGGGCCCAAATCCGGGCCAAAAATTTGTGCCCAAAGCCCGGTATTTCGGGCCGGGCCAAAACGGGCCGGGCCCAAAATTTAAAAAGTGTTTTTTGGCTTGTCCAAAGCCCGCCAAAAAAAAATGATCGGGCCGGGCCCGGCCCGCCCTCGGGCCCAAAAAAACTGCCCAAACCCGCCCAAAAAACGGGCCGGGCTGGACTTGATCAGCTCTAAATAAGATATCATACCTTGCAATTGATGATTTTGGGCTGCCCTTTCTTGCTGAATTGAAGAGCGTTCCTTTTCAAAGTTTAAGGAGAGGGAAATGTTAAGGGAGGGGGTTGGTTATTAAGGGAATTAATTCTTTTAAAAAATGTTAAAAAAACATTTTAATAGTATGCGCGTGGTTGAGGGGGTAAAACACAACATTTGTGACTCACTCGCAAGTTCCTACCAAGTCAAAGGCCGAAAATTTGACTTTTTCGCCGAAAATAGTGTTTTTGGTATCTTTTAACAAAAATTAAATTAAGGTTGGTATGTCCTCACAAAAAAAAATTAGTAAGATATATCCCCACAAAATGCCTTATTACCCTAGTATATCCGCGCAAAAAAACTAAAAAAAAAATTTAATTAATTATTTATTAATTAGATTTAAGGGTTTAAAAAATTGATTAACTACAAAATTGGATGGAAAAAGTCATCATTTCACTTTTGTTTGTAAAACAATACCATAGGGTCACATTGTGTAATCCGGCTTTCAGGAGTTTACCATGTAGAATTTTCCAAAATTAAGGACCACCATGTAAAATTTCCCATTTAACTTTGAATAATTTGTACCAAGGATGTCTTGGCCTAGTGGTTAAGATTGAGGTGCTGTGAACAATAGGTCACAGGTTCGAATCCCCCTTCCCTTTCTTTGTACTTTGTACTGCATTCGTGGCTCATATGGATCAAAAAACTTTGGATAATTTGTAGTCCATCTAGCCTTTTTCTACCTTTTCCTCTTTAAGAATCCTATTTCTACACATAATGATTAATGATTCACAAAATAATCTTAATGATTAGAAATAGATTTCACCCATAATGAGAGTTGAGACTTGAGAGTAAAATCAGGACAAATTAAACCACATTTGGGACAATGGGGCTCCAATTTTCTCATTTTTTTAGTAAAACAAATATCATGTCATTAGCAAATTCTATGAGCAACAAAAAGTTGGGACCCTTAAACAAGCCAAGTGCCAAGAGAGCATGAAAAGATACTCCCGAGAATTAAAGAGAAAGAAGCTAATCACATAATAAAGAGATCTTGTATTGTCTTCTTCCTTCAAAGAGTAGGACACATTGATAAAAGTCGTAGAGAGAGAAAGAAAAACTGATTCTCCTAATTGATTGAGATTCTTTTGCCACTACAACTTCCCACACAAACCCTGTTTTCACTCCAAAACAGGGGAACCTCTGGGAAGAGAGGAGGTTTCGTTTCGAACCATTTCCATTTCCATTTCCATAACTTCTTCCATTTTCCGTGATAATGAAACTTGAGGAAGATTTTGTTTCTCAAACCTCAACCGTTTCTAAAATCTAAGGGTTGCGGAACTCATAATTCCTAAGTGTTATAATTTATACCCCTTTGATTTTATTAATTTACCCACTTTTTTTGACACAGACTTTTAGAAGACTTAGGTATGCAGATTATAGAAATAAAGAGAAAGTAGTACTCCATTGGCAATTGGCATAGATTTGTTTTGTGCTTTTTCTATTGCAATAATGACATTTTTATACTATTCACCCACCACTCTTCTAATATCTATTTTGATTTTTACGTAATAAAAAATATAGTCATTTAAAGTCTTATTAGATTCATCTTGATGTATACTTATAAATGTCAAATTTTTATAATTTTTATTATAAATTAATTAAAGATATCAATTGTTAAAGTTGTACACTAGCAACTGTGAAAATTCAAATGTTGCAATAGATTAAGAACGGAGGAAATAGCTTGAAGTTAATATTATAAGCAAAAAAAAGTAGGGTGAGGAAAAAAAGTGGCTTAACTAATAAGGGTAATCCAAAAAGAAAAGTGAGTAACGAGTAACTCTAATGGTAGAGCAAAACAGAAGTTGGCTTTGAGTGTCACCTAGGTTCTTCTAGCCAACTTAACGTTAAGGCAAAACTCCCATAATGGTTAACCAATATACTTGTTGCTTAAGTATGTCCCAATTAAAGTAAGATAGTTTTTTTTTTTTTTTTTTTTGTAGAGAAGAATATAGAAATTGTTTACCAAAATTCCCACATGGGCCCATAGCTTTATCTCAAGCAAATTGGCTTAGTTAAGCTACATTGACTAGCAAATAAAATTTCAACTCCTTACTCCGTGGTTGGGCTAATTGTTTAACTTATTATTTATTTGCTAGCAAGTCTCTTATGCTCACTATTAGAGTTGCGGCCTCTTCTCCCCAGCTTATTTTCAGTTCAATTCAGTTCAGTTGCAATCAAATCAATTCAGCTTAATTCAGTTCATTTCAATTCAGTTCCTAAATTATTACCATTACTATTAATTATAATTTAATTCAATTCAGCTCAATTCAGTTTAGTTCAGTTGCAATCAATTCAGTTCAGTTCAATTCAGTTCAGTTATTTTATGATGAAAAGAATATACCCTTGCTCTAATAAAACTAGAGAGAGTAACTTATTAAAATATTTAGGGAAAATTTCAAAAAACTACCTTTTATAACCAAATTTTTTCAAAAAACTACCTTTTAAAATTTTTCTTTCAAAAAACTACCTTATATAACAAATTCCTTCAATATACTACCATTTTACGTTTATATTTAATACTAATTAATAAATGACAGTCGCCATAGGTGTTGCTGCCGATGGGATAGCGAGAAAAGAAGAGAGAAACGAGAGGGGAAGAAAGAAAAGCAATTTAAGGTGACTCAATTATTAGTGATTAACCCTATTTATGATAAAATGGTAGTATATTAAAACAAATTTGTTATATAAGGTAGTTTTTTGAAAGAAAATTTTTAAAAGGTAGTTTTTTGAAATTTTTTTATTATAAAAAGTAGTTTTATGAAATTTTCCCAAATATTTATACTTCCAGTGAAAAGAGATAGAGAGAGATACAAAAGAAACACATGTACTAGGAGAGAGAAAGAGAGCTTATATAGCCAAAATAAAAACAAAATGTAAATAATAGAGAATTACCAAATATAGAAAACGATACAAATAAAAAAAAAATTATTTCTTACTTCTTACCCTCTTTCCAAACCCCCCTCTATTTTCCCCAAATTTCTTCCCTAAACTCTCTGTTATAAGTTATCACAATTAGGAATGTTAATCCTCCCATTTCTATTACCACATTTATGTGCTACATAGCTCCTCATGAGTCATGACACCACATTTTTCATTTCCTTTTTCATTGAAAATTTCTCACCTTTTTCTCAATTTCATAATTTTAATTGATTGTTATTTGTTTATATCTCATTGCCACCACACCTTCCCACAGCTCCTCTGTTTCACTTTTCATCTATAAAGCATGGAAACCTCTAGTTTAGAGAGGTCACATTATAGTGATAATGAAACCCGAAAATGACATTACCACGGAAATCACTGGAACATGAGGTTTACCTGTTTCCAATTCTAATTTATGTGCTATATAGCTTTCATAACACCACATTACATCTTTTTCACTGAAATTTTCTCAATTTGATCATAATTCATACTCTAAATAACAAACTCAAGTTACATACAATTACATTTTAACCTGAAATTATCTCTTCCTCTTTCTAAATCAACACTAATAAGTACACAAACTCTATATAATTTCATTTCATTAGATATGAATTCTATCTATATACTACACTATTTCAAGATAAAAAAAAAAAAAAAACCACAAATATGTACTCCATTAGCAAGAAAGAGAGAAGAAAAACCTAACCCCTAAAAAAATAAGCGAAATTTCCTTAAAAAATAAAAAAAAGGCGTGCTAAGGTAAGAAAGTATTGTTATGATGATGATGAATATGACTATTATTATTATTACTATTATTATCATCCCCATCTCCAAGAGTCGGAGCTCCGGATGAAGAATCGGGTAACCCACCGCCACATTTATGGCAACGAACGGCGAGGATCTGACGGCAAGAAGGACACGAAGAGTGAGATCCAAGCCACGTGTCAATACACGACACATGGAATCCATGGCCGCACTGCGGAAGCACACGGATCTCTTCGCCGGCGGAAAAGTCCGACAAGCAGATAGCGCAGTCGTCGGAGAGTTTTCCGGCGTGTTGGTCGGCTGAGTAAGCCACCTTAGGTAGAGATTTCAGGACTTTCTTTTTCAACCCTTTGTTCGCCGGAGATGAGGCGGAGGATACGCCTCCGGCAAGGCGGCGGAGCCAGGCGCACCGGGCGACGGCGACGAGGCCGAGGACGCATATTAAGGCGCAGAGGAGGGCGGCGAGGATTACGACGAAGTCAGAGTCGATGTTTTCGCCGTCGCCGTCGTCGACGCCGGGAGGTGAAGAGGAAGAGGAGGCGTTGAGGCTTCGGAGGAATCTCATGAGTGTATGTGTGTGTGTGTGAAGAGAAAGAGAAAGAAAGGAGAGAAAATTGGGGATTTGGATGGGGAGAGAAGAGGAGGGATAGGGGTCATAGGAAGTAAAGAATATGGACTAAAGGGGAGGAGGTGTGTAAGTATATATATACTAGTATATTTTGCACGCGATGCGTGCGTGACATTGCGTGTAAGTGATTTTGTGGAAGTTTTTAATTTAATCGTTATTCAAGTATATTGTTAGATGTAACTGCTTTGTAGTTGTAGGGATCCTTTTTTTCTCTTTTCTTAAAAAAATGATAGAATGCAATTAGTAATTTTGTTTGATTATTAGGGATATTTTGGGTAAAGAGGGTGGACACCAAAAGGTCAGGAGTTCCCATATATAATAGAGATATATGGATGTGTTTCTCACCCAAAAAAAAATATAGATATATTCATATATGGATGTGTAAATAAGTGTGGAAAAGTTAGTGAGTGTAGAGTAACATACTAACAAGTAATGAATGTTATGTAAACTTTTTTGTCACCAAAAAATGTAAACTTTTTTGTCAAAAAAAAAGTAAACTTTTTTGTTTCTTCTTTTGCCTTATTTTATTTTAGGTTATAGACAGTTGTAATAAGGTAATTCCGATTCATCTATGCTTTTTTATACTTCCTCCGTTTTTTTTACATGTTACACTTTTGAAAATTGCGGGATCCTAGGCAAAAATTCAATAGGTGATTAAGTAAAAGTAAGGGTGGGGGATTAATATAGTGGGGACCATTGCACATGGGGGTTAAAGGGAAGAGAGGAGAGAGAAAAGAGGGACCACACCCCATTTTCCCTCCTTATATTTGGACGCCCAAGTGGGGAATCAGATGGGGGGAATTCATTTTACCACCAAGTTCAATTCCCTCCAAAATTTTGATAACTTTCCAAATTTCATAAAATTCAAATTTTTTTAACATCCCTACAAACTATCTCTTCTATAAAAACCCCCACCATTAAATGAGGATTTTTTTTTTTCACAAAATGAAGATAGAGAAATTGTCATCACCTACCATGGTTTAGTTTCATTACAAAGTTAAGTAAGTTAAGCTACTATTCACTGCACACACTGCACATTAATGTTTAGATTAATCAACCAAACAAATACAGACTGAAATTTCTCACAAAAAACTTCAAACTTCAATCTTCTTCTTCTCTTTCAAGCTACCAAAATGGGGTCATCAGATCAGGGAGATGTTGGGTTCTTTAGCCTGCAACAGTTGCTGCAAATTGAAGGCATGAAGGATGACTTGTTGCTGCATGAAATGGGACAGCATTATCAAAGTGATGATGAACAGTACATGGATGATGATGAAGGAGGCACAGACATAGAGCAGGAAGCAGAGCAACACCAACAACAACCACAGATACAAACACAAAACGATGTAAGTTCAATAAGAAAAAAAACCAATGTTAAGTTTAGAAAAAGGAGAATGTTGGTTGATGAACTTCTTACCTTAGAAACAAAAGGTAAACTTGCATGGGGTTTAAAAAGACAATTAGCAACCAAATATGCCATAAGTAGGATGACATTAGATAGAATATGGAAAGTTGCAAAAAAACAGAGGGACAGTGGCCACCCCATAGATGTTGGAAGTAGAAAAATAGGCAGATGTGGTAGAAAACTTAGAGTTTATGATGAAAAATGGCTTCAGTCAGTCCCACTTCATCTAAGGACAAGTATTAGGGCATTTGCTGGTTATCTGAAAGTCCACTCATCCATTGTGTATAGACTACTGAAACAGGGGAAGCTCAGAAGTCACATAAGCAGTACTCACCCAAAACTGACAGATGATCACAAGTTTCAAAGAATGAAGTGGGTGTTGCAGCACATATTACCAGCAACAAGGACACAAAAACCAAAATTTGTTGACATGCATAATGTTGTTCACATAGATGAGAAGTGGTTTTATTTGAGTCCAGACATGAGGAGATTCTACTTGCTCCCTGCTGAAGATGACCCTTATAGTTGTTTCAATCTAAGAGATATAAGATAAAGATATGTTCATGTGTGCAACATCTAGACCTATTAAGGACTGTGAAGGGAAGATGATACATGATGGAAATTTTGGCATCTACCCTTTTGTTAACTATGGGAGAGCCAAGTATTCAACTATGAACAGAAAGGCAGGAACTCGAGTGACAAAGGCAGTTGAAAGTGTCAACCTAGCAATTATGAGGGACATGATAATCAACACCATCATCCTTGCCATAATGAGGAATTGGCCATAGGGTGTGTAAAAAAATATCTACATTCAACAAGACAATGCAAGACCTCACATTCATGCAGATGACCCAGCATTTAGGGCAGCTACTGAGCATGGCTTCAATATTCAACTAATCAATCAACCACCTCAGTCTCCTGACTTAAATGTTCTAGACTTGGGATTTTTCATAGCTATTCAAGCACTACAATATCAGTCTTTTCCTAAGAATCTAGATGATTTGATTTTGAAAGTGCAGGACTGTTATGATTTCTTTGACCCAGAAGTATTGAAGTACACTTGGTTACAATTGCAATATGTCATGGTAGAGATAATTAAATGCAAAGGAGGGAATAATTACAAGAATCCACACCATAGCAAAAGAAAGCTAGAGAGACAGGGATTCACTAGTAGAATAAATGCTTATTGCTGCGGTCATTAAGTGGCCTATTGCGGCGGTTTTGGCCGCGCAGCAATTAAGGGCGCAGCAATAGGTAATTAACATATTGCTGCGGTTTTTTACCGCAGCAATAGGACAAGCTATTGCTGCGGTTGTTACCCAAAACCGCAGCAATAGGTATATTTTTAATAATAAAAAAATAACACCTATTGCTGCGGTTTTAGATAGAACCCGCAGCAATAGGTACAGGTAAGGGAAAAAAAAATTTTTTTTTTTTTTACTCTTTATCATCAAATTTGAAAGGAAAAAATGTAAAAAGAAAATAAAACACACAAATTAAAAGTAATGACAAAAAATGCTTATACAAAAACATAAAATATACAAAAAAATCAACATATATTTAAAAAAAGATACAAAAGAAAAATATGAAAAAATAACAAAAAAATCAGAAACCCTAATATTATTTTGATTCTTAACAAACAAAAATAAAAAAAAATCCAAAAAAAAAACTAAAATATCACCACCCCTTAAAGGCTTAAATCTAATAAATAAAAATAAAATATAACTACTAAAGAGAAAAAAAATACACAAAAAATAAAAAACAAGAAGAAATCCGGACGAACCCAGATGCCATTGATTTCGAACCCAGAACCCAGAAATCCGGCGATTTTGAGAGAGGGAAAGTAAATCTGAAGCCATTGATTTCGAACGAACGATAACCATCAAGAAGAAGAAGAGGCGTCGCGAAGCTTGAACCCAGATGCGGCGAGCGGCGAGCGGCGAAGAGAGTTGAAGGAAATGCGGCGAACGTCGCGAAGCTTAAACCCAGAACGGCGAACGTCGTCGCGAAGCTTGAACCCAGATGCAGCGAACGTCGTCGCGAAGCTTGAACCCAGATGCGGCGACGTCGCGTTCTTGTGACTTTAGGAGATGCGGCCGACTTTAGGAGATGCGGTTAGTGGTGAGTGAATATAGAGGAAGAAACTGGTGAGAGAAGACAGAGGGTGAGAGGATGAGAGTGGTGAGTGAAGAACTGATGAACAAGATGATGGAGAGTAGGAAAGAGGAGAAACGGCGCATCAATAGGTCCAAAAAGAAACCTAGCTGGGTGGGTGCCTCATATAATTAATTTAAAAAGCCTATTGCTGCGGTTTTTGTAGGAACCGCAGCAATAGGTTCAAAAAAACGCGGAATTCTAAAAAAGACATTAATATATTAATATAAAAAGTCATATTGCTGCGGTTTTTGGCAAGAACCGCAGCAATATATTAATATATTATTTTTTAATATTATTTTAATATATTGCTACGGTTCTTGCTAGAAACCGCAGCAATATATCTGGTCAAAAAATCAACTTTTTTCAAAAAAAATTCCGTTGAAACCATATTGCTGCGGTTTTTGACCGAAACCGCAGCAATATCTTTATTTATATTTTACCTTTTCTTTTTACGTGATATATTGTTGCGTATGGGTAAAATCGCAGCAATACCACCGCAGCAATAAGCAATTATTCTACTAGTGATTACTTCCAGAAAATGTGGAAGTTGAGCAATCACTTATAGATGAGGCAGTTGCTTATCTAAATGAAAGGTTCATTAATGTAGGTGAAGCTTTTGACTACCTAGATGCAGCATAAGCCTAGAATGGGGAGAAGATGAAGGTACTTTTTTACACAAGTTCTTTTGGTGTGTATGATGGACAAGAAACAGGGGCAACTTTTTGGTATATAACAAGTACATAAGAAGACATATACACAGGTTTACTAGTTTGAACAGTTTATTGACAAGATGGAGCAACACTTCTAATCAAACTAGAAGTTTTTTGGGCCTAGGTTTTATGTTTTTCTCTATGATGTGTAATGAGTGAAGGTCAAGTACTGGTTTGTATAAGCAGTGATGCAACAATTATTGTTGAAAAGTATTTATCTTTGTGTTAGATTTTTGCATGTCAACAAATGTGAAAAAGTTGTGTTTATTTAATCCATACGGGATAATTGAATAGCTCATTGAGGAAGTAATAGATGATTTAAATAATCCTCAACTTTATGGTTTGACACCAATAAGGAGCAAATCATCTATTGCTCCTCAAGCTACAGTGATGAGCCCCTTCATCATCTGGATTATTTGTGAACATCATAAAATCAGGGACTCATATTATTCTTTACTTAGCAGAGAGGGACTCAAATAACACGGTAACCCAGGCCACACAATTATGTTTCATTAAGCCATAGTGACATCATTAGCCATTTATCTCACCCAACCTCCAATCCAAATCCAACCTCCAATCCATACCAATAGGCAACAACATCAAATATAACAACAGTAAGCAACCAAAACCAATAGGCAACAACATCAAATATATCCACAATAGGCAACCAAAACCAAAAAGGCAACCAAATGAAATTTATCCACAGTAGGCAACCAAAACCAATAGGCAACAACATCAAATATATCCACAATAGGCAACCAAAACCAAAAAGGCAACCACATATATCCACAATAGGCAACCAAAACCAAAAAGCCAACCAAATGAAATTTATCCACAGTAGGCAACCAACACCAATAGGCAACAACATCAAATATATCCACAATAGGCAACCAAAACCAAAAAGCCAACCAAATGAAATTTATCCACAGTATGCAACCAAAACCAATAGGCAACAACATCAAATATATCCACAATAGGCAACCAAAACCAAAAAGTCAACCAAATGAAATTTATCCACAGTAGGCAACCAAAACCAATAGGCAACAACATTAAATATATCCACAATAGGCAACTAAAATAAAAAAGGCAACCACATGAAATTTATCCACAGTAGGCAACCAACACCAATAGGCAACAACATCAAATATATCCACAATAGACAACCTAAACCAAAATGCCAACCACATGAAATTTATCCACAGTAGGCAACCAAAACCAATAAAGCAACCATATGTAATTTAACCACAATAGGCAATCGAACCAATAACGCAACCATAACCAATTAGGCAACCAACCAAATTAATTCAACATAATCAATTAGGCAACCAGATCATTAAAGGGGACTGATATGCAAAGGTACAAACATAGACATTAAAATTGGATAGGAAATTAAACTGAGTTAGTATGATAGAACCTCAGGGACTCAAATGCTTGGCTTTACGCCTTAGTAGGAAGTAATGTGAATCTGGGTCCAGTTCTGAACTAGTGCAAGGGCTCATAGAGACATCAAGCTCATCATCTTCAGCCTCAGATGAACCCACAATGTCTTCAGCGACATCAAACACTTTGAAATCCCCATCACTCTCAACATACATTGCATATGTATTCCCCTCATCATCATACACATTGAAGGCGTAGCAGTACATCCTAAACAATCACAATTCCTCTTAACCTCTTTCCCCTTCCTCTGCACCTCTTCCTCAATCACCTTCACCTCTTTCCCCTTAGGCCCACTGACTTCTTTCTCATTAAATTTCACCTCTTGAACCTTACCTTTCTTGGAGAAACAATAAAATTCAGGAGCCGTAAGAGCGCAAACTATCTCATGCGTTGACCTCAACACAGCCTTACCTTTTTTCAATTCCCCACTTTCCTCCACATCAATCACAACCTCAACCTTGCTAGATCTAGGCCTCAACCTCTTTGCAATTGGTTGATGGCCCAAGATTTTCTCTTTGGGGGGACTCATATTACGTGGAATGGAAGAGCAGGGAAGGAACTCCCTTCGTAGACCAGTGATTTTGTAAAATTCATCAACTACAACACCCAACGCCTTCAAAGCATAAGGGCGAAGCAATTCGTGGCGTCTCCGCTGTCGTAAAGGCGTCTGGGCCAAGGGGAGTTCGATTCAAAAGCCTTCATCAACTCCCTGATGCAATCAGACTCATCAGCGTCGTTGGTTTGGAAAAGCGCATCAACAAGGGGTTGAAGATTTGGGACATACATTTTCTGTAGAAATTAGGGTTTTTTTAGGGATAACGAAGAACATATCTAGGGTTTGTTGAGATGTTGCATATGATTTTGATGTCAGGGAGTCAAGAATTAAGACGACGAAGGGAGAAGTAGAAGATTCTCGAGGCGATTTCAGGAGAAACATATACAATTAAGAGAGAGAAAATGGTGGTGAGGAGAGAGAAATCGGAGATGCGAAGAGAGAAAATGAAGGTGAGGAGAGAGAATATGAACGTTTGAAGGGAGGGGAGATGAATATCTCAGATTTAGGGTAAGGGGAATTGAAGAACATTAATGGTGGGGGTTGAATGAATGAAATGTAGTTGGGGGGGGGGTCATTTACTGAAAGGTAGTTGGGGGGTTTATAATTTGGTGGGAATTGTTAAGATCTGATTAGATTAGGTTGTGTTTTAATAGGATAGATTAAGTGGGTTTTGTGTTTGTTAATTGTAGTAAGTAAGGGTAAGTTGGTAATTTCATAGGGCAAAACTTACCAATTTTGTAAAGAAAAAAAGTGTAACATGTATTTTGCAACATTCCGTTTTAGGAAAGTATAACACGTAAAAAGAAACGGAGGAAGTATTTTTTTTAGTTTTTTTTTACTTACAACGTTTTTTATTTTAGGAAATTGCATACTTCCTCCGTAACGAAATTATTGCAACAATTGTGGAGGGCACGAACTCCCATGTAGTTTTTCTTAATGGATTATTAGGGGTATGGTTAGAGTATTAGGAGTATGATTAGGCTTGTGAGGAGAGAGAAAGTGAGGTAAAACTGACTACCATACCAACCACCCTTGCCACCACCGGACTACCTTCACCACTGCCACGACAACCACCACCTTCACCCCTCTCACATTGACCACCACCTTCACCCCTCTCACATTGACCACCACAACAACCTCCTTTACAACCGCAACAACTACCACAACAACCACTTTTTTTCACAACCCCAAATCACCTCCACCTTATTTCAACCGAAATCGATCACCAACTTAAACCCCACCATAATTTTCGAGTAAAATCGAACAACAATCAAGCACAGTTGAACCCTAAATTTTGAACCATAATCAGCGTTACCGGAGAGAGAAAGAGATGGGTTGGTGTTGTCGGCATTATCCTCCGTGAAACCAGATCGAGCATAATCGGAGAGAGTTCGGCACAATCGGAGAGAGAAAAATATGGGTCGGTGTTGTCCTCCTTGAAACCAGATCGTGCAAAACAATCGAACCAGAAGTTCGAACCACCAAGAATGAAGAGTTCAGGTTCGATTTGGTGGTATGATTGTGGTGGTATGTCATACTTCAATATTGCAAGTAAAATAAAAAAACAGATGAACTATTTATTTAAGGTAGGTGAAAGTAAAGTATGGAGAGAATGTGAAAAGCAAATGTTAGAAATAATTTTTTTTTAAAAAACAAAGGAGTATTTTATTATTACTCTGGTTACTAGAGTACTAGGGTTGTGGAAAAAAATTGAACCGTTGTTTGTAAAACTGTTTTCTTCTACAGCTTGATTAAACAAAATGTTAAGGGTTAGTGGTTTTAGTTGATTAAACTGCTATGAATAACGAATAACGATTAACGATTACATATACTAATCAATTTAATTTAAAAAGTTTTAGCAACCATTAACAGTTGTCGCAAGAATAAAATGGTTGTACCCATATCACACTCCAACAAACTGATTAACACAGAGCGATTTGGTGCGGTTTTTGCACCAAAGTGTGACGCATTCGGTTTGAGAAAATGTCAAATCGTTATTTTGCAGTTCCGGATTGGTTTATGACCCAAAGCACACCAAACCAACCCACGAACACTATTAAAATAATTATAAACAATTGGCACAAGAAATAAATGGTTATATTCATAAGACATTGCACCAAACTGTTTCATCAAGTAAGTGGCTTGATGAGGATAACTAAGCTGACACGCCGGAGTTGGCTGCTGGATGGCCTTACCTTAGCACTAAACCAGTCAATTGCCCCTCATTTGCACCAGATGAGTTCAAAGACGGTCGATCCTTATTTTTAATACGGTAGAAAGTGGTATTGTTTGGGCCAAAGTGTGGTGTGGTGTCGTTTGGTTTGCGAAAATGCCAAAGTGTCATTGCTATTTAGTTTGGGTTATCTCTCAAAGCGCATCAAACGAACTGTGAATGCTCCTAAATGTTATGGTGAATAATCCTTAATTTAGAAAAGAGAAACTACTAAAAGGATGGGAATAAAGTAATAATATAACATTTCAATATGGAAAACATATAATGTGGTGTGTAACTTATTACCGCTTCATACTTTGACTTTTAAGCTTTTGGACACCCAACTTTAATAATTAATGTCATAAGTTATACTCCATTCGTTTTCTTTTGTTGTTCCTGTATTCCTCATTAGGAAATTTCAATATGTTGTTCTTATTTTGAATCTTTCCATAAATAATATAATTTATGAATTAAATTTTCTATTAGTTTTAAGTGACAATAAATGTGTTCACACTATTGAGTAGTCTTTTTTTTACCTTTTTACCCATCAAACTTTTGTCTAATTGGATGTCTAATATAGAATAACTCAAAGAGCAATAAATGTGTTCACACTAGTTTGTAGTTACTTTACTCTTTTACCCTTCAAATGTTTTGTACCATTGGTTGCCTAACATGGAATAACTCAAAAGGGTTAGAATCTTTATTTTAGTTAATTTATTTTTATTTAAAATAGTGGAATCTTGTCCATTTTTTGAGTTGCATTGGTTTCTTTCCCGATTCCAAATAGGAACAACAAAAGAGAACGGAGGGAGTATATAATAATAAAAGTTATAAATCTGTCAAAAAAAAGTTATAATGAATTAATACGCTGAAAAATATATATTAAGACGATAAATTTAGTATTTTTTTTTTCTTAGAGGATCTAACGTCTTACATATAACATCTGTTTTTGTATCATTATATAAAGAAAAAAATACATACCATCATGTTGGGATGTGAAAAATGCACAAGAAAAGTATTGCAGTTAACAAGACAGATAAAATAATTTATTAAATTAGGTACAAAAAAAGATATGTTATGTTTCAATTGTATTTGTCAATATATAGATAATATTAAGAAAAAAAAAGTCATAAGCTCTAATGATTTTTGGAGGAAAGGGATAAGATGCTGCTAGCTACTACTACTTGCTACTCCAACCTTTTTCACTAAATAAGTAAAAAGTGTTTTCCTTCGTATTTCTTTGTTGGTTCTTTTTTTGGTGTTTGCCTTTTTTGGATGACGAGGATTTAGGCGGCTTAGGTCAGGAGAAGGGGAAGAGGATAAACTAGATGCAGCAGCACACTGTTTCCGAGTTCCTGCTTTTCTCATTTGTTGGTTTCGTGTGGAAGTGTAGTGTAAAATTGCGCCACCTTATTGCTTGTTTGGTGTGTTCATATTTACAATTACTCAATGCTATAAGCCTATAATGTTGAGCTTGTATAGGCGTCTCATCGTGAGAGGCTATTTTCGCCTCTCATTTTGGTATCTGGAGGTACCAAAGTAAGAGTTACTTTGGTACCTGAGAGGCCAAAATATTGGTATTTAGAGGTACCAAAGTAAGAGTTACTTTGATATTACTGGTACCAGAGCTCAAAGTTAATATCAAAGTAAGTATAACTGGTACCAAAGCTCAAAGTTGATACCAAAGTTGACTTACACTTGGATACCAAAGTAAGAATTATTTTGATATTAGTACCAATTTTACTGAGTTTTGGTATAAGCTGGTACCAAAGTTCAAGGTCAGTTTTTTGTCTTTTTGCAAGAAATATGTTTCTCACGATGAGACGCCAACACTTTCTCTATAATGTTTGCCAATGTAACTCCATAATTCAATAATTTGGCACTCCAACTACCAATAGAATAAACCAAGGCAACATGGTGGAGTTTAACCATGTAGCATTGAGTTTGCAAGTTCGACATTAGTTTAGCTACAATTAGATGTGGTTATTGGGCAGGTCAGACAAGTCGATTTTGGATCGGGTCACTTAGTAGATCAACTTGTTAATGGATCGTCTAAGTGGGTTAAAAATGAGGATGGCGAGCCAATAGTGGCGGTCATTAGGAATAAGTAGACCTGGCGATCGAGTCGTTAGGACCAAGTTTGGTTCTGGTCATTTTAGGTATGTTTTAGCTCAGTCGATTTCGTCAAGTGTGTCTTAAAAGATCATAGTAGTTACTAATATGTTTTCCAAGCAATTTCTTGTTGGCTTTATGTACCCAATACTAATAAGATTAAAATTCGTACAAAACACACGTCGAATTATTGAGTCAAATCGGGTTGGTTCAATTCGGAGGGATTTATTCAATTAAATTCGGGTTGATCATGCTCAATTCACTTCGGATGTCGGTCAAGTAATTCCGGATACATTTCAATTCAATTAGGTTTATTTCAAAGGTTAAGAGTTTGGGTAATCGTTTCGGGCACAAATCAAGTCTCCGGTTCGAGTCATTCGATTCGTGCCTTCAAATATTCAGGTTCGGGTCAATTATGTAAGAATAAGGAGACAATAAATGAGAGAGATGAATGAGCACACCGATCTACAACCTTACCATATATAAAAAATTATCTATATCTTTATTTTTTATAAAACGATTGATTTACAATTATATAATTGTATCGACCTCGTCCAACAAAAGTCATGTCCAACATAAAAATTTAACTAACTTGTTGTTGAAGTTATGATATATAGCACACAACACATGTGTGTGTCCCACATTGATATAAGAAAACAAAAGGGCTACTCCCTTCTTGCCATATGGTTTTAAAGGTGCGTGGAACCTCATTTGGGCTTGTAAGTGCATTGAACTCTCCTCCTCTTATATTGTAGTATTTTCTCTACTCTTTCTCCAATGTGGAATAACTCACATGTATACAACAAACATGGATTCAACATTTGTCCATTAACTAAATTTAGCCAAATCATTAAAAAAACCTTTTCTTTTTCGCTTCCACTCTCAAGAACATATCTTGTGTAATTATGTTCTTAGGTTGGGTTGACTAAGAGATATTTTGATATGATAATCTTCTCCTTACCATGTAATAAAATTCACTAGTACGAAGAGTGATGAAGTAGGAGTTAAGTAGTCAGCATCAGATACATTAAGATATTTTCAACATGAATTTTGATATTTCTTTATTAGCCTTTGTTCGACCCTATTTTTAGTAGAAGTTGTAGATTCTACCCTACTAATAACTTCTTTTTTTAGTCTTTCATACGGTGACATATTATTGACTATATTGAGTTCAAGTATATTTACCAAATGAAATTTATACAACTAGTATATCAATCTTTAATATCTTTATTTTGAGAAGAAAAGGACATTTGGATATACACCATGAGACAATTTTTTACAAAATTCTGTATGTTTACCTTTTTTTTGTATATATTGAACAAAAATTATAGTCAAAGTTTGGGCAGTTTGCCAAAGGGACAACAAATTAGTTTGAAATGGAGGTAGGGAAGTGTCACTTTAGTACCCAATGAAGAAAAAGAATATGTGGTATGTGTCTAGCAATTTTTTCAAATGTTATTTAGTCTTTTGATCCAATTAAAATGTCATCATACTTGAATAGTAGTATACGACACTAACACACTATAGCAATTAAGAAAGTCTAGATAATCTCCAACATGCATCGGGTTCAAATGAGCGTTAATATACATACATCACATAATGTATTGTAAGACATAAAACAAATTTGGACCAACTAAATAAACAAAATATGGCCTTCTAGGTCCAAGTAGAAACCTCCAACTTAAAATCAATTCGATAATTACATAAATCTTCTTAAATCATCCAAATTATTTAAATAAGTTTTAAAAAAAAAAACTCAAACTCATTAATCTCTTGTCAGATTCGAATCGAGTCCTTAGATCGTATCTATTTTTGCTTACTTAAGCCACCACCATGGTTGGCAAAGGGGTGAAAACGATGGGGTAACGGTAGAGTGGGATATTTAATGTGTCAAAGTTCATTCATCCCATGATAGTAGGGTAGGAGATTTGGGAGAATCAACTTGGATAAAGTGAGGAAAAGGGTTGTAATGTGTGATCTTTGGGAGAATGAAATGCAACTATCAAATTGGTATAAAGTTAGGCAATATAGGTTAGTGTCCCCTCCAACACCAAAAGTCAAAAGAGAGTTTCATTTCTCTTTCTCTCTTGTTACAATTTTTTTTTAGCCCCCTTCCTTCCTTCACGGATCTCAACACTTTCAGTTACTGTTTCAATATATACAAAGCCTGGCCCCACCACTCTAATCTAATGTAAGCCTCTTTTTAATATTTTTACTAGTTATTAGGCCTGGGCTATGCCCATGGTAAGGAAAATTTTCATTTATTAACATTGTACTTTAAAATGATAATATTAAATACCACTTGTTCTAGTGGTTAATACTTTAGCATATAAAGTTGAGGTCACGGGATCAAAGCCTATACTATGCAATTTCTATTTGTTTTTTATTGTACATGGATTACATGAAGTAAAACGCCCTTAGGGAGAGCGCCACGTGGCACCGTTACTTGTTTAGGAACGCCTTTTAATATATTTACTAGTTATTAGGCCCGGACTATGCTTCGGGTAAGAAAAAATTTCATTTATTAATATTGTACTTTGATATGATAACACTAAATACAACTTGGTCTAGTGGTTAAAACTTTAGTACATAAACTTGAGGTCACGGGATCAAAACCTATACTATGAAATAAAGTTCCATCTATGAAAAATAAAGTTCCATCTATTACAAAAACACAAAAAAAAAATGTCAAAATAGATGATACCTTCTTCAAGAGGATCAACAAAAGTTTAAGAATCATATAATTACCCTATTCGTTATATATAGAGAGAGGGGGTATATTTCAGTTACAAAATTATGCAATTATTGAATTTATAATTGAACTTCAATTTGCAATTCGTGAATTAAATTGGGAATTTCGCTAAGATTAACAATTTCACTAACCTTTATGGGCGTTGGACCTTTAAACTCCATAGCTTGATTCGTATTCTATAACAATAACGAATCAACATTAGATTCGATTAGAAGCAAGGGAAATTCGCAAGCCCATTAACTACGAAGTAGAAGAGTCACGTTCATGGTGAATTTCGAAAGGGTAGATGGAGCAAGGGGATGAGTTATTGGACAAAAGAAACCGACAACGTTATTGGCTGGGAAGTAGGTATGCACTGCCATACTACTAATTACAACGGATATCTCGAATTTTGTACAAACTTGATTCACTAAATAACGTTAGATCAGATGGTCATTCATTGGAAATCTTTACTTAAAGGTCAGGGGTTCGAACCTCCTTCAGCATATTTATTTTTTAAATAATGACCACTTGACTTCGTTGGTTAATAGACACGTGGCAAATTTCTGGTGGCAGGAGGAGGGTGACACGTGGCGCATAGACGTTGTCACGCACGCCTTTTAATATATTTGTATAGATAGATTAGGAGTTAAAAGTATTTTTATGTTCTATGATTCATCTTTATTTAACTCCTTTCTCTTTTCTTTCCTCCTTTCGGCGCGGTTACCACTTACCACCAGCGCCTATGCAGATGCATATTTCGCGCAACTGGAAGACACACGAGATTGTTACTTCTTCACTCCTTTGGTTGAGGCGGATCCAGCATTTTCAATTTGGTGGGGCACTGTTTTTTAAAACCATTTAAAATTTTGTCATTTTAACACTCCTTCCATTTTTAACCAATAAAAGTAACATTCATATTTTCACGTCTCCAACCTGCAACTTTAACCATTAATGTTAATTATTTGTACAAAAATTTATACGAAGTGATATATATTTAGTGTCATTGAGACAAATCCGACGCATCTTAGATAACAGTATTTGTTTCTATATAGAGTACTACTATTATTTAATGATCCTTACCAAGAGAAATATATGAATAGCTTACAAAACCAAATGTTGCAAATTTTTTGAAAAAACAAAAACTGAAAAGAGGAAGAGTAACAAAGGAAAAAGGAAAAAGAGGAGAAGAGCAACTTATGATGCAGCGTCTAAAAAATGAAAAGACAAACATTAAAGATGTTACAGCGAGACCACAGATTCGAACACGGGACTATGAGTAACATAATTTTAAACTGGCGCAGACGCATCAACCACTGGAGCAGAGCTCAATTTGTGATAAAAAAAGAACGCGAAACTTACTTTATTCAAATAAATACGGTCAAACTTAGAAAAACAGAATTTTGATATTTTTGGTGGGGCCCGTGCCACCCAGGTCCCCACATAGATCCGCCTCTGGGTTGACTACCTTGTCAAAACGCCCAAAGCATGACCCATATAGTTTATGCGGTTAGGGTTATTGAGAGTGAAACAATTACCTGTCTTAAACATCAATCAATTTTTTCTATGGTAAAGACTAAAGAGAGAAGTATAATACTCAATCATAACTTTATATAGATCAATTTTATTGAGTTTAACAGGCAATGATCCTTAAGAGAGGACGATGACAAGGAAATAAATTCCTAGCCTTAAAACGACTCTAGTATGGTTTAAATGTTTTATATAGCTTGAAAACAACTTGGGTAGATTAGTTCTTAAAATAGGGAGAATTCATGCTATTTTAGGTTTTTTTAGCACGAAAACGATTGGGGTTTCAAGAAGGTAAACATTTAAAAATGGAAAAATCTTAAGTTCTAGAGGTTTTCGGGCGTTATATGTTAGGTTTATTCTCATGACCTTGGGTTGGGAGTTACAAACCTTTACTGTTAGACTAAACCATGCTTGGTAATCTATCTAGTGATATACTCTCAACTAAGAGTTATCAAATATTGAAGAATAGTTGTCTCTCAAACACTCCTCATTCTCTACAACATTCATTTTAAAAGTTCATGAATGATTTGGGGAGTGCATCTTCCATTTGCTTTGTAATTGATTAGGACATGTTCTTCTCACCTAATATATGTAACAATATTGGACTTATTATACCCAACTAGATTTTATATATATTTATAAAAATACACACACACAATTGGACCTGATCAATTCTAATTGGGCATGATCAGTCCTGAATTTTTTTTTTAAGGTGGATGGAGCGCACTATCGGAGTTTAATTTTATTCAAATATATATTTGAGTTTTCTTTCAGGTATTAAGTATTGGATCTATTTGGATACATATTAGATCAATGTGAGATTGTGACTGGGTCGATAGATCTTAAATCAATTGTTGTTCGATCCAATCAATATTTGAATTTCGATTATAGGAGTGTGAGGAGTTACATTCTACTTCAAGTTTGATTATATGGGTACAAACAGATAAATTTTGGTCTATAAATAATAGGATATAAACTACATGTTTGGGTATTTGAACCCCTACAAAGATCATTTAGAAGTTTGTCATCGGTTCTACATGTATGTTGTATAAATTTTTATTACATGTTTGGTTCGGTTTGTGGAATGAAAAGGGAATAAAATCAAATAGAGATAAGAAATACCACTTATAAGTGTGGGATTCAAGGGGTAGCAAGACCTATGACGGTATGAAAAAAGGTAATAACTTGGTGGAAATAGTTATCTTCAGGCTTTAAGAGAAGGAAATCCGTCACTCCACCCCTTAAACATGTAATGGAAAAGGTTTATTATTTACGTTTCCAACACTTAAAAATGTTATACCAAACACGCTATATATGTTCGACTAATGCCAAAGTTGAAAGTGGGATGAGGGGAGGAGGGAAAGAGGATCTGATGAGGAGTGATAAAACACTATTAGATAGTGGTTAGTCTAGCCAATAAAAATATTTTCGTTTCCTCTCCTCTCTCCCTCTCCCTCTTCAATTCTCTTTCTAGGGTTTTTAATTTTCTTGGCCTCCTTGGCCGAAAATAGTCTAATTTCTTTGAAAATTAGACTATTTCCGACCCTTTTCCTTAGATTTTAGTGTTTTTTTAGTGTTACTATTTTTTTTATTGCTTTCTTCTGTTCAGTTCTCTCCATCTGTGAGAGTTTTTGTCCCCCTTTTTGGTGGTTGTTTCTCATCTTTGTATGAGTTTTCTTATTTTCATGGTGTCAATAATTTGGAAGATGGTCTGGATCGATAAGGGTTTAGGTTTTTTCATCAATTCGTCATTGGGAACAATTATATCACAGAATCAGATTGTGAAGGTCTCTACTTGGAAAGATGCAAAGACATCGAAATACACTGCTCGCGTCAAGCTTGAAGCGGTGGAGTTGGAGTTGTGCTCGAGTATGCTTAAAATTAATTGGTTCCATTGTGAAAATTGTTGCAATTTGCTAAATCTGTATTTTTCAGATCTTAATTATCATTGTATGTGCCGTTTGGCTTATTATTAATGATATATTTTCTTCCCGTCAAAAAAAAAAAAAAAAAAAAAGTCTAGCCAATATCATGGATGATCTTGTAATTTAGAAATCCCAGTTTTTGTATTAAAGACACTTGTTATTTATAAACTGACCCTTATTTATGTGTTTGCGACACTTGTTATTTGTAAATCAACCCCTATTTGTGTGTGTTAAATTTTACTTTTTGTCAAAAAGTCAAACTGTGATCTTTGACAAAAGTTGAATGTTACATCGATTAGCGTGTTTCGTCAGCTTTTTTCCCAAAAAAGTACAACTGGAAGAACATCTGCTTATGTATTTAATACACTGCTTATTTTTTGTAGATCAATTCCTATTTGAGAACTTATGCTTATGTTTTGAGACACTTGTTGTTTATAAACCAATACATGTTTGTGTGTATTAATGTGCTAAATTACAAGATTATCTCTAATAATGGTCAAGCTAACCACTAGCTGATAGTGTTATATCATTTTTCATCTGATGAGTTTGAAGAGACATTGGAATCAAAGTACAAGGAAAAAGAAAATAAAGGGTAAGACAGGCTAAAATTCATCCAAGTTCCCGCATCTCATTTGATTTTCTATATAAATGGTTATTCTTGTTCCATCTTTTTTTTTGAAAGTGGATATGGTTGTTCTACTTTAATGTCTTTAAATGGCTGATATGAGGATGGATTCCATTGACTAAGCTAACAATGGCAATCCTCAAACGAATAAAAGATATGGGAATTTTAGAGGCATACGTAAACTTAAATTGGAAGAACAAATTACAACACTTTTGACTAAAAAGTGGATGACTTATTCATGAGAGCATCATTAGCACCAAAGAAAATATGATAAAATATTTAGGGCTCATTAGTTATTGATATTATTTCCTAGTGGAAGTGGGGTTGGTCGATATTAATCAGGTCGGCTCGATAGAGTCGGGTTCTAATATATAGTAATTTATATATTAGTAATTTATATATATTAGTTAGTGGTGATAAATGATGGTAATGATAATGCATTATAATATAAATTTGAAAGAAAATCTTATGTCATTAGTCATGGTAATACTATCTCATTCCCAAAATCCATTTTTTTTCTACTTTTATTATCAATATATCATCCATTACCACTTGAGAATATAGTATTGGGTGATAATGGAAATTTACAAAGAAAACTCATGTTTTTGTGATGAATTCTCATTACCATATATTTTGATTGTAGACACTAAAAATTTATTAGTGTTTTATATTAAATAAGTTAATTATTTTTGAGCTAGAGTAAATATAATTAGCCTAATTTAATTAATTTAGCTCACCTAAATAAAATATCCAAATTAAATTAAACAAATATAATTTGGGTTCTAAAATATTTGGGCCAGTCCATATATACTAGTCCAAATAAAATGGTCAAATGACAAAGGTAAAAAAAAAAAAAAAAAAAACTTCCAAGTCACAAACGGACCTAAGCCCATAAACTACTAATTCCATGAAGCATTAGTAGGATAATTGCTTATTGTTGCGGCTGAATTGTTGTGGTTTTACCCATACGCAGCAATAAACCAAGTCAAAAGAAAAGAAAAAATCGAAAATTAACCTACTGCTGCGATTCTGTGTGAAAACCGCAGCAATAGACGTCAACGGAAAATTTTCAAAATTGTTTGACTAGTTTGACTAGATCTATTGCTGCGGTTTCCACCCAAAACCGCAACAATAGATTAAAATATTAATATTTTAATCAGCAATAGATTAAAATATTAACATTTTAATTTATTGCTGCGGTTTCTTTAAAAAATCGCAGCAATAAAAGGCCCAATATTATATAACAATATTTGAGTCGCACCTCCCTCACTAAACCCTAAATCTACCTGCGCCTCCCTTACTTCTCAGTTCTCCCTCTCAATCCTCCTCCCTCTCTCTCATGGCAGATCTACTTCTCCCTCTCAATCCTCTCACCCTCTATCACTCCCATCCCTAACTTTCACTCCTCCTTTTTTCGCTGCTCCTCACTTTCGCTCCTCCTCACTTTCACTCCTCCTCACCGGCGTCGCACAAAGAAAACGGAGGGTTCGAAGGTTCGATTGTTCGCCGCCGATGAAACAATTCGTTTGTTCGAAGGTTCGCCGCCGACGGTTGAAAATTCAGGGGAAATGTTGCCGGAGTTCGAAGTCAAGATCTAGAAATCAGAGATCGGTTGTGGAATAGATCGAAGTAGATCGGTTTCTTCGATGGAGAGAGAAGTAGGTTGAAGTAGATCGATCGTCGCGCGCTCCTCCCCTCCCCTTTGCTGCTACAGATCCTCCCTCTCTCTCCTCCTCGTTGTTCTTTCTTCTCGTCAGACGTAGATGTGCGCGGTCGATGTCGGCGGTGGTGACTGGTGGTTCGTATACAAAACGATCGAAACAGATCTGATAATTTACTTTGATTTTTATATTTTTTACATTTTTTGTAATTGGTTGTTTGTTTTGTTTGTGTTTTTTCTTTTATCTTTCTCAATTATTTTATTCTTGTGTGATGATTTGGTTGCGCCGTCTTCCCTTTTTCCTTTTCATTTTGTGTGTGTGCAGAACTTGATGACAATTAATGCTATCTGTATTTTTTGCATTTTTGCCCTTCAAATTTGATGGCAAAGAGTAAATTTTTTTTTACCTGTACCAGTACCTATTGCTGCGGGTCCTACTGAAAACCGCAGCAATAGGCTTCATTTTTTTATTAAAAAACATACCTATTGTTGTGGTTTTTGTTGGGAACCGCAGCAATGGGTTGCTCTATTGCTGCGGTCTACCTATTGTTGCGCCCTTAATTGTTGCGCGGCCAAAACAGCAGCAATAGGCCACTTTTTTTTTTTTTTTGAAAGTAAAATTAATTCATTAATAAAAGAGTCATACGACATATACAATAGAAACCAGAAATAACAAATACTTACATAATAATTTCGGTTTTTTCACCTGATACCCCCGAGTTTTCAAAAAATTCACCTAGTACCCTCCATGTTTTCAAAATTCACCAGGTACTCCTCAGTTTCAAACTAATACATCGACATGCCCCTAATGACTAACAGCGGTTAACGTCGTTAGCCTTAAACCTCATTAAACTCTAATTAGCACTAATTAACCTAACTAACCTAACTAAACCCTAACATTTAACTTCTAATCCTACCTTAACCTTAACCCCTAATTTCAAACCCTAACCCTAACCCCATTACCACCCAACCAACACCCCCTCCCCTCCACCCACCCCACCCCACCCCCTGCAGCCGCAACCACCACCCCCCCCCCTCCCCCCCACCCCGCAACCTCGTCGGCCCCCCTCCCCCACCCATTCGATTTCTCCCCCCACTCCCGCGCCCCCCACCACCACCACTCTGCGCACTACCGCCCTTTGAACACCGAGGAAACGCAGCCCCCAAAGACTCCTCTTTCCTTCGCTCTCTGGGCTCGATTCCCCCCCCGTTTGTTTGCTTTGCTCGCTTTGTTGCTGCGGTAGCCCAGCCCGCTCGCGCCGTGACGCCGCCGTCCTACTATCAAGACTCGTCGTGCTCGGTCGCCGCTCTCGGAGCTCGGTTCTCCCCCCTTCCCTCGCTATGCGTTTCTTCCCTAAAATCGAATGGGTGGGGGGAGGGGTGGGGGGCTCGCTGGGCGGCGCGGGGCTAGGGGGGGGGGCGTCATGGGGGGTGGGGGGGAGAGACGTCGCGGGGGTAGGGGGGGAGGGGGAGGCCGCAACAGGGGGTAGTGGGAGGGTGGGGGGATGGGGTGGTGGGAAAGGTTAGGGTTTAGGGTTAGGGTTAGGGTTTAGGGTTATGGGTTAGAGTTAGGATTAGGGGTTAGAGTTAGGATTAGGGGTTAGAGTTAGGATTAGGGGTTAGAGTTAGGATTAAGGTTAGGATTAGGGATTAATGACTAACGGCGTTAACAACCGTTAGTCATTAAGGGTATTTGAGTGTATTACAACAAAACTCGGGGGTACCTGGTGAATTTTGAAAACATGGGGGTACCAGGTGAATTTTTTGAAAACTCGGGGATACTGGGTGAAAAAACCGTAATAATTTTGAACAAATAAAATTCAAAATTTGCAAAACCACGATCGTTGTGTAGTAGATCTAACAATTCTGCATACCCTCTTCCACATCGCTGTTTGATACAGCCTTCAACGAGGGGGTCTTTCGATATGCTGTAGTTTTGAAATAGAATTAAATCTGATACCATTGATTGTAATTGTAGATCTGAAATCTGCTTCGACACCGCATAATTCTTCATCAATGATCCAAAATTATGATAATTCATCTAGAAACAAAGGAGTAAACTAAAGTCTCTCCCAAGGAGAAGAGAATAAACCCTTTCTTTCAAGGGAGAAACAACCTCTCTTTAAATGAGGAAGTATTATTCAAACAAGAACGGAAATAAACAAAGCTAAACAACAATGAAAATTAAAATTAAGGTGGGGATATCCACCGATAAAATCGATGGAAGCCCCTTTGAAATTCACTAATGGGGGCTAGGGTTTAGGAGAGAAAGGGAAAGAAGGGATAGAAGGGAGAAGTTAAGCATTCAGCAATAGGCCACTTAATGACCGCCGCAATAAGCAATTATTCTACTAGTGAAGGGATCTTCATTCCCTATAAATAGACCTCACATGAGTCACATCGCTCAGTTGAGGGGATTGGAAAATCATTACTCCCTCCGTCCCAGAATAGTCTGAACACTTTCCTTTTATATTTGTCCCAAATTAGTTTGAACACTTCCATTTTTGGCATGGTCCCACTATTAATATATTATTTCTTTTACATATCTTTGGCCCACACTCTACCTTTTATCAATAAAAAGTTATCCAATTTTCTCTCTCCTCTATTAAAAAATACCCCACCAACTCCCATCACATCTACTTTTTAAATAAAATAACATTTGACAACCACACTACAACTTATCACCTTAAACTATGTGTCCCAACAAGTGTTCAGATCTTTCTGGGACGGAGGGAGTATTTTTAAGAGCTTATAAAATTCTCTTGGAATTCTCTCTGCAAATAGTCAACAAGCACATCAAATCTGTGCCAACTGTTCAGATACACTCAAACATATTCGATTAAGCTTCACGCTTTTGTCAGCGCTCATTCGAGTAGACTCAAACAAAACTCATACTCAAGTTGATGTTGACAAAACGTCATCCCACACTCAAACTTAGGTTGAAGTTGACAAAAAAAACCCTACATTCAACTCCACATCGACATCAATACATGTACTCCCCAGCTACGGAACAAAATCAAAGGACTTGGTGTATTTCATTATAAACCGTCTACATATATTGTACTCAATACATTTATTGTAATATAACTTTTTTTTGGCAATTCAAAATTGTTATTGATAACCAAAAAAATAGGATGGGATACAGACTAGACTAACAAGCCTCAAAACAACACCAAAACATCAAAGTAAGAGCAAAGAAAGCTACTAACACCTAAGCTAGGAAATCAGCAAAGCTCTTTCATTGGCTTTGCAGTTACAAGCTACTCGAAACAAAACCTCTTTGATGATCTTTTGAGGTGGAATACAAATATCAGTAAACACTTTGTTGTTTCTCTGCAGCCAGATAGAATAAATGGCTTATGTGAACAACTTAACATAGACTCTAGCTTTAACACTTCTGCTATGAGCCTTAATTTGAGCTCTTCTACATTCTTCATCAAACTGAAGAACCTGATGATTCATACCCAAAATACTGAGCAAACCTCTCCAGACCTCAGCAGCATAAGAGCACTGAAAGAACAAATGTTGAACACAATCCTGAGCATTATTACATAAGCAGCACATTGTGTTACAAGTTATGTTCCACTTGCTAATTCCATCAGTGGTAGCAAGCCTATTTTGAAGCACCAACTAGAGGATAAATTTACTTTTTGGGCTTGCTTTGTTGTTGCAAATTAATCTTCTCGATTCCACTCTTTGAGCATCCCCACGAAGTATGCTATAAGCTTTCTTGATACTAAACTTATCAGCAACCATGACTGCATCCCAGCCACCAAAAATATCCAATAGAGCTCTAGTGTCAATTATTTTCCTAAGAAGCCAAGATGTATTACTACTAATAGTAACACCATATATGTCTTGTCTTCTTAGGTAATATGCATTAATCCATTGAACCCACAATTTGTCTTCTTTAAAAGCAATAGCCTAGAGAAGCTCCAGAAGAGCAGCTTTGTTCCACACAGCCATATTAATGAAACTCCAGCCACCAACAACCTTTGGATTATAAAAAGAAGCCCAGGAAATGGGAGCTTCCTTTGAGTCAATTGGTTTGCCAGTCCAAAGAAATTTCCTGCAAACTGATTCCACAGCTTTAATAATCTTCTTAGAGAGAGGGAAATTATGAGCCTAGTAGTTTTGCATACTACTGAGGATACTTCTAATTAGTTGCAACCTGCCAGCATAGCTAAGAGACTTAGTAGCCCAACCCTGAGCTCTCTCAGTGATCTTATCAACAAGAGTCTTACACTGTGAGAAATTCAATTTCTTAAAAGACAAAGGTACTCCCAAGTATCTAAAGGGTAAAGTACCAATAGCGAGACGCACACCATTAGCAATAACTTCAGCCTCTCCTTTAGAGAACCCAACAAAATAAATATTGCTTTTTTCAGCACTTGCTTCAAGGCCTGAAACTCTGGAGAACTTATGGAAAGCAGCCATAATTTTGGAAACTAAACTGATATATATTCTTGAGTAGAGCAACAAATCATCAGCAAACATAAGGTGTGTTAGCTGGATTCTTTCACACTTGGGGTGAAAATTGAAGTCAGGTCTAGCATTCAGTTCAGCTAAACACCTACTAAGGTATTCCATACTTAGGGCAAATAAGAAAGGGGAAAGGGGATCCCCCTGCCTTAAGCCTTTCTTTGCCTGAAAAGGGATGGAAGGAGTACCATTCAACAACATTGAGTAGGACACATTTCTTACACATGTCATAATCCAACTAACAAAAAGCTCAGGAAAACTAAGCTCCAATAACACACTCTCCAGGTAAGGCCACTCCACATAGTCATATGCCTTTTTGATATCTACTTTAATCACACATCTAGGAGAGATGTGGGCTCTAGAATACCCTCTTATCAATTCAGTAGCCAGCAAAACATTGTCAGCAATGAACCTGTCTGGTATAAAACCAGCTTGGGCAGGATGCACTACTTTATGAATCACCAATTGCATCCTATGGGTAAGGATTTTAGACAATATTTTGTACAGAATTGTACAACAGACAATAAGTTTGAAATTCTTGGGGTGGATAACATGATTAACTTTTAGGAACCAAGGTTATCACATTAGCATTGACAGGCCTGTGAAGAAAGGAATTTTGAAAAAATTCTAAAACTCCCTCATAAACATCATGCTTAATAACAACCCAGCTTTTCCTGAAAAAGAAAGCATTAAAACCATCAATCTCTGGAGCTTTTGAATCTTCAATAGCAAAAAAAGCTTTATCAATTTCATCAGTAGTGATTGGTTGAATAAGAGCATTCCTAGCTTCACTACTAAGCATTTTTCCAGCTCTAGTAGTAGCAAGATCAATTGCAGGAAGAGAGTGAGCACAAGTACCTAACAGTTGCTTATAAAAGCCAACCATTTCATGCTGAATTTCATCTTGATCATGCAACAGCTCATCTTGCTTGTTCTGAATCACTGAGATTCTGTTTCTAGCCTTCCTTACTTTCACTACATAAAAAAAAAATTGTATTTACATCCCCCTAAGATAACCATTGGATTCTAGACTTCTGTTTCAAGATGCTATCTTCAACTCTTGACCAATATCTAAGCTTTTCATTAAGATCTTTCTCCATTTGCTGAATAGCTTCACAAGTATCAATGCTCAAATCAGCTTGGATAAAAGCAAGCTGAGCTCTACAGTCCTCCACTTTTTTATGAGCTTGAGAGTAATGAGTAGCATGTAATTTCTTCATTGCAGCTTTCACAGCCATAAGCCTAACCCAAATTTTCTTCATTTTAAACTGAGCATCAACTGAGTTCCAAGCTTCAGTTACAATCTCAAGAAATCTAGGATCTTCCACCAAGATAATATGGAACTTAAATGGTCAACCCCCATCAATATGCACATTTTATAGCTTTACAACCAGAGTTGTGTGATCTGACATGCCACTAGGTAGATATAGCACCATAGTTTCAGGAAAAAGAGAAATCATCAGATCATTAATAAAGGCCTTGTCAATTCTGCTAGAAATTCTCAAGCTACCTAGTCCTTTATTTGTCCATGAGTAATAAATACCATTGTAAGGGGCTTCCAGGACTGCAGCATCCATGATAAAATTTGAGAAATCTTGTGTTTCAGCTTCACTAATATCAGCACCATTCGCTCTATTAGTTGCTTGTTTAACAGCATTAAAGTCACCAATGATGATGAAGGGAAGAGCACAATTATCCACAATGTGTAATAGCTCCCTCCATAAACTTCTTCTATCTGCAATATTGTGTAGACCATATGCAACAATGACCACAAATGTATAAGTGCCTGCCAAATGTTCAACTTTGACACTAATCACTTGTTCAGATTTACTACACACATCCACCTTAATTTCACCTGGCTTCCATCCAAACCATATCCTACCTCTAGGGGAGTAATCAAAAATATTGTCCCAAGCCCAAAAATTCCCAAACTTACTCTGCACCTTAGTCATCTTAGGAGCCCTGACTCGAGTTTCAAAGAGGGCACAAAAATAAACATTTTGTTGCTGCAAGAAAAGTTTTGTCTCTTCTATCTTTAGAGGGTCATTCAACCCCCTAATATTCCAAGCTAAGAAAGACATTATGATAAATAGGGGTTTGGTCCCCTAGCAACCCAGGTCTGCCTGAGTCATGAGTATCACTAGCCAAGCTATAACTAACACTCTTAGCTGACTGAAAGCAACATTCTTCCCTTTCTTCCTTGTAACAATTTTCCATGGTTCTTATGTCATTACAGTTTGCTGAGGAATAGGAGTATTAACAGGAATGACTTCATTGCTTAGCTCTACTGCCAGGGTAGGTTCACCAGCAATGTTAGAATCAATAACAGAGCTAGGATCTACTACCAAAACAGGAGCAGTACCAGCATCAGATAAAGTCACTTGCTCCTTCTCAGGTTCATAGTAATGACTTCAACAGGCATAGGCTTAGCTTTAGGAACCCACTTATGAGTAACTTTAGCTTGAGGCTTAGGATTCTTAAAAGCACAATTGTGACCAATAGCTTGACATTTTTTTACAAAAGGGAGGCAACCAGTCATATCCACTTTCTGTAGAAAGCTTCTACCATTAGGATCTTCCACTTTTACCTCCCTAGGAACTTCCTTAGTAACATCCATTTCCACCAAAATGCGAGCAAAAGATATCCTAAGAACCTTAGTGGTACATTCATCTTCATAAATTGGAACCCCCAATAGACTACCAACTCTACTTAGAGAATTGTCACTCCAATAATTAAGAGGTAAAGTAGGAAATTTAACCCATATTGGAATCACTTTCAACATCTGACTATGAAAATCAAATTAAGGAGTCTATTGTTGCACAATCATAACTTTGTTGAAGAACAAATGTGCTCCAGAATACAAAACTTCATCTCCATCTGCTCTAGACACTCCATCTTCATGCTTATACACTTGAGGCTCAGTAGTTAATCCCCATTGTGATTTTATATAAGCATTCATAGTTGGAACTTGCCCCAACACATAAACAATCAACGCATTTTCCCATTTTGAGTTTGTTTTTTCTATTTTAATCTTATCTAGACAAGCAGTAGGAGTGCCTTCCAAGATAGAAGGAGCAACAAAATTCAGGCCTATACCTTTGTCTGAAAATCAATTTTGTCCTGTAAACCCTTGCCATTTCTGCTTCGAAGCCTCAACATGTGAAGGGTGAGAACATATTTCCATATCATTCTCTCCTTGCTCAACCACTTGAAGGTTTGGCTTGGTTACTGTTCCATTGGGGTTCAGCTGAGTAACTTCATTTCCAGTCGCTAAAGATGACTTTGCACTCTCCTTTGAAGTTCCCGGTGACGTTGAACTACTCGCCGCACCGGAATTCTTCCTCCGACGACCCATTTAAACCTTAAGGTGCACGATAGCTTGGAACCTTATCATTCGCCTAGAGAGGGTTTAGAAAGGGTTTTGAAACTCAATGTTCATTGTATTATTAACATGTATTCACTATTATTGTAATATAATTCTTTTGTTACTTTGTTTCTTATCTCATATATTTTGACTCGAAATTTGTGTATACATTGATAATTTTTTTTTTACAAAATTACACTTAATTACACTACCATTACCACTATTTATGACCACTAACCAAATAGGCCATTAAGATCGGATCCAACAATTCTTGTTGAAGGCCCAGAGACTTCGGCGTCAAGCTAATCCTACATATTAAGGGATCTTGACACCCCATATCTATTTCCATTCTAACCGCAATATATTTAACTTTGTCCAAGTAAAGCATGCAAAATATATGTCCCAAAAAATAAGTCAGGAAAGGTCAAATTATCATAAGACCATGCTTAAAAGTTAAAATAATATTAATAGCTAAAAATACTTCATTCAGGAACATTCTCACATTATTTTTGGGTCAGGTTCGATCCAATGTTATTGTAGTAAGTATTGTACAAGACCGCCTTACAATAAAGTTATTATAAACTCATATCACTTTTTTCATAACAGAGTTACTTTTTAGGTTAACAATATCACTTTTTAAGTTAAAGAGGTCACTTTTAGGATGTTAAAAAAAATGAGAGAGAAAAGAAAAGGCCTTTTTGAACCCCAAAAGAACCCCAGAATTTCGGAAAGTTTCCAATCCAAAATTTCGCTCAAATTAAAAATCAATCCAGTAATAATACATTGCTCAGGTTTTGGTTAACTCACAATTACTTCCTTAAATGCTCAGCTTGCCAATTGATTTGGCTAACTTGCGTCTCCGTCACTAAATAAGTACCTAAACTTAGATTCAACGATGAGTTCCCTGTAGCCTACAACAGTAAAGTTAGTTTTCAATTAAAGCTACTTAATTTCAATCTCTAGCCCAATTTGTAGCATGTAATTGCTTCCTTTCAGTATTTTCTCCCTAACAACGTATATGGTAATGCCAATTTCAAATTCAATTTCTAGGGTCCTATTGCGAATTTGGGGCTTTTTGCTGGGGATTCTCTCTTTCTTCGTTAATTGTGAGGCAGAAAGGTGGGGTGAAGTGTAAGAGTACTATGAGTTTAGGGAGGTCATTCACCCCAAAGAGATCGTCGTCCTTTTTCTTATCTGTAATTGGTGTGCTGAGATTAATTTATTCAACCTAATGGTGTCGTAGCAAACCCTAGCATTTAATGTGATGGTAAGTATCATTCCTCAATCTTGCTGCTTAATTTGTGTGCAGTTGGTTCATGCAAACCCTAAGTACTATATAAACAGCTTCAAGATTAGTGATTTTTTCACATCTTTTCTCCTAAGTACTATATTTCTCTCCTTTCTCTTTTGTTATATTTCTGAATTCCCCTTATATGAAGTCGATAGTATGGCTTCCAAGAGTCCTTTTAAAAAAAGCAATTCATTGTAATTCTAATCAGGTTGGTGGAAGAACTATTAATACTCCTAGTAATAGAGCTTCCACCCCTCTTGGTATTGGTTATGTTCCCCCTGTTAGTCATGTTACTCCTTTGTCTGCTACTAAGCTTGATACCCCCCCCAAATGGCCCAATGTTGCCTCTTTTATTGGGTCTGTTATCTTGGATGAACTTTCTCAACTCTAGAAGGATATTGATGAAGTTACCAAGTCTTGCTTGGTGGAAAAAATCCTGGGTGATCCTCTGGATATTCACACTATTATTTGTGAAAGGCGATGTGGAATATCTCGAAATGGGTAATCATTGGATTCTTCTTCATTTTGGAAATCCTAATGATCTCTTTTTAGTCTGGGATGAAAGGCCATGGAATGTTCAAAGTGAGCTTTTTGTTATTCACCCTAGAAACCTGATTTTGATCCATACTTGGAAGAGATTAAATGGGTTAATCTCCGGGTTCGTATCGCTAGATTCCCTACTGAACTCTTGAATTTTTAGTCCTTTGTTAATCTGCTTGCTTCTCATATATAATGTGGGTGCTCTTATTAAGTTAGATTTTCATTTGTTGCTTAGAAATAAAACTAGATTTGTTAGAGCTAGTGTAGTTGTGGATATTTCTGAGCCTTTACTTGAGTATGTTGAAGTTAAGAGAATAGGGGATAAAACTTCTGGTTACAATATTTGGTATGAAGATTTTTCTTTTGATTGTTCTTTTTATGGGTCTGAAGAGCATGTTGTTGACAAATGTCCCCTTGAGGATGCTCCTTAGAAAGAGGTTAAGATATGATTGTTTAAGAACCTTAAGCAAAAGTGCTTAGTTGAGCTTCTCTCTATGGCTACTAGGCAAGTCAATGGTTGCGTCACGGCTGAGCAAGCCAAGTTGGTGCAAGCAAAGTCTAAGTCTCTGATGAGATACTCTTCTCAACATGTGAAATATGTGAATCTTAGGAAACCTAGCCATCATGCTGAAAGCAAGAAAGCTTCCGGTATTATCTTTAAAGATATTGTCCCCAAATTTAATGCTGGTGCTAATTCTAAGTGTTTATGGAAAAGGTAAGGGCAAGGCTATTCTAATGGCTACTACCCTGGTTAGTTGTTGCTCTGACAGTGAGGCTGATGATTCTGATGATGATGTTCCAAGGCCATCCCTCCCTAAGCTTTTCCCTTCTAACAACAATTTTCAACAATCTTTGCATGAGCTACCCTTTGTTGGGGGAGATGATGGTGCAGGTAGCTTTAATGCTCCACCCACTCTCTTGATTTGGTGCTAGCTTCTGTCCTATTGCAAGTTATTTATCCTGATTTCTATGAAGGTAATCAATTTGCTCCCGCTGCCGTGTTTGAGCATAATTATCCTTCAATCTATGATTTTGGAGTTGATAATGCCACTATGATGCTAAATGTGGATGAATAATTGAATAATTATCATTCCTAGCCTGATAACTCCTTTCCTTCAATCAACTATGAAAGTTCTATTGTGAGGCACGTTAGAGCAATGGGTGTTGAGCATGATGTTGGAACACACCTCCCTATCCAACTCTGTAAATCGAAGGAAAAGTATTGGTGAAGAGGTTAGTGCCTCCTCTAAAGACAAGTCATGCATAGTCAAAATGGTGATGCTTGATCTATGATATTTAAATGTCTATGGGTTTTTGGAATATAAGGGGTTGCAATAGAAAGAATGCCTTAGCATAACTTAAAGAGTTTTTGTAATATTAATAAGCTCAACATCTTTATGCTGTGTGAAACTAAGTCCCACTCCCCTCCTTCTTCTGCTTGTTTGAAGAAGTTTGGGTTTTAGTTTTTTAAAGCAATCCCTACCCAGGACATTTGAAAAAAAATAATCTTGCAATCCCTTTAATCTAGCTATTTTGACATCTTCTTCTCGTTTTATTGCCTGTAATATTTCCTTAATTATCCATAATATGTCGTTTGTTGCTTTTTTTAATTTATGCTCCTGCTATGGCCCAGAATAAAGCCTCTTTTTGGGATGAAGTTTATGCTTATGTTTAGAGTCTTTCTGCTCCTTTTATTATTTTAGGTGATTTCAATGAGTTAAGTTCTATTAATGATAAAATGTGTAGAGCTAGCTTTGATCTCTCTTGCTTGAGTAGAATGAATGATATTGTCTCAAAGATTAGCTATATAGAACTTCCCTCTGATGGTCAATCTTTTTCATGGAGTTAAAAAAGAAGTGATTTTGATAATACTCTAGAGAAAATTGATAAAGCTGTAGCAAGTGTTGATTAGATAACTTTGTTTCCTAGTGCTAAATTTACCTATCACATCTTTACCTCCTCTAATCATTGCCATGTAATGTTAAACTTTGATTTGCATACTCATAAGAAATCCCCTCCCTTTAGATTCGAGAAAATGCGGTGTTTAAGAAAGGATTTTGATACTTTGATTAAGAAAACTTGGTTTTACACAATTCAATGGATCTTTCATGTATTGTTTTGTTAAAACATGCAAGCTTCTTAAAGGCAAAGCTAAGGAATGGAATAACACAAAGCTAGGAAACATCTTTCCTCAAATAAAAGAAGTAGATATCAAGCTAATCCATGAGCCGAGCAACTTAAATCTTCAATCTTCTCAAGATAGACTTCTTCAAAAACGTTGTAATTTGTTTTCATATCATTCAAATTACTAGTTACAAAAGGCTAAGGATATTTTTTGGGAAAAAGGGGATGTCAATACTTCCTACTATCATGCGTGTGCTTCCCTTAAGAGAAATTGTAGTCTAATTAAGAAATTTATGTCTAATAATGGTGAATAAGTAACGAACCCAAGACTTCATTAAAAGATTTACTTCTAATCAAGATTGCTGTTTTGACACAACAAAAGACTTTGATTTATTAAAACCTATTTTGACCTCACAAGATAATGATTACCTAATTCAGGAAGTGTAAGGTGATGAGATTAAAGCTGCAATGTTTGATTTAGCCCCGACAAGGCCCCAAGCCTAGATGACTTTCCCCCTTTCTTTTTTCAGAAATATTGGCCACTTATTTGAAATTTAGTTTACCTGGTAGTAAAGGTTTTTTTTCACTATGCAAAAAATGCTAAATGAAATAAACCACACATTCATTAATCTCATTCCTAAAATACAGAACCCAGAATCGGCAAACCACTTTAGGGCAATTAGCTTGTCCTCCACAACTTATAAGGTTATTACAAAGATCTTAACTAATAGGCTCCAAATTATGTTAGGAAAGATTATTCATCCCCTTCAGGGAGCTTTTATTTCTAAAAGACTAATTCAAGATGATATTCTCTTAGCCCATGGAGTCTTCCATTCGTTCAAAGGGAAAGGAGGGAAAGAAGGTTGAATAGCAATTAAGTTATACATGGAAAAATCGTATGATCGGGTTGAGTGGGGACTATCTAATCACTTTAGAAAAAGCTTGGCTTTCACCCTAAGTGGATTAACTGAATCAAAGCTTGTATATCTTCATTCTCCTTTTTTAGTTCTAGTTAATCGTATCCCAAAAGAAAAATTATCTCCTTCTAGTTGTCTGAGATAAAGTGACCCTCTTTCTCTATATTTATTTATTTTGTGTGTTGAATTGCTAGCCCACCAAATTCATTGTCACAGTTTTACCGCTAACAAGATCTTAGGAACCAAAGTTGGTTATTCTAGTATTAAAATTCCCTTTCTTACATATGCAGATGACACTATGATATTTGCTAAAGCTAGTGTTCAAAGTTGTCAAGTCAATAAAGAAATTATGGATAAGCACTGCAAAATGTCAGGACAACTTGTTAACTTTCACAAGTTCATTTTCCAATGCACCAATAATGTATCGCTGGAGGAATGTCTTAACTTTTAAAAATATTCTTCTAGTGGATAACGTCGTGTTGCTAGGAAAATATCTTAGTTGTCCAATTATTGATTCACGTGTTACAAAATATACTTTCAGTAACGTCATTGACAAATCCCAAAAGCAACTCTCTCAATGGAAATCCAAGTCTCTCTCTAGAAGTTTACTCATCCGATCTAATCTTTCTTCTAAAGCAAGCTTTCAAATGCAGATTTTTTCTCTTCCAGCTACAATTCTACAACATCTGGATAAAACTCCGATAATGGGTCAGCCAACCTTATGCAGAAATTTTTCATCTGAATTTTTCAGATGCAGAAATTTCTTTTGGAATAAGACTCCGGACAATGGGCCAGCCAACCTTATTAGGTGGGATAAGATATGTAAACATAAGTGTCATGGTGGTCTTAGGTGTAGAAAAGCCATTATTTCCAATATGGCTCTCCAGACGAAGCTTCTTTAGAAAATCATCTCTAATCCGACTAATCTTTGGGTCATTTGATTAGTAAGAAATAACTTGAGGATAAATCTCTTTGATCATATGTTCCTAGCTCCAACATTCCCTGGCAATGGAGAAAGCTGCTATCTTATGCAACTTCGCCCCTTATTTGAGAAAGGTCTTAGAGCGCGTAGGAAATGGTTCTAGTATTTCTTTTTGGCATGAAAATTTTGTATATCAATTCCCAATTTCTGATATTGTTTATAGGCCTTGTGGTAATTTTAACATGCTTGTTAGTGAATGTCATGCTTGTCAGTGAGTGTCTTTCAGTTAATAACATGCTTGTTAGTGAATGTCTTTCAGTTAATGATAACCAATGGAACATAGACAAAATCAAGGATCTAATTCCTGTCAATATTGTCCTAGACATTTCTAGTCTTTTTGTCCCCTCTAATCCCCACAATGACAAGCTATTTGGGGGACTAAACCTGGATGGCAAGTACTTCAGTGAAATCGGGCGCAAAGCTAATCCAAGGGTATGGAATACAACCAGTTTCTAAAGTTAACTTTACGATTCTTTCACCAAATAGCCCCGAATTTTCATGCAATGCGCCAAATACTCTCCAACTTTTGGAAATTCACCAAATACCCCGACTTTTACACAAAAAACATAGCATGTCCTTACTACTAACAGAAGTCCAACTACGTTAGTTATTAACCCCTAATTAATCCCTAGATACTAACTAACCACTAATTAACCCGACCTGAATAACTCCTCTCTCTTCCCCTTTCCTTCTCTTTTCTTCATGGAGCTTCCATGGCAGCTACCACCATTGGAATTTCTTCCAATATGTTCCTCTTTGAACTCAAAATTTTCCATACTATTTTTTCGCACCTAAATTAATGCCCGAACCAACGACAACAACACCACCACCACCACCTCCACCCTCAGCCAGCAACGATAACCACCTTACCTTCTCGTTTCTCTATCCTCATCCCCTCTGCCCAACCACCTCCATTCAAACACCTGAGTGAACACTATTTTTGATTTAGAAAAAAAGCCATTAATCTTTGGGGTTGAAATTACCCACATCAAAGAGGGGTTCAATTTGCGTTTGGAGGCATTATTTATCGTCTGTTTTCTTGTGTTTTTCTTTTATGGTTTGTTTCTAAGCTGAGGCATCTTCTTCATTTGGGTTCAAAAATTTTGACAAAAAATTGAAGTTTCTGGACTCACAAACCGCATTTTATGGCGATGCGATAGTTGATGGAAATGGGTCTTTTTTCAAATTCCTCAATCTTGGAATTATAGTGCTGGAAGAGTAATGTATAAAATACCCATCAAACAAATGGAAATAGATGGTAGTAGGAAGCTTCATTTGGGACTGATTTTTCATTTTTTCTCTCTTCAGAAAATGGGGATGGTCTTGTCTTTGTAATGCTCTCAAATGGGTTTTCATTAGTGAATGATACACCTGACTCTTTGGATGTGGCACTAGAGGAGAATCTGCACTATAGAATAAGGAATTTAGACAACGGATCAAAGTTTATTATGGATGATGTAGGGAAGGATGAGTTATTCAAAAAAATTATAGAGAATTAAGGAGAGAGCATTGAAGTAGTTGCCATGGAAGCTCCATGAAGTAGGGCAGTGGTAATTGTCATGAAAAAGCTGCATGAAGAAAAGAAAAGGAAAGGGGAAGAGAGAATATGAGTTAATCAGGGGCTTATTAGTGGTTAGTTAGGAGCTAATGGCTAACGGAGTTCGTCAAGGGCATGCAATATTATATGTAAAAGTTGGGGGTATTTGGTGAATTTTCAAAAGTTGGAGGGTACATGGTTGCCCTTTCTCTCAAGATATAGCCTTTGCACTAAATCAATTCGATCAGTGGCCTTTGAACCCTAAGGTGGATTCTTCGCAAAATGTTAGTGATTTTTTTTTCCTCTCTTCGCTTTATCTTTAGTAAGGAGGATATATGTAAACTCTCTATTATCTGGCGGCATACTTAGTTTGCTAGGAATAAAGTTATCTTCATGAAGGATGTGTTTCTGTTTTCAAGTTGTAGCTCTTATTAAGAATTTTGCCAAAGAACGGAGATTTGCTTAGGTGTATTGAGGACAAAACTTTCATTCGCACTCCCATTCTGGGATGTAGTGTGAATGGGGGGTCATGAGACCCCCTCAGGAGGTTTGGTGGAGAAAACCCCCCCCCCCATATCATTTTAATATTAATTTTGATGGGTCAAAGCTTAAGGATGGTAGTGCCTCCATTGGGTTTACATTAGAGATCGACTTGGAAACATTTTTTTGATGGGTGCTAAGTCCCTCCATCCTAGAATCTTCATTCTTTGAAGCTTTGGGCATGTGTAAAGGAATTAGAGTAGCCGTCTCTCTGGGCATTAATAATAATAATATCTGCATTGAGGGAGATAACCTAGTAGTCATCAATTCTCTCCCCAAGACTTTGAAAGTGGGAAATTGATAATTTTATTTGTGATGCAAGGGAAGATCTTCGTCACTTTCGACAATATCTCTTTTCCCGCTGCTTTAGGAGGCCAATCAAGCAGCAAATTTCATAGCTCATAAGGGTCACTTGTGTCGCTCTCTCCATCATTGGTTTGAGCTTTCTGATTCTATGTTCCTTCCCATCATCCGTAAGGATGTTTTAGGTTGGTCTTATCCTAGGTCCTAACCTAAGTTTTATTTTCCTTATAAAAAAAGAAAAAAAGAAGTCACATTTAGACAAGAGGTCACCTCTTAACTTAAAAATGTCATTTTTACTCTAAGTGGCCCCTTTAGATGAAAAAATTACCAACATCTTACCATAAATTATTATAAGGCAATCTTATATGAAATTCTGTAAATTTATCAAGTAATTCCACTTCAGATAAAATCAGGTTTTGGGTTGAAAATTCTGTCAAGTTGGACTCACGTCACATCAATTTTGACAAGTCTAATTTGAGGATTTATAGCTCTATCTCTGAGAGTGCAATAAGTGAAATATAGCTCTTTTTCCCCAAAAATATCCCTGTTTTATTTTTCACAGGGTTCCGAGAACATCCCCAACATGTCCCATAAACAATATAGAGACGCCTCGTTCCGATTTTAGTGGATGCCACCTTCATTCGATTACACTGTCAACAAGATTTGCACAAATGCACCAAAAAGTAGTACATAATACCTTCATATATAAATCATTTCTGGTACTATACTAGTAATAGATATGTACAATTACATCATCCCCCTTTCTCCAACTCCAACCACCATGTGTTAAGAATCAAAAGCACCACGTGACCTTTGCTCATATTCTTATCTTAAACCAACTTTCAGAAAAAGAAAAGAAAAGAATCCCACAATGTTTTAAAGTTTAAGGTAATACTAGTAAGTTCACCCTTTTACCCACCAAAAAGCTGTAAAGACCTTATCCTAAAAACTTCCAATTCTTACCCAACAGACAACCCTTCTCCATAAAGGAACTCCTAACAACTTCCACCTGCTAGGCCTAAACTCAGGTCCCCCATTAACAGAAAACGAGCGTTCGGTATAAACCCGTTTCTGCCATATTCCCATGTATGTGAAATTGTTTGTTAGTTACTATAAGCTGACAAAGGACTCTGTGAAAGCTGGTTTTTAGACCGATATTCGATCCTTAAATCTCTGATTATCTAACTGGAAACAGCAGATGTTGAGGGTCAGACCCCCTTTGGACACGAATGAACGCGTGCAAAGAGTGAGGCTAAATCCATAACCGCTATCTATATAACAAGTGGGGAAAATATGAAGGTGGCCTTATGAGATGAACAGAAAGACTTGTTCATTAAGGGGATTTATGTTGCGTTCTCCTGTTATCTGGAAAAAAAATGGGTCACTTTCCGGTAAGGCCAGGAGAATAGTTGTAGGGAAGACCCTTTTGTAAGGGTATGGGAAGAAAAGGTACTGTAGTGGATACAAGTTGTTCCAGTTTGTGAAACACTAGTTCTCAAGGCCCACATTTCCTGGCACCAGGTCAACTTCAGTGCAATAAACTTTAGTGTTCATGAGGGAAACTATACAAAATGCACTTGCAGCACAAAAGTTCTGGTGATGAGACAATTACATTCACATGGGCAACAATTCATTCACTACTCCCTCCGTCGCATAAAAGACTTTCCATTTCTAATTTTCGCACTATTTATGAGTAAAGAAAATCTTCCAAAAAAATTTCATTTCCAATATATAAGAAAAACATAGTCATAACTCATATGGGGTCTTGTTTAAATTCGTTTCATTGACTACATTACGAAAATCATAACTTTTATAATTTTTACTAATATGTAATTAAATATATTAATAATACAAAATGTGCATTGGCAAACGTGAAAAGGAGAAATGAGAAGTCTATTGGGGAACGGAGGGAGTAACTTGCAAAAAGCAGAATCATCAATAGGCAAAAGAACATCAATGAATATGGTCAGTTAATTGGCTGTCCATCAAATTAAAAATTAATGAAAACGTGCTTTTCAGGGTCCTAACCTCCAAAATTTTAATAAAGATGATCTACCCTTTTTCACAAATCATATCTTATATTCCACCTGCCCTTCACATCAGCATTAACAGTCCAGTTATTTTCTCTGAGCTCCATGTAAGGAACCTGCAATGATACAAGGGAAAAAGTGGATTCAGGAAAAGGAAGAAAGAAGATAGACGATGGTATAAAGTATAAACTGTGGTGGCCGGATAGCAGTGACGTGAGCAGATGTAAATAAAAAGCAGCCTTGAGTGAGCAAACATCCAGTAAACAAAAAATAATAATGATAAAGTTAGGTACATCATATGTGTCTTTTAAGAAGCAGCAGAAAAACAACAGGAGCTCACTTTGCCAGAAAAGTTAAGTCAGAAACTATATTCATTAAACGGGTCAGAACTTCCTGCTATTGTGAGGAAAACAGAAACTGTTATCAAAATTCTCCAAAGAAATGATTAAATCCCATTTAGTACACATACATTCCAAAAAAAGTATCAAGAAATTCAGTAGGCTACAGTCCATAGACACAAGACACATTAGTATGTAACTCGATGCAAAACTGTAATTATATGGAAACTGAAAAGTCGGAACTTCCCGCAAAGAACAATTCCACTTAAAAGCAGAGATTGGAAGGTAGCTGAGGTTCTAAGAAAACATTTCACTTACACATATACATCCCAGAGTTGAAATTCTAAGAAATGAATGATGCAGCTAAATCACTGGAAGAAGTCAATAAGGCGTACTTAGCACATTAAAAGACCAGGACTCACATCTAGCTCTCATTATTATTAAGTCAATATCATAATTTATTGAAAAACTGAACATGAAGCAAGGGTAGGTTGCAGATGTTTAGAAATAAAACTCAGTACCACAACCCATTTACCCCTTAAAAGTTAAAACACACATGAAAATCAGTAGCACACTGATGCACAATTGCAATAGTTATCCAGTAGTTGTTTAATCCCCAACGATCCAATTTTCACCATTTGGGCTCCTTCCTTAGCCCCTATATCAACTACTTCCTCTGCCTTTTTTTATGGTTCTTCCCATTTTCCATTTCAAAGTATAGTTTTATAAATCCTTTCCCCTTTTACTCTCTCTCACAAAAACTACCCTTGTGAAATCTGTGGTCCCATCATTTACCCATTATCCTTGGTAACTCCCCAAAAGCAAGAGGCCAATAACAAAAAAAAAGAAAAGAAAAAGGTATTATTTCGCCTACTTGCCAATTTTGGCCATGGAAGAAACTTTTTTAAAGCATGCAGGACTATTAAGTTTGTTCTGGAAGAATCAGAGTTTCCACGAACATTCTTTCTCGCACTGAATCCATGATAGCATCTGTCTTAGAGCCTGTTCTCTTCGGCATAAAACTACTGTACTGAATTGAACTGAATTAAATTATAACTAATTAATAGTCATGATTATCATTTAGGAACTGAACTGAACTGAATTGAACTGAACTGAATTGAACTGAAAATAAGCTGGGGAGAACAGGCCCTGAGTTAGACAGCACTATAAATCTTCTCCCTTCCCGTCACATCTACCTCTCATGCATTTGTCATAGACATGATTACATAAAATCAAGCATGTATAATTATTAGAGCCTGACAGCTCCAGTCTATTGTTTTGGAACTTAATATCTATCATCTGTGTCCTCAAAGATTCCCTATTTATTTTTTATTGCACTAAACAATTTTACCTAACCTTGCTGAAGACAGCAATTATAAGAACTAAACAAGCTGATCGCAGGGCATACTTCTTCCATCCCAAAAGCACCTTATTGTAAGTACTACTTTAGAATGTCCAAAGAAATTCACCTTTCTTTTTCAAGGTTATAAAGATGTACTAATCCTCAAATATGCTTCTCTAGTCATAAGTTGTTTGTAAAAATAGATGCTGCTGGCAAAAGTAGACCACCCTCAATATGGAAGTCAGAAATTAAGATAAAGTTTGTTCTGGGACAGGGAGTAACTACTTTGCAAAGATAAAGATTCAAACGAAAAACTAATTTTCATCACATATCGAAACCCAAATAGAAGTCCATCAAACTGAATTCACCAACTGATGTTATTGCAGACATTAGACATTTGAATGCCTTAGATTTGTTAACTATGATACCAGATAGTGACTCTTTCATGCCGAAAACGTCACTACATGAAAGACACCATATGGAAGTGATTCCTCTCCTGGATGATATACTAGACATTAGTTGCTGAGATTCCTTTGCTTGTCAACTTTAATACCACATAACTACTCTTTCGATTTCAAGGTCCTGCCGAAAAATGTCATGACATCAAAAAAAGAAACTTTTGTGCTGACCTTCGAAGATAACCGCCTTCCAACCTTAACTATAAAAATCCCTTTTGGGAAATAGTGACATTAAATTTGGGGCATTGAGTGATAGAAAACTATGCTACAGTGAAACTGTCTTATTCTCTGCTTATATCTTGTCAATTTTTATCTTCTTAAATAGTAGCCAGATATACACCCAACATTCCCACAATTCCACTTTCAAGCAGTACGGTGCTGCATGGAGAGCTTCAATAACAGCTCCAGCCTATACATTTAGTGTCATTTACTGTTATACCTCAATGTATAATGACCAATATGACAGTCATAGAGGGAGTTTGTTCCAAAGCATACAACAACAGCAAAGAGCTAACATTATCATAACAGCTCATAACGTAAAAAAGATTGACATGATACAAGAAACAATCAGTTCACAATCAATACCATTGAGACACCAACTACTGGAGTCAACGATGAAATACTACTTCTTTGAATATATCACAATTCACAAAAAGGGGGAAGAGCATATGACTTTGATCTCAAATCGCATACATCTGGACATGCAAAGGAAACAAGAATATATTCATCTAATCATCTAGGGCTGCCAAGTGCAACCAAAACACAACATAGACAAGTGTTTATCAATTAAACTACTTTTTTGGATCTGCCTACTTCTCCAAAGTCCTATGAACTAAACTACTATAGAATACACAAAAACAAATTGTCCTGATTATGGTCCAAAACACTATTATGTGCTTGAAAAAGTACAAGAGCATTAAAATCACTTCAGATCAATTTAGATAGGAAATATTTTGTAGAGTATCAGCAACAAGGCTTCAAGCAATGTCCAAAATCGGGAGAAGGTAACAGCCTTAGCAGTATCAGAAGAAGGTCGATTACATTCAACTTCATTGTAATTCCCACTATTACCCATATACCCATTTATTACATAACAGAAAGACTGGGTACAGAAAATTTAACTTTGAATCAAATGTAAACACCATCACCTCCACCAGCTATGGTAAATTTGTATGTCACGCTTCAAGTAAGGTCATATGCGGAAAAGTATATCAAACTCGTTAGCATAGTGATATGAACAATAATAACTCCTACCTTCTCAATGATGTTATAGCCAACCTTGACCCTCAGATCTTGTTCCTTTTGAAAATTGAAAATGCTCCAGCTAAATTCAGCACCTCCCATCGACCTCCTCTACAAAGAACAGGGAAGCAAATAATTAACTAACACAAAGTGGACCATCAAGCATTTCACCTAAAATAATTGCAAAAAAAAGAACATGCAGGAATAAGGACTGATTTAGCTCGCAAGTCATGTGAGGATGGGTGCCTCTGCAAGTAGTTTATGAGTTACACTTGGGGGGATATCACCAAAAATGAACTACAACTACGGATGCTTCAGAATGCATCATTGGATGTAAAATTTTAAAAGAGAAATTGTAAACCGATTCTAACCTGCTTAAACTCTTTGTCAGCATCATATCGCCCCTTGACTTTAAAGCTAATGGAATCATCAGATGTGACAGGGAACGCCATTTTACCACGAGCAGTGTACCCAAGCTTCTCATGCTTATCATATTGCACCCCCAAGCCAAGACTGGATGCTAGTTGTGGTTGCTGTCAATTGAATAGTTAACATGGGAGCAAAGAGGAAGGAGAGTAAGAAGTTCAGAAATCCAGATAGTCAAATTATCAATATGGTTTGCTAAAATTAGAGAATTACATAGTCAAAAAAGGCACCAAGAGATACTTCATTGAACAGAGATTGAATTGTTGAACACATAGCCCAAAGAAGAGGAAGAACAATAAGAATCTTATAAATTGAGACCCCTAAAAATGAATTAACTTATTTACTAGAACAAGCACATACATTATGGAAGCGCCTCAACATTGCACAGAAGTAGTTTGGTGACCCATATTTTGTATCTAGCTCTCCGTGAACCTGTAAATAAGAAGCCCTCTCCAAAAATCATAAATGGTAAACCATAAAACACATACAGTATATAATTAAACAATTCAATGCCAAGGCACCTAGAAACAGGAAGCAACCCAAGAACAATCAACCTTCCACGAATTCACGAAAAAATTGTATGACCGACACTTCAAAAACCTAAGAGAGGAGCCAAAACCAATGCACAATACAGTTCATCCTTCACATGCTTCATCTACCGTACGTAAATGATAATGGGGTTAGCTTCAAACATTCAGAACTTTGGATGAAATCAACCAAACCCAATTCCAATTCAGCATGGAAGGCCGAGATTTTCATGTAAATCCAGCTAGTTCTCTCTCCAACCCCTTCCCATCCTTTTGCAAAGCTAATTAAAACAACACCTTAACATATTATACAATTGGGAGTCTGCAATTTCTGAGCAACAACATGATGAACTCCCTCACCCACAAAAATAATTAGTGCAATAATTTCTCCAAAATGTAAGCCAGCACATTCTAATTTCTATCCAATTTTTAGCAATGACTGTTGAAATTCAGCCAATCTCTAACTAACAAAATTATGAGCACTAAGACCTGGTAGTAATCCATATGTAGCAGAAAATGAAGCTAACAATTGACAATAACATGCAGGTAAAATGCTGTAGCAAAAAAAAAAATGCAAGAATAAAATTTTGCAGCCATAAAAGTGGAAGAAAGAAAACCTGCAAGAAAGTGTCGGAATCAATGAGGAGCTTCTGCTTGGCATGAAGTCTGAGAGATTTAGAGTCTTTGCTGTACCTCAAAGATGTCTCCATGTTTGGCGAGTGCTCAAGTGAAGAGAAAGTGAGGGTCAGAGATAGAATGAGTGCAGATATGGATATACCGATACAACTAAGGGTTTCTCTTTCCTTTTTCTTTTGGGTTGGGGCAACTTGGGAGTGCAGGGGAGAGGAGCTTTGAAATTTTTCCTTGTACTATAGATCAAAACGCAAGAAAGTAATAATAAAATGCGTTTACATGGCCATAAATTGGTATAAAAGTGAACGTCAAATGCATGACCCAATGTTCATAATTAGGGGTGCTAATGAGCCACGTTGGCTCACAAACTATTCGTATTCGGTTCAGTTAAAGTTCGGTCAAAACTCGGTTCGAGTTCGGCTCGAGAACTTAACGAGCCGAGCCTGAGCCTAATGGAGTTCGGCTCGAAAGCTCACAAACATGTTCGATAAATTAACATTTTTTTTTGATAAAAATTTTGTATATTAACTTTTAATCTAACTTGAACCTCCTTCAAAAACTAACTTAGGACTTTAGCTCCACTAAAAAAATATAAGGGCCCATCTCCTCAAGCCCAAGTACATAACCCTTTTCCTTCCAATCTATACAAATATATTAAAAGGCGTTCCAAAGGAAGCCTACGTGCCACGTGGCACTCTCCTCAAGCATCCAATGCAAATGTGTAACTACAAGGTATCGAACACGTGACCTTTGAAATGAAAAATGGGAGCTTAACCATCAATACACTATCACTTTATTGTCTAATGTTTCAAATTAAATTTGATAAAGTCTTATAATAATAATTATATTTAACTAAAAAGATTCAATCAAGTATTTACATCTCTAAAACTCTTATTATGGTAATACGACGACCAAGAGACTATTGATGACATGTTGCCCTACCCCAATTTCTTTTAAACTATTATTTTGAAAATGAACTCTAAGGTTTTTTACTTATCACGTCATGACGTCAATTTTACAATTTTTTACTAGACAAATAAATACGAAAGTAACAGACGAATTATGAAATTTATGAATAATAACATATTTGTTTATTGTAATTGACCCGAGGCATCACCCGGACCAAAATACTACACATAAGTCGCTACCGTCAACCCTACCCAAATCTCTAATCATCTTCAACCCTACTACCAGCTCCTCCTTCAACCATTCAACCTCTAGTTTGCACACCTCGCCTCATTTCACGTTTTCACCGCCACCAGCCCACCACATCTTCCCAATGCTCTTAACAAATCTTCCTATTCGAGTTCCGACCAGTGGCTTGGTGGAGTGGCGTATTGTCGTTTTCATGGCCGGCGAGCAGTGGCGCCATGGTAGGAGTTTGCGAACCCTTCTCGAGCCGAACCTCTCTACTCGAGTCGAGGTTTATAATTACTTCTTTTGAGCTCGACGAGCTTCGAGCTCGATATTTCTCCTTCTTGAGCCAAGCCGAGCCTACCCAGGTTCGGTCTTGTTCGACTCGTTAACACCCCCTATTCATAATTAAGATTTAATGTGCATTTAGACTTTAACATTATAATAATTAGCCCTGGAACATTCTATTTTACCCATAACACAATATTGAAAACCTAAAACTATATGTACATATTAATGAACTTGATGTTCTTTTGTTTTTTTACTGGCATTTGATTTTTGATAATGAGACCCAAATTTAATGTTCTTTAGGGTTCAAAATGTTCAAAATTAAGATCTAATGTGCATATAGAATTTAATTAACATTATAATAATCAAGGCTACAATATACTTTCAAAAACTAAAAACAAGTGTGCATTTTAATGAACTCGATGTTCTTTTGTTTTGCCCCACTTTTACTGACGTGTGATTTTTGATAATAGGGCTCAAATTCAATGTTCTTTTATAATGTTTATAATGTTCATTTGCATAACACACAATGTCCAAATCAAGATTAAATATACATTTAAAATTTAACACTGTAATAATAGTAATGTATGTTCTTGTACTTAAGAGTACAAAATATTCAAAATTTAAGACCAAATATACAATTTAATAAATTTTATACTTCCACTTTATTCATGCGCGTTTGATTTTTATTTTCCTACCACCAGTGGAAAAAATGCAACTGATTTGGTCAATTTGGGTTTAACTGATTAAAAAATGAACAGGATCTGACGAAGTTCGACTGATCTTTCAACCAGCTCAGTTGGCTATTAATTGATCTGTAAGCATGTGTACGATCTAATTCCCTCCTAAGGAGTCTTGTGGTTCTACTCCGCTTGTGGGTACTCAGTCATTGACGGTTTAAGTTCAAATAAGGGAACTTTGCAACATGTGATACTTAGCGAAAAATTTGACCACATTTATGAGCATGAGGTAATTCATAGAGTTGAACCTCTATTAACGGGAGTAAGACTTTGACATTGATATTGTTGTGTAACTCTAGAGAAATAAATTTCCTATATTTTCCAAGTCCTATCTCTCGCTCTTCCTCTCTCTTCCCTACTTCGTTCTCACTCTCCCCCACCCCCAGCACCAAGTTGACCATCAATGGTTTGGAGATTCTTTTTGTTTTCACTGACACTACTTGACACCCAAAAAGATAAAGATGACTTCTGAGTAAAAACTGAAAGTGGAAGTCTTCTTTTGTCAGAAATCGTCAAGAAAGCACAAGTGGATAGAAGTTCTGCCCAAACCTAGGTTGAGGCAAATGACAATTCTGCCTATTCCTAGGATAAGCGGTACGCTTGTCAGCTCCAACCTGGCTTTTTGGTTGGGCTGTAAGAGATGATAGCCCAAAAGAGGAGGGACCCAATGAACCACCGGGGAATTAGCCCTCAGTGATTCGCCACAAACCATTTCCCCAATCAACTTCCCAACATAAGAACACACCTTAATGGGAGATGACACCTCGTTCTAAAAAATAACTTGATTACGAGCACCCCCTTATAGCGAACATAGAACCATAACACGGACCCGCATATCTTCATCCAACTTGTGAAACACGTCATCAACACCCAAGCCATGAAAAATGAAAAGCGATGCTCTACTAGCCAAAACCAGTTCGGCAACATCCCATATGCTCGCAGCCGAAGCACAACAAAGAAGAGCATTGGCAACATTCATAGGGAGCCCCACACAACCCACATTCCTTCGCCAATCTAGGGATGCGCCAATGTAAACCACCTCTCATTGGCAAAACCTTATGACAAGCCTGCCAAAAGAAAAAATTGATTCTTGGAAGAACGTTGGCGTGCCAGATGGAATTCCATATCCTTTATCAACATGTCGCGAACTAGGTGCGTGCACATCAACCCAAGTATCACCAAAAATTGTAAGGTAAGCCGAACAAACCGAATAACAACCATCTTTCTCCAAGTCCCAACAATGATTGTCAAAAGGCTTTCTTATGCTCAAGGAAATAGATAGGATACGATCGCATTCAAAAGGAAGAAAAAGGTCACGAACCTTAACTTCATTCCAAAAAGACGAATTATCACTAATCAAATCACAAACTTTGAGATTTTCCAAACCATGAACACAAGGATAGATCACACGATGCTCTTGGGAATCTGAGATCCAAGGATCCGACCAGGCATTAATGCTCGACCCATCCCCCACTTGCCAACGACTACCTCTACGAATTACCCAACGAGCTTCACAAATCCCCTTCCAGGTAGAACTCGGGCAATTACCAACAAAGCATCCTCAAAAAGACCAATGAGGGAAATATCTACCCTTGAGAACTTGGGCCACCAAAGAATTCGTATTGTGTTGAAGTCTCCATGCTTGCTTACCTAACAATCCCCAGTAAAAAAAGCTTGAAATCTCATAACCCAGGACCCCCTTCACCCTTAGGCAAACATATCTTTTTCCAAGCTAACCAATGGATCTTCCTTTCACCTTGCTTCTGACCCCACCAAAAATGAGAAATGAGGGAGTAGTGACATATAATTGCTTAATTAGTGCGACAAAAGAAACATTTGCATCGAATCCATACCAAGGAGTGATGCAAATGATGTTTTCAAAAATCTAAAATTTAAGTCATCCGCATCACACTATATTAAAAGTGCGAGGTAAATGATATTTTTGTGAAAAACTGAAAATTAAGCATTTGCGTCGCGCTTTGGTAAGGGTGCAATGTGATTCCCTTTTATAGTAGTTTCTAAAAAAGAACATCATTTGTGTCGCATGTTAATTAGGGTTCGATGCAAGTGTACTTACATTTGCATCACACTTGCAACTACAATGCAAATGAGGTTATCAATTCGAATCGTGAACATTGTTGTTAAAATACTAATCAAAGCAACCAAGGCAAATGTTCTTTCATACTAATAAAAGCAAATTTGAGCCCTTTCTAAAACTCATACTAATACTAAAACTTGTATGCGCTCCATTTTTAAACAGATGCTCCATTTTCACTTTGCATACTTGCCAATGCACAGTTTTGACTATTAATATCTCTAAACATCTGTTACTAAAAAATTATAATTATTTGAAAATATACATTGAGATAAATTCAACAATATCCTGTATCATATTGTGTTTCACACATATGTGAATATGGTCCAGGAGTTAGTGAGGAAGATTTACTAGCTTTGATGTAAAAAAATATCCTTTTAGATGGTTGAGGCCTTGCATGGCAATCACGATAGAGCTACTACAAAGGTGTTAACATGCTTAATTAGCCAAAACATGGGCGGCAAGTAAAATTGAGGTTAGTTGAGTTCTTTTAGGACTCTTCTTATCTTAGAAGTGTTTTAGATTTCGCTTATAATTTTTTACTATTTTACTTGAAATAGGTTTTTCTTGTTTTAAACATTTAGGACTCGTTATTGTTATCTTTATTTCGGTTATTATCTAGATAGAGTTTATTTCTAGTATAATTGCTAAAAGTGTATCGGGGTGATAAGGCTTAGTCATAAGAAGTCCTACATCTAGTTGGTTTATGACTTAGGGATTATTCCTAAGTACATTAGGAGAGTTTAATTAGTAGTCAAGTTGTATTGTTCATTCGGTTGAATTAGTCAATGAAATCCAAAAGTTTGAGGGGTCGGTAACAAATTGTGGAGTCCATTACCACCAAGTAATAGTAATGAGATTGATGAGGATTGAACCAACCAAGAAGAAAAGAAAACCGGTAATTGATTTTGTTTCTTGGAGCACAAAAACAATGAATGAAATGTGCTCTAAGTGTTATTCACTTGTTAATCTCTTTGAAACTTGGTGACTTAATCTTAAGCTTTCACAAAATCACTTTTGTTTTGTTTACTTTGTGATTCAATTCGAACCTGTTATATTAATTCTTGGTGATTAACTTATTAAGTTACTTATAGAATCAACATAAAAACATATAGTATTTGTTATTGTACACACATCTATTTCCATCTAGATCAAATACAATGCAAAAGTCATAATAAAACATCAATTTAAAAACGGTTATTTTACTATATACCCCTGATAAGTTTTTTTTGCACCGCCATATACCCTTTCAAGTTTCCAAATTCACCATATACCCTCCACTTTTCAAAAAATACATCAACTTACCCTTATGACTAACGGTTAGGGTTAGGGTATTAGATTAGGGGTTAGGGTTAGAGTTAGGTTTAGTTTAGGTTTGTTAATTAGGGTTAAGGGGGATTAGGGTTTAATGACTAACGGTGTTAGACTTCCGTTAGTCATAAGGGTAGGTTAATGTATTTTTTAAAACGTCGAAGGTATATGGTGAATTTGGAAACTTGAAAGGATATATGGTGCAAAAAAAAATTTATCAAGGGTATATGGTGAAAAAACCGATTTAAAAATAGAAGTAGTATTTATGCCTATTCATACTAAACTGACGCATGAGTTCGTCATATAATCTAAACTTTATACCATTTTAGAATATTATAACTCATCCGTGGCCCAAACCTTCTGTATAATGATAATCTTCCTAGATTAGGAGCCTTACAGGGTACAAAATTTTATAGCATAAGATGAGCAATCTAACACAGCCAAATCCCATGTCTGTACCACAATGCTAACCATTTGCAGAAACAAAAGCTATGAAGCAAAACTACTTAGATTTCATCAAGATACTCTAGAAGATCATCAACATCCTGCCTCAAGGTCGTAACCTTTTGCTGGTAAGAAGCAATCCTAGTTTCGATTTCCCGACCGCTCAGCTTCTTTTCGTAGCAATCTACCACAATTGAATGTTTAGCAATTAACCTTTCTTGCAATTCTCGCTCCTTTGCAACAAGTTCCTCTGCCTACAAAATAGCCAGGTATGATTCTATCAATCTTAAAGAAGAGTAAGCATTGCAAAATGCTTTTAGGAAAGAGTAAAAAGAATTTATCACATGAACAGATATTGTCAGGTACACACTAGGTTTGAAGATGACACCATCTAATTTATACCCCCTCAGTAAGTTTCTTGTATTCCTTTTTGAGCAACCCACCCATAAACTTTCTGTTAATTTCAATGGAAATTTAACCCCATCAGGCCATCAAACACGTGATGTGGACCACCAACTAACTCCATCTCTCTATACACTCTTTCTATGTGAAGTGGGACCCCAGAAACTTCCTATCACCCGAAATTATCTACCAAAATTCTATAGATACCAACTAAGAATTATTAAAATGCACGCCTAACCCTAACAGGAAGTATATTTGAGGACAGAGAAAATAATAATCTGAAGTGATTGCACACTTAACCATGGATGAAAATAACCACAAACAAACCTTAGGAAAGATTTGGGCTGCTTGTGGAGATGATTGCAAGGACGTAAGCAAGGGCTTCAACTCCTTTGAAAGCTCTTTAAACAAACTGTCTGCGGCTTTTCGAGCCGATTTACAAGCTTGAACATTACCAGTTCTAGACAATTCAATCAATGAAGATTCCAGTTTATCATGGATCGTCAAACATCTATTGATAATATTCCCAAGCTGCTGGATTGTGGTTAGCACCTAATATCAAGAAGGCCAAAACTCAGGAGGGGGCCCAAATTAGCATATAATGTAACGAATAGATTTTACCTTCTTCAACTCATAACTCCACACAAATGACAAAATATAAACTCACCTCATCCCATTGCAGTTTTGCCAAATAGGAGGCAGAGGACTTGGAAATTGAGAAGTCAGCATGCGAGTACGCAATACAAGCAATGAAAAGGAAGAAAAATCCAGAAATCAACATCAATGGCTCCCTGAGCAAGGACAAACAGCTGAACTTGTAGTAGACCTGAGAATCATGACAGACACCTCACATAAGAGAATATAAGGTAGTTGATACAGACTTAGAGTGCGTTCTCTTCACCTTAATAAATTAAGTTTTAGGTCCACAGTTCAGTTCAGATAACTTTCAATCAGGTCCAATCAGGGCAATAAGTTCCAATAAGTTTCAATCAGGTCCAATCAGGTCCAATAAGATCCAAATAGTCAATGATCAATAAATTTTAATTAAAGTACCACTATGATTATTATATAGTATTATATTTGTAATATTGTCTATTATTTTATTATTCATATTACTATTAGCTGATTATGTTATTATTAAATTTTTTAATTAAAGTACCCCTATGATTATAAAGTATTATATTTGCATTATTATCTATTATTTTATTATTCATATTACTATTAGCTGATTATGTTATTATTAAAAAATATTATAATCATGGTCAAATAAGGTTAACAATAATAATCATCATAATTATAATATTTTGCAATTCGTCTTTAAATAATTAGAGATAACATATTTTCGTTACTAATAACAATGAAAGATATAAATGTTATTAATTGATTTCCTACTAGTGCTTTATGAAATCAAAGCAAGACTATTAGATATACTAATGGTGAAAGTTGTGTATGGGCAAGCATATAAATAGTATTTTTTTTGTTCAAATGTTAATCATAAGAGATAATTAATAATTACTATTTTTTTGAAGGATAAATTTAAATAATTACTATGTCATAATAAATTTTGAGGGAAGTATTTATGTTAGGGGTAATGTTTATGTTATTACTCATCAAAGTTTTTGTTAAATAAGGTCAAATAAGTTCCAATCAGGTCCAATAAGGTCTTATAAGTTCCAATCAGGTCCAATCAGGTCTAATAAGATTCAATCAGGTCAATAAGTTTCAATCAAGTCCAATAAGTTCCAATCAGGTTCAATCAGGTCCAATAAGTTGAATCAGGTCCAATCAGGTCCAATAAGTTCAGTTCAGTTCAGGGTTAGTGAAGAGAATGCACCCTTAATAACTTAAAGAACAAAGAGTCTACAACACTTAGTTACCATCACAAATCACCACAAGGATGAAGGATCCTCTATTTTCAACATGCAATCTAAGCCATACAATCTAATATATACTATTTTCATTGTCTGTGATGGATCAACTCAAAATAGATGGCATTCCCCATAGTTACTATAGCTTTTTGAATTCTATCCCATCTTCTTCCCAAAGTATGAATCTTTGCACAGTTGCTTTGATGAAAAATCATTTTCAAAAAAAGGAGATAAAAAGTAGTGTCTGCAATGATATATTTGTACAAATATGGTAGAAGGCACATTCCCTTTATCTTTGTCCATTCGTTCCCAGGTCTTCACGCGGGGAAGAGCAGCTTGGTAGCTCACAAGGCTCATAACCTTGAGGTCACGGGTTCGAATCTTATCTCCGCAAACTTTTAATTTGCTATGAACTAAGCAACACGAGCAAGATCAATCACACCACAGGATACATATAGGTAACCTAGATAAGTGTTGTATTGAATAAATCAAGGTGACCTACTCAATTACAACCTCAACCTTTCGAGAGGGTCAAGTCTCTCCCAATTTCTCTCTACAATTCTCTATATTTTCATGCCTCAACAACTACACTTAGCACCTTATTTATACCCCACTCAAGGAGGCTATATGCCAGCTCTAACAAACTCTGACATCCATTTCTAATTTTAATTAACTAAATACAAAATATAGCTAATTACTGAGATTACTTAATTGCCCTTCTAGAATAAGTGAATCTGATCGGAGGCCTTCCTTCCTGATGCGTTGCATTACCCCCTTCCCAAACAGCCACCTTGTCCTCAAGGTGGAAAGAAGGAAAGAGGTGGATGATCTCTTCATACTGTTCCCAAGTAGCATCAAAGGCAGGCAAGTCCTTCCATTCAATCAAGACTTCCAATCCCCTAGGAGAAGGCCCGGTGCCCAGCACAGCAGCAGGCTCCACTTGACTGACCATGTCAGCAGCCGTTTGGGGTGGAAGAGTAGGAGTTACTGGTTGAGTACCCACAGAATATGAAACACATTATGGATTCTAGCAGTGGGAGGGAGTTACAACTGATAAGCCACCTTACCAGTGTTATCTCAAAAGGCCCAAAGTATCTAGGGGAGAGTTTAGCATTAGGTTTCTTAGCCACTGATGCCTGTCCGTAGGGCTGGAGTTTTAAGTAGACTTTGTCTCCTACTTGAAACTCTAAATCTCTCCTTTTGTGATCCTCTTGCTGCTTCATGCGTTGCTGAGCTCTCACCAAGTGAGCCTTTAGATCATCAAGTATGGCATCACGTTCCAGCAAGGACTCTTCTAGTGTACATAGGGATCCCTGCCATACAAAGCCTTGAAGGGGCTGCAGTGGGTGGAGGCATGAGTGGAGGTATTATACCAAAATTCTGCCCATGGTAGCCACTGCACCCAAGAAGAGGGCTTTCCCATGATGAAGCATCTGAGGTAAGTCTCTAAACACTTGTTAACTACCTGGCCATCTGACTGGGGATGATAAGCTGGGCTTCTGTGTAGAGAGGTACCCTGTAGTTTGAACAACTACTTCCAAAACAAGCTCATGAATATTTTGTCTCGATTTGTTACTATAGTGGCCGGAAATCCATGCAACCTGATAACCTCTTTAATAAAAACATCTGCTACTGAGTGAGCTGTAAAAGGATGTTTGATGGCCAAGAAGTGGCTGAACTTAGTCAACCTGTCTACCACCACTAGAATAGTGTCATACCCTTTGGACTTAGGTAAGCCTTCTACAAAGTCCATAGATATATCTTCCCATACCTGGGAAGGTATAGGGAGTGGTTGGAGCAACCCTGCTGGCTGCAATGTGAGATGCTTTTGCTGCTGGCAGGTGGAGCATGACTTCACATAGGAAGAGATGAATTTCCTCATGCCTATCCAGTACCACTCTTGTGCAATTCTTTGGTAAGTCTTGAATTCTCAAGAGTGCCCACCAACTGGGGAATCATGATAAGCATGCATGATTGCAGTAAGCACAGTTGAATTATGAGGAATCACCAATCTACCTTTGTACTTACAATAAATCAGAATCCACAGTATACCCTTTTGGAGCTTGTTTGCCCTCTGTGATGTCCTGCTTTAACTGGGAGATGAAGGCATCTTGCTGAATATCCTTTTGTAAAGCATCCCAATTGATGGCAGATAATGTTATGGCTGTGCTGAGCTCTAAGGAATCAGGGAATTCCCTTGACAAGGCATCTGCTACTGTGTTTGAGGACCCGGACCTGTAGCAAATGTCAAAATTGAATCCCATCAACTTGCTGACCCACCTTTGGTATTCTGGCCCCATCTCTCTGTTCCAACAGAAATTTAAGGCTCTGTTGGTCAGTCATCACCACAAATCTTCTGCCAAGAAGGTAGTGTCTCCATTTCAGCACAGCCAACACAATGGCCATTAACTCCTTTTCATAAATAGACGTCATCCTGGCCCTAGCCCCCAATACCTTGCTGAAAAAAGCTATTGGATGGCCCTCCTGAATCAGCACTGCTCCTAACCCAAACCCTGATGCATTTGTTTCAACTATGAATGGTTTGGAAAAATTTGGCATTCTTAGTATAGGCGCTTGAGTCGTAGCTTCTTTCAAGGTGTTAAATGCAGCTGTAGCCTCCACTGTCACCCATATTTATCTTTTTTTAATTGCTGTCAGTGGCAGAGCAATGTTAGCATACACCTTTATAAACTTCCAATAGTACCCAGTGAGTCCCAATAATCCTCTCAATTCTTTTAGATTCTTAGGTATAGGCCATTTAAGCATAGCTCCCACCTTCTCCAAGTCAACTGCTACCCCTTTGCTGGAGATTACATGTCCTAAATAAGCCACCTCCATTCTACCAAACTCGCACTTTTTACCATTAGCATAGAGCTGTTGTTGCTTCAACACTTCTAGCACCTGTTGAACATGCTGGATGTGCTGTGCTTTAGTCTTACCGTAGACTAAGATATCATAAAAAAAAAACCAGGACAAACCTACGCAAAAAAGGTTTAAAAACTTCATTCATGAGAGCCTGAAAAGTTGCTGGTGCGTTGGTGAGCCCAAAGGGAATTACCAACCACTCATAATGCCCCTCATGAGTCCTGAAGGCAGTCTTGTACACATCATGCTCCTTCATTCTTATCTGGTGGTAACCAGATTTTAGGTCAAGCTTTGTGAACACTGTGGCCCCATAAAGTTCATCCAAGAGCTCATCTATAATAGGAATGGGGTACTTGTCTGGCCCTGTAACCTTGTTCAAGGCCCTATAGTCCACACAAAACCTCCATGACCCATCTTTTTTCTTGACCAATAAGACTGGACTAGAGAATGGACTCTGTGAAGGCTGAATTATTCCTGCAGTCATCATATCTCCTATCCACATTTCCACCTCATCTTTTTGCGCCTGAGGGTACCGGTAGGGTCTAAGACTCACTAGGTCAATACCCTCCTTGAGTGTTATACCATGTTCCCTTCCTCTAACAGGTGGTAATCCCAGTGGCATGTCAAACACCATTTGATAACTCACTAAGGTCTCCTGCAAGAAGGCTGAACCTCACTCCACTCTTCCATTCCCTCCTTCAGCTCCCCAAGACCACTCTCCAACAATTTACACTTCTCCAGCACTCCTGCTCTTTCCTTTCGTAAAGTTCTGATCATGGCTTTTAGAGAGATCCTTGTTCTTCCCAAACTAGGATCCCCTTTTAGAGTAAAGGTGTTTCCCCCCATTTGGAAGGTTATTGTCTGTGTTTTCCAGTTGGTAGTCATGGTACCTAACTTTTCTAGCCACTGGATTTCCAAAATCAAATCTGAATTTTTTAATGGCAGGGGTAGGAAGTTTTCTTTAACTGTTTGGCCTTGAATTTTTAGCTTTACTCCCACACATTCCCCCTTCCCTTGCACAGATTCTCCGGTTCCTAAAGATACCCCAAAAACTCCAGTGGGTGTTAGAGGTACTCCTAACTTCTCTATGGTTTGTGTGGAGATGACATTATGGGTTGCCCCTGGGTCTATCATGACTACTACCTCCTCCCTCTTGCTTTGTAATTCCTTCTCACTTAACCTCCTTATTTCTCCCATGGGTTTACTTGTTGCAAAGGATGAAGCAGAAGATTTTGGGCTACTGAAGTTCGAATTATTAATGGATGAATAACTCGAGGGATTTGTGTAAGTTTTTTGGTGTGAATAGGAGTTTCCAGAATTGTATATACCCTTTTGACTTGTCAACCCAAGCCCACTGCTCTTTTTGTCCTCCACTTTACCCGCCAACTTCATGGCATGGTCCACACTCCTGGGCCCAAACAAACGGACCTCAGCCCGTATATCTTCCTTCAGCCCCTTAATAAATCGACTCTTAACAATTTCTTCCGGAACCTCTGTTAAAGGAGCGATCATTTCAATGAACCTCCGGGTGTAATCCCTCACCGTCCCCGTTTGCTCCACCGACATCCACTGCTCGTGCAAACTTCCGGTGGAGGTCGGTCGGAATTTTCTGAGCAACAGAGATTTCATCTCCTCCCACCGGATAATCGGGTGGCGAGCATTCCCCCACTGGTACCACAGAAGCGCGTCACTCTCAAGCGCCACCACCGCCGCCTCCATGCGCTCTTCTTCCGTCAAGCGATAGAACTTGAAGTAGCGTTCAGCTCTTAAAATCCATCCATCTGGATTTTCGCCACTAAACAAGGGTAGATCTAGCTTCTTATGCTTCCAATGAGATCTTCCCTGACCTCCGTCTCCAAATTCTTCATCTCCAGATCTACCTATTCCACCCCCGATCTGCGATCCTCTTCCTCGCCCAAACTCACCTACTCCTTCCTCATCGTCAAAACGTCGGTAAGGCTGATCCTTCGAAGACAACATCTCAGCGCGAAATCTCTCTTGATCCTCCTTAAATTGGGTCATTAGCTGCAACTGCTCCTTCGATCTCTGAATTTTCATTCTCCAGGCTAGACGCCAAGTTCTGCATCCCCTTCGTAACCTCACCCACTGCTAAAGTCACTTCCTCAGTAATGGCTGCCTTCACGGATGCCACATCAACCTCGAGCTGGTCCAACCTCTGAGAATGGGTTCTCGTCATTATGTCTTGGCGATGGAACGAAACTGCTCTGATACCAAGTTTGCTATGAAGTATGAACTAAGCAACACGAGCAAGATCAATCACACCACAGGATAAATATAGGTAGTCTAGATAAGTGTTGTATTGAATAAATCAAGGTGACCTACTCAACTACAACCTCAACCTTTCGAGAGGGTCAAGTCTCTCCCAATTTCTCTCTACAATTCTCTATATTTTCATGCCTCAACATCTACACTTAGCACCTTAATTATACCCCACTCAAGGAGGCTAACTGCTAGCTCTAACAAACTCTGACATCCATTTCTAATTTTAATTAACTAAATACAAAATATAGCTAATTACTGAGATTACTTAATTGCCCTTCTTGACCCTTCTAGAATAAGTGAATCTGATCGGAGGCCTTCCTTCCTGATGCGTTGCATAATTTTGCCAATTTTTTTTGGTTTGTATCTGCTAACTAGTTTCGTAAGACAAAATCCTACTCTCTAGATGTGCAATTATGTTGACTCTTCAACCATAATATTTTTGTGTTCACCGATAAAAACTTTTAGGTGATTCTTGATGCTTTCCAAATTTTCTCCCTCAATGCTGTGCTTAATTTTTGTATTCCTATCCTAAAAAGGGTCTGCAATTCTTCATTTCCCACCCCAAATCATTGGTCCATAATATACATGCTTCTTAAACTTTAATGAGCTTGGCAAGGGAGGAGTTTGAAAGACATTAATGGAATTTCAAGAGTTCATCGGGTTAATTTTTCTACCCAATTTTATCAAAAATCACAATAATATGGGCAGTTCGAATTTGTTAAAAAAAATTAATGACTGAAAACTTGACCCGTAATCACTCAATAAGTTAGAATGGGTGATCCAAATTTCATGTAATAAATCAATGACCCAAACTTTGCCATTATGATGCATTGTTGTGATTGTCAACCACGAAAGAATTTATATAATTAAAATGCTCCTATTAAAGAAAAGAAGAATTGCAACATAGACTAATTTAAGACCAATTATTTCACAAACTTGACAATCCAAGATAGCATAACTCACAATGCCACTGTTATCAAGTGAAAATGATAATTAATACCTTAAACCCAAAACAATCGTTGTCAAGCAGACAGCCATAATGCTTACATTTGCATATTTTAAACTTACATTAGGCATCTAAAAGTGTAATAACCTATACCTGAAAATGTTGATTATGCTCTGGAACCGCATTGGTCTTCTGCAGCACCAGCACTGGTCGACCACTTATATCCAGGTGACTTTGTTTCGTCTGTCAAATATGAGTAACAACAAAATTCCATGTTCAGATATATTAAACATACAAGCTTTGCTTTTTGGAGAGGGAAAGAAAATCGGTGGGGGGATGAGCAGGGATAACAACCTCTTGCCATTGTTCCACTGGAAATGGAGTAGAAACAGATATGTCACTTGACCCCTCCGGCAAAATAACCTGCAGCAACGGTTCATCGTGAGAAACTTCAGAAAGCACAATCTTTAGTTGTTTATATGATGATAAAAGGTTGAAAAGAAAAAGTTTCCAAATTGAAAATCTTTCTTCCCTCTTCTCTTCAGACTCTGGGATAAATTTCTTGAAATATGTTTTGGCTGTTTATGAAATGGATGGAGACCTTGCTCTTACAGAAAATTGCAAGTATTACAGGGGAGGAGGAAAATTTAATATCCAACTGCAGAGCTCAGACATCTAACTACCCATAGGGTGCAAAGACTATGGCACCATGCAGGTCAAACATCCTATCTTCCTATCATGAACTAAAGTCTCTATTAGACCTCCCAATTCCAAGGGCCTCCGAAAGCATAAGAGAATATGTGCAACGGTAGCAAGCAGAGTCAGTATTAAGCACGGTCACCATTTCCAGCTTGTTGTTTAAGCAGGACAATTACTAATTATTTGAATGAAAACAGCCTTCCAAAAGGAAAACGTTATAGAACCTTACTATATTACTACTAGTAGTAGTTTCTTTTTGTTGTATGCCTTAATATATAACCTTTTTTTTATGTATGACATTAGTCTTAATTTTGGAGCCATCTTAACACAGACAGATAAGGTCAGTTACTTCATAATCAGATGAAACATAAACAATCGCCAGTATGCTATTTAAAAATCATCATACATTTAAGTGAATAGAGAACAAGAAGAGGAGATCCCCGTTGAACCCTCAACAAAGTAATACCTTCACTACAAGCTCATCAACCAGTAGCTCATCAATAGGGCTACCAAAAGAGATGTTAACAAAACGTTTTCCTTGAGTCGCAAATAAGTAATCCCTTAGTGGCAAGCCATATCCAAAGGTAAAAAATGTTTTCCAGCCACCAAGCAGAGGATACCTCGGTTCAATTTCTAGCTCAGTCTGCATGAAGAAAATAAGATCAAACAAAGACCAAAATATCAAAAACAAATCTTACACAGCACTGACAGAAACTTCACATTTTTTGAATTACTCTGCAGATTCGAAGTGGAAATATTGCCAATCTCATCTCTATAGTAGACTGAATGTGCGCTTGGAGGTAATTTAGCCACTAGTCTGCTAAATCCTGAAGCACCTTTTGTATGTGGGCTCATTTGATAATCAAGTCTGCGTAAATTAACAATGAAAACCCACAATATAAGGACTTGCTACACGTGCTTCGAACATGATATATATAATATAATATAGGCAAATGTAATAAAGGAACTAACCTAGAAAATTCTCCCTTGAGAATGGCACCTCCATGGACAAGGTTATAATGCTCAGTAATTTGTACATTGCCCCAATGTGAAATTTCTATCTCACGCACTAACTTTTGAGCAACTGCAAATGGCTTGTTGTATTCATAATGAACAACTATTGGGGTATATGAGAAAGGAGCTTGGTTCTCATATGGTCCATACTTGATCTCAGAACCTTGAGCTTTGCTGTTTTCTAGTTTTGTATAAGATTCAATTCTTGCATCAGGCAGTTTAGCAGTTAGAGTCTGGACCTTTACTGCATAGGGGGATAGATAATATGCACTATCTTGGAAGACAACAAGCTGAAAATCACCCTGGGAAACTTGCTCAGGGAATGGCCTCAAGATTTGAGCAAATACAGCTAAAACCTCCAAAGTTAATCTTTCTCCCTTAGCAAGTTTCCTCGGTAAAGATACAGTGTAGGATGTTAAAGATTCAGGCATCCCCTCAGATTGACCAGAATGAACTGGGAGACTAGGTCCACGACCTTTTGTCTTCCCTTTGCCTACATGAGGATAAGCCGACAGAAAGGTCAAATGTTTTGCCTGGCGATCTGGGAAGGCAACCAGCAAGTCTGAAACTGGGTCATTTCCATCATTTTCTACCTACATAGCATGGTACCATAATTTAGAAAATAAATTCTATGTAAGGTAGCAAGGAGCAAATATACAGTAGCAGCTGAAGTTGGGATGTTACTTGATAATTTAAAATATGGTGGAGCCACATGCATAAGGTAAGCATGAATCATAACCTAAACACAAGCTAGAAACTAAGATTAATCTTGATTCCTAGCTTCAAGGCTAGATTGTATAATAACAAGTATCTTGACCTACATCCAGGTTCAGTTTTTAAAGTTTAGGCAATATCGTTGGTAAGCAAGGAGAACTGCAAGTTTATCACATTATCTGCAGCATTTAAATCCTGTGAAGCTTTGTTCTTTTCACCTCAAGAAAAAGTAAGCTTTCAGTTAAAAATAAATGTTCAGATAGGTTCTAACAAGTTCGAATAAAGGCTACCCAAGTTCAAGTCGCAACTAATAGGCTCAGGCGAGTTCCAATAAGTTCAGATAGCGGATTTTCAGTTGAAAAGATCAAAGCCTTACTAACAGTAGATACAGATATGAATACACTACCAAAGTGCTGCTGGGGTAAGCATCCTAAGTTTTCTTTGGCCTTGAAAACCCAAAATGAGACAACTAACAATGTCAAGCAGGGCATTGCTCCACTTCACATATTTATACAATCACATATTTATACAATGCAAATGTACCCAGATAAAAGTTTATGACTAAAAGTGTTAAAAGTGTGTTCATGAATCATGAGTAGTCAAAGGACACTAAAATATATCTAAAGCCTAATCATTAACACTAGAATGGAACTATAACCACTAGTTCTTACAAGTTCCTCTCTTTATCACTAATAGAACTCCAACTCCTCCAACTACCACGCAAGCAGGGTCTCAAGCAGTCGAAATTTGTGTCCATTGCATAACATAGCCACAAAAGTATATGTATACTCATACATTGTAAACACAGATTCCAATGAAGAGAGAGCCAACAAAGTCACCTTAAGAGTGGAGGTGATGCGCACAATGTGGGATGTCAAATCAATCTGCATCAACATAGCAAGTATACATTCAGTTAAAACTTCAGGAAAATGATCGAATTCATCCAAAAAAAGCAAAAAAAAACACACAAAGGAAATCCAAAAGCATTAAACTTTAGGCATCAAAACAAACACAATTTATGGTGCAACTCATCTCACCGAATTCATAGCAATAAAATTAACACTAATTCTCTGCATCACCCTTAATATTACAGAATTAAACCACATTATGTAAACAAAAATAAACATACCAAGATACAAAAACAACGATCAAAAGCTAAAAACCCAGAATCAATCAATCTAATTGCCTTACATATGAAACCCAGATCAGTAATTTCTATCTTTGCTTAAGAAAAGATGCAAATGCCCAAAATTAGTTTAATACAGCAAAATCCAGAGCTTCAAAAACTGAAGAAAAATGGCAAAAAGAAAAGGGTGGAACAGAGAGAGAGACTTACGCGACGGTCAACCTTGGAGATAATTAGATCGGAGAGAACAGGGGAAGAGAGAAGAGCAATTGAGAAGATGGTGATAAATAGATCTAGCTTCAACTTACAACCTAACCCCATTTTTGTTGGGTTCACTGATATATTTTGATTTCAGGATGTGGGGAGGGTTTTTATTAGCCTTCCGAGACTCTAAAACCTCCGACGACAACGATCAAAGAAAGTTGGCTTTTTTTTTTCTTTGGTATGCTGGAACGGTTTTGCATTTGGGTGTAAACGAGATTCGATCTCAAATCTTAAATACCATTGTGGCACTCTATAAGATTAGACTAGCATAATCTTGTAATGTTGTTTCGTTCACTTGAGTTTACTTAGCTAAACTTAAGGAAAAAATTGACAGAAACAATCTCAATTATGGGCGTTCCGCTCCCAACTTTTGATTATTCTTTAATAGTCCCAACTATTGTTCATTGTTGCGTGTTGACAAAGATGGTCATAGTGGATTGGTGACTAGTTTAACCGGTTAATTTTTTTTTAAAGAAATTCTTTTACCAGTTTTTCCCTCTTTCTCACTCCTCCCTCCTTCCTCCCCTGCCACCCCTCCCCCTCAATTGTCAACACCCAACAAACACCAGCGACCAGCAGAAGCAAGAAGAATTTCAACATGAAAGTTGCCGAAGATTACAGGGCAATGGAAAACCGAGAATCTCGCCGGAAATTTCTTGTTCACCTAGAAATCCACCCACAACGCAGCCCAACACTTAACTAAAAAGTCGAGCAACAAATGAAAAGAAGGAGCATATTAGCCTGAAAAGTTAACAGAAATTGATGAGCAACATTTCCGGAAATACTCACCGGAAATTGCAGAAAGTCAAGCCCAAGTGAAGAAACTGTCTCTAAAAATCAGAATAAAACCTAGATGTGGGGTCGCGCAAGAACAACGATGTTGGCTTGATAATAGTCGTCAATTAGCAGATGGAGCGGCACTTGAGGTCGCTTGAAACCGGCAAGAACCAGAAGATTCTGGGCCACGAAGATCGTTGGAATGTTCAGGTCAGTTTGCGACAAGAGCCCAAGATTCCAAGAATTATGGGCCACAAAACCCGCCGAAATTTTCAAGAGAGAAATTTCGAAGTTTGCAAAGTGAAATTCTAGAAAAAGATGAAGTCTTTTTTAGAGAAAGACATAGGCCCTATTTAGCGGATTAATGTTAGTTGATTGTATTAGCTTATTTGACTAGCTAATGGTATTAACTCTCTGTATAAAGGTGTTTGCTAAGTAGCTCATAGTTGATTGATACATAATTGTGTAAAATAACCAATAAGGACATATGCATAATCCATTTTGTACTTTGTATTGTTTATTAATGTTTTCAAAAACTTTTGGACATAAATGTAATTTGACCCACTCGTTCCCAAACCTCTAATGTCAAAGAACTCTTTCCCCAACTTTTTCAAAAAGAGCATTTTGGGCCCAATCAGCTAATTGAAACCGCTGTTACTAAACATTCAAATTAGAGGATTAATTGACTAGTCAAATCCTCTAATATGTGTTCAAACCTCTAATTTTACATCAAACCTCTCTTTACGAGACAAGGCCATAAAAGAAGATAGTTTTGTTGAAAGAAAACGTGCAACAACACTAAAGAAAGGACGAAAGAAAATATTTTTAATTGCAAAAGGAGTTTGGTATCACAGACGCACTGACGTGGCCTACTGCCACCGTGAACCATAGTCCAATTTTTTGGGGTGCGGGCGACAGAGAAGGGGATTTCTAGGGAAGGAGTTTCAAGGATGGGGAGGTGGTTGCTAGTGGCAGTTTTGGGCATGGGGAAAGAGGTGGCAAGGGAGGATGTTTTGAGGGTAGGGGAAGGGGTGGCTGTTGATGGCAGTTTCAGGGGTGGGAAAGGAAAGGGTGGTGATTTCAGACGTTTTACCTATTGGAATAGGACCATTTTTATAAAACATGCTCCAAAGTTGGAACCATTGAGAAATAAATAAAATTTGGGACTGGAACTGGCAGAATACTCATAGTTGGGACTGTCTTCCTAAATCAATTTTATTTTAACTGAACTTATTTTTACTAAATTGAACTTATTTTTACTTAATGAACTTACTTTTATTGGATCTTCATTGTAATCTTTTATATGCTTTACTAATTATTAAATGAACTTATTTTTATCCAAGACTGTCAAATAGAAAAATGTGCAGGTGGAGCAGCATATTTATTGGATCTCCATTGTAATCTTTTATAAGGCCCTATGTTGTTTGGATAATTTTGGACACTCTATTAGACAATCTTGGATAAAAGTTATAGGTTAGGCAATATGATGTGATTAAATTGAACTTTAAAGAGAAAGAAAAACATTGAGAAGTCTACGAACAAAATTGTATTTCATTAAACAACAAATCTTGTATTCAACGAGTGTGCAATGAATTTATTGTAAGATCATTTCACTTTTAACTCAAAGGGTCACATCAAGTCAAAAATGGTAATTCTTTACTTTAAATAGGTGACAAAAAGTCAACCCTGACTTACAATAACTTATTACATGTTTGTCTTATTCTAGAATATTCATTCAAAAGAAAACAATGTGCGTGAATGGGATTAAAATGGACTTATTTGACAAAATTTGAACACTCATATCTTGTATATTAACTAGTTTTTAGGCCCGGGCTACACCTCGGGTAATTGTATCTTTCATTTGTTAATATTTTACTTTAAAATGATAACATCAAGTATCACTTGGTTTAGTGGTTAAGACTTTAATAATATGCTTGTGACCATTGGGTTGAATCTTATACAACGCATTTTTTTTATTGTACATGGATTACATGGAGTTAAACATTTTGAGGGAAGTGCCATGTAGCATCGTTCCTAATATAGATATGTCAACTTTTTTTTATTTTCTATTTTCAGTAGGATAAGATAGATGATCCAATTAGACATGACTATTCATCTATAGACTCAAATACACCATTGCAGAACAACCCCTTTGGAGGTTTTTGGGGGGGGGTGAGGAGAGAATGTGGAGAAGCTAGCTAATTGGCTTACATCTACTAATATGAGTCGAACCTTTGAGCTCACTGGCACAAGCTAAAACTATATGCATATCAGGTCTTGAATGATATCACTAAGACTACTAGCACACATTAATTCATATGAGAATAAGGGTTTAAGTTTGGCTAAACTTGACTTGAATTCGAAAACTCAAAGTCAAGCTCGACTCAAGTCGGAAACTCGCGAGCTTAGAGAAATCAAAGTCAACTCGAAATCCTAAACTCAATCTCGAACCTGAACTCGACTGAAACTCGAACTCAAATTAAGCGCGATCTCGAATCAAGCCCGAACCCGAATCAAGGCTCGACTCGAGCTTAGTAAATCCATGTACCTTGAGTTAAGTATTTGGAGTAGCTTTTTACAGAGAAAAAAAGTTAGTGTTTTATTGTCCAACCAATGTGAGATTTTATAAATCAAACTTTCATTGAAAACCATAGTTTCCATCCAATGAACAAATTCAACAAATAGTTATTGTTCTATTTTTAAAGAATATAAACTACTTAAACTTTTGTTTCTCGACCAATTTGGGACAACTTAAATTGAAACAATAAGTACACTATGAACCGATGTGGGACTTTTAATATTTTTACATAAGAGATTATTTTTAATAATTTTCCAGCCTGTTCATGAGCTTTTGAGCCAAGCCAATGCTAAGGCTTGGCTCGTTAAAATCTTGAGTTCGACTTGTTAATCATCACATACAGACAAACTATAGTTAAAGTCCAACATGAAGATATTTTTTATGTAAGTCTTGATTTTATTTCATGGATTAAATTCTAAAAAGTTTGAGAATTATTTCTTGAAATTATTACAAGTCTTATATACAATTTTTTCAAGCTTCTCGCAAGCTTTTCGAGTCAAGTAGGTAGTAGCTCAGCTCGACTCGTTAGTCATCGAGTCTAGCCTACTCGAGTCAAGTTTTCACCGAGTCGATCTCGAGTAGCTTGTGCAATAGCTTGATTTTTTAAGCTAGGTTTAAAATCAATAATCAGAGATTATTAGGCAAATAATTACCACCTAATCTATAAATTACATTTTGGAGAAATTGATGAACTAAGATAACCCCTATGTGAACTTTGTTGCAAACGTGAATGTTATTTGTTATTAGCTAACTAATAACTTGAGTTATGTGATAAGCTGAGTTATTATGAGTTACATTAGGAACGTTGAATATAGTTATGGAGTTATGAGATTTGTAGTTATTATTAATATTCTTTTTAACATATCTTGGAAATTGAGATTAAGGACTAATTGAGTCAAAATACTTCCATTAAGGTATAAATATATATTTAAGGAGATTTAGTGAAGAATAATTAAGGATTAGGAAGTAATTGAGGATATAATCAAGTTTTAAGAGCTTCAAAAATCTAAATTGTTCCTAAACAAGTGAAAAGACGATTTTACCCCTAATGCTAAACCAAAATCACGAGCTTGCCATTACCCAGTCTCTATATATAAGCGACCAAGGACTCCAAATTATTTCAGCTGATTTCATCACCCCTAACTCACAAAAATTCACTCCCATTCCATCCCTGCATGAACCAGAGCTGCACTTTGGCAGCTTGTTTTCCTTGGATTCTTGCTCTGAAACTTGCATGCAACTCTTGTCCTAGGCTCCTCAAGTTGTTCCTGTATACTTGTCAAGCGTTAATTTTGAGGTATTACATATGTAGCATCAAAGAAAATCAAGGGAGGTAAGATGTGGATGAATTGTAGCACTTGTGAGATTTATTAAGTTGTAAACTCGATTACTTAATTGCTGAATTTTAAGTTACGGATGTTGTATTTAAGGTCTTAGAAGGTTGTTGGAGGAGAGGTAAAAGTGGTTAGAGGATATTTAATTCCTAAACATCGGACTAAAGTACACAAGAACCACCACTTAAACTTGTTTGTAAAGCTTTGATCATGGAATTTGTTTATGAAATTATGAATACTTCGATTATTATATAATCCCTTTTATATCATCTATCACCTTGATTATCACCTTTTCAATGACCTAGTTGAAACGTATATTCCCTTTGTAAAAACCGTGAAATCTCACGAGCCAAACTATGATTAGTAATCGTTCATTCTGTAATTCGAAAAGGAAACTTGACATGACAAAAAAATCTATTTCAAATGCGTGATTTGATATTTGAGTTAAGTAAAAATATTTGAGCATAATGTTTTCAGTACAAGTATTTAAATACTTCCTCCGTTTTTTTACATGTTACACTTTTAAAAATTGTGGTTATCTAGGCAAACATTTGATTGTGGATTAAGTAAAAGTAAGGGTGGGGGATTAAAGGGAGTGGAGACCACCATTGAGCCACCACCACCAAATGGATCACCAGTGAGCCACCGCTGCGACCACCACAACCAATTAGCACCACCAATCCGACACCATACACCACCAATTCGACCACCACAACCAATTAACACCACCGTAGCCCCCCTCCTTCTCCCCTTCCCCTGCTTAACACCACCGCAGCCCCCTCCCCCCTCCCCTTCCCCTGCTGAACGCGCCCCCCCCCCTCCCCTTCCCCTTCCCTTCCCCTTCCCCTTCCCCTGCTGAACGCGCAACCCCGACCTTTGAAAATTTCATCGCCCAGATTCACCAACCCACACCAGATTTTTGCCCAAACTCATCGCCCATATTGTTGCCCAGATTTCAAACTACACGGGAATCGAAGGTGCTGCGGGATTCGAAGAAGATGGTTTTCGGATCTGCAGCAGCCCCATTTAAACGACATGGTTTTCGGAGCTTTCAACGACGTGGTTTTGCGGCGTCGTCGGAGGAGGTTGTGGTGGTTTTGCGGCGTCGCCGGGATCCGAAGGGGTGGGGGGAGGGGGGGCTGTAGGCTGGGGGTGGTGGGAGGGGGGTTTTCGTGGGTGGTGGGGTGGTGGGGGAGGGGTTGCGTGGGAAGGGGATGGGGGAGGGGGCTGCTGCGGTGGTAGGGAGGGGGGCTGCGGGGGTGAGGGAAGGGGTTGGGCTGCTGGTTTGGGTGGGGGGAGGGGTAGTGGAAGAGAGAGAGGAGGTTTGATTAATTTAGATTAGCATATAATGAGGTTAAATTAAGTAGGTTTAATTTTGGTGAATTGTTATAAGTAAGGGTAAGTTGGTAATTTAACAGGTCAAAACTTACCAATTTGGGAAAGAAAAAAGTGTAACATGTATTTTGCACCATTCCGTTTAAGGAAAGTGTAACATGTAAAAAAAACAGAGGAAGTATAAGTATTTGAGTATAAGTACTCAAGTATAAGTGTTTGAGTATAAGTACTTTTGTATCAGTATAAGTTTTGTTTTATAAGGGGAAGTAGTTGTGTAAGCAGTAATTAACAACACTTATAGAGGGGGTATTGCTCATTATGTGTATGGAGCGGATATTGCTCCGGAGCGGGTATTGCTCTTTTGTGTAGGGACATGACCTAAATGTCTTGCAAGCAGGAAGTAAGAAAGGTGGGGAGACGTCCCTCAAAAGTCTGAAATTGTGGCTTAACCCCTCCATTCGTGTTCCTTCCGAGAGTTAAAATATTTTAAGTTTGTGTATGGAAAGTGTTTAAATGATTGTTGAGAATGATATAACGGATATTTATGGATAGTTTTTATTGAAGATTACTCGATATACTCATGATATTATTGTTACTCTTGCAATATTCAAAAGAGAAAGGTATCTTGGTGATTAAATAAAGTGAAAGCATTTGAAAAACCAGTTATGTTGTTTAGAATAAAGTACATCCTATTTTCAGCCACCTTATTATTTTAAAATTGGTGGGACTTGTGTACCAGCGTAAGCTGGCCGTTTTGTTCTTTGAATATGTCCTGGTGGGGTCAGATTCAACTGTTTTGCAGGAGGAATCTGAAGGTCAAGATTAGCTTTATCTAGAAGTGTCCGTGTTATGTGTATTCCGCTGCGATTTGCTTGTTTGTTTAATATAAACTATGTATTGTAACTTATGTTTTGAACTTGGATATCTAACTACATAGACTATGTTGTAATAATTAAATAATTTGGTTTAGTTTCCATACTTATGCTTAGATACTTTCAGATTTCCCAACTCTTCGAAGGAAGGGAGGTGCGAAAGTCTGCGCTAACAGCATGTCGGCATCTCTAATTAGGAGATTAACTACTTTATTAATTATAGTTAGTCTTAAATAATTAACCTGCTATTTAGAGATCCAGTATTGTTACAGCTTGTGAATGTTGCAAAATGTATTTCATTACTAGGTTAAATTAACTCTTCAAATATTGCAACTAACAAGAGCTGAACCTTAGACCTCAATATCACGAGGTAGAACTCTCACCAATTACACCAAACGTCCTTAGAACATTTATTTCTAATTGGATTGTTTATATATATATATATATATATGAGGGTTGTTCATCATCGGATACCCCCTCTTAAACCTGAATTCATAGACGTGCCTAGGTGCACGATCTCTGTTCCTTAAATCTGAGTGCACAGTATAACAACTCCTGAAGTGGACAAAAAGATGCACAATCAAGAAACCAACAATGAACCTACGAATCCTCTAAGTCTTATGCCCTCTCTTTTGTCTCTAAAACAATCAAAGCAACACTACTTGGTGGTCACTAAACTGTTCCACTACCCTTGACTAACAGAAACATTCTGATAGAATACAAGTCCTAAATAGGATAAAATCACCTGCCGAGAAAAGGTGAAAATAAATCTAAATACAATGAAAATGTTTTCAGTATAAAACATCAACCATGAACATTTCAGTATTGTCTATTGTACTATGATAGATTGCCAGGTCAGTGTAGTCAAGGCAACATATCAGTGATGCTGCTTCCTTGTGATGCTGCTTCCTTTACAACCACAAAAAATCAGCTGTCTGAAAAAAAGTGTTGGTTCTTTTCATCTACCACACTAGGAAGTCTCGCGCCAATGCATCGTCCACCACAAATTTGAGCTTCAATATGTTTTGATCAAAGTCTTCAAAAACTTACAGATGGTCATGGACGATTAGTGAGGACCATGCTCAGAAGGTTCATCTGTCTCAAGGTCTACTGTTTCGTTTGGTAATTGACCAAGTTTTTGAGTCGGCAGACGTCCTAGTTTCCCATCGTTCTTCTTCTTGGCATTTTTACGCCACTGTGTTAGAGCCTTTGACGTTTGCTCGTCAAATATCGATCTCTTCATCGTGGATCCCATCTGCCAGTATTAGCAATGTAAGAACCACCAAATACGGAGCATTAACAACTTAGAGTCTGTTTTAGTCACTTTTTTGTTTCCAGTTTTTCTCAGAACTAAAAACAGAATTTCACTTCACTTCCAGAAAAAAAAAAACAGAATTATGAAAATCAGGAAAAAAAAAAAAAAATCCGGTTTTCACTTGTCAGTTTTTAAACCAAACATGATTAGTATGAGTATGACTGATTCTATGTTAACTATCATAATTGAAGATTACAGAACCAAAATCTGAAAACCGCAATGATACCAATAATGACCCTTAGAGAACAAGAAAAAGTTTTCAATTTACTCTTTCTTTGCGACCTTTTGTACCCGTATAGGGCATCAGTCATCAAGTGACAAGCAGTGACTTACCTGAGTCACAAGGGCATACAGAGGAAGAGTGATGTAGCAGCACATAAATTGAACACCCACCCTGCCATTGGAAAATCTCCATAAATTACAGAAGGAAAAAAGTTGGAGCTGTCTTTTGATTTATGCTTAGTATATGTATAAACCAATTTTAATTGTCTCTTCTGATATTACTCTTAAAATTTCACAAGTAATATTAGAAAAAGAAAAATTTTACTTCTGAAAAGTTGCGAATACACTTTGTTTGAGGTGGTAAGGGAGCAAATATATACATATAGTCCCTTAGTTATAAATGCAATACTTTGACTTTTGTAGTCAACTTTACAAAGTTTGACGCATCTTTTACTATTTTAAGAATCATGTTATCTTCCTTCAAAAAGAAAAAGAATCATGCTATCATAGAGAATGTACTTAGAAATGTTTCAATATGTACATTAAAAGCGGCTTCATTTTGAACATAAAGGAGATCCATTTTTGGATCATAGACACCATACCTCAGATGTTTGACACAATTATGATTCTCTAAGGAAAGGCTTACCCAAGACAGACTCTGACAAGAGTCATGAAAAAATTTGAATGGAAGCAAGACCTCAGACCAAACTCATACTGCAAAGACGAAACAATCATGCCAAGTCAACAAGAATGTAACTGTCATCGTGCATAAAAACAAGTGAATGACAGTTCTTTACCCATATCCAAAAGAAATAAGTAATCTCGAAAGCGTTCTGAGCCAAGGAGGGGAAAGAGAAGGAAGGAGAAAAAGAAAACAGTTAGAATGTTGTACTATACAGAGTATATACTGTGAACCTTTTGACCTTTTTTGTTTTAGGAAAGGGAAGTTTGTATGAGTATACCTGAAACAAGACATAATGGATGAGATAGAGGATAAGCTGTGGCCAGCAAAACCAGAAGTGTTTATCAGAGACTTGCACAAGAGGCATTCCCTGGACAACCGCATGCCTCTCTGTGATTTCAACAGCCATCTGTGTTATGACTGCTTCAAGCTTCATACCAACTGACAAGATCACCTGTATTACCCTCATAGTTGATAAGAACATTCATGCATGGTACAACAACAATAAAAGTTTATACAAGGAAAAATATGAGAGGTTCTTACTATTAATGGCAGGAACGACAACCAGACCATTGCATCCCATCCTAAAACAATGGTAGTCAATTAAGATCAGTAGAATACATTGAAAATGCACACTAGAAAAGACAAACAAATAATAACTTACTGTCAACATTAAGAAGTAGAAAGAAGACGGCAGATGCCCATAACAAAGGACTGCCAATATCAAAATGAAATAGAGTTCAGGAATACGAGATTTGGGGACAAAGAGCAACCATAACAACGAGGCAAATAAAATCTTTTGTTTACCTGATACCCACAACTACCTTATAGTCATCTTCCAAAGATCTTTTGATATATTTTTGAAAATCAAATTTGCTTCCTGGTGCTAGATGAACCTGTGGAAATGATGGAAATTTTTAACAGAATGACAGCATAAGATGAAACAAACTGCTGCTAATTAAGGTACGTACGCTAACAAATCCATGACGCAGTGCCAAGTAATCAGATCTACGAACAGCTCTATAGAATTGCCTAAAGAAGCAACCCTGTAAATATTTTTTTTATTAGTATGGTACTACGGTGTCAATCTAGCTTTAGATTAAAAGAATCAATGGAGTTCTTACAAGGCCAAAGAGGACAGGATTTTTTGTCCAAAAGCTGTTGTGCCCTTTTACAAATGATGTCTCATGAGTCAATCGAAACTTTGAAGCATCTGCAGATATTGCAAATCTTGATTCATCATAACAACAGACACACGACCAATCCATAATCACTAATAAAACCGAAAGGCAACATCTAGCATACCAGCGCCAAAACCATCTTTGCTGTTCACTGCCTCCAGTTCCCAGTCTTTCCACCTGCGAATCTACATAAAAGGGACCACATATAGCATCTATGCATATACACCAATATACCGTAACCATCAAACATTGAGAGGATTCCCCCTTCGGATTTCATAGTTATCCTGATATATGAAGCGCATAAAAGTAAAGCCTCACCTTCATTCTACCAAGCGCCATCGTAATGCAACTGTAGATTACATGAAACACTGCCAAGAAGAATATGAATATGTGTAGTTGATGCAAACCATTAGCAGATATCAGAGGCACATATCCCTGTTGATTGAGAAATGTCAATGAAACTCACCAAACAATATACTCCAATCTCGATGATCAAACACATGAACCATGTTAAGGGACATTAATACAAGGCTTTGAAATGCATAATTCTTTGCAAGCTTTTGATTTCTCTTGCATTAGTTGAAAACATATTTCATGATCTTTCCTAATACATGTGTCTAGACCATAAGCAGCGGAATACTTCCTCCATTCCACTACTATTGCAAAATCATCCCTTGGCACATTTGGCATGCGAAGAGGGGAGAGAGATGAAGATAGAAAAAAAAAGTGGGACTCATGTGATATAAGACAGAGTGAGATAAGATATTACAAAATAAGGGAAATGTTACATGTAAAATGAAACTTTCAAATAAGGGAAATGTTACAATTGATATATAGAACAGAGGAAATATATCATTAGACACTGTCCAGTATCTAAAAGTAGCAACTCACCTCCTTGCACCCAACGGGAGCTGCACCTCCGCCTAACATTCTGCGCTCATACCATAAAAGCCTACGGTGATGATCTGCTTTCGCTTCTCCATGTTCATGGCTTTTTTTCTCGTGTTTGGGCTTATAGGCACAAGGCAACATTGTATTTGCCAGGTCCATGGGTATACAGATACTGATAATGTAACTTTGCCCAAATGTGAGGAGTAAAGAAATGAATCCCAACACCATCAATTCTGCACAGAGACAAACAGGTTGCTGGTGTAAATTATATCTCAAAGGCTTACCTACTTTGTCTTTGAGAAAAGAACTAGAAACTTCACTTTTTACTGCTTACCTCCTTTGATCTTCTCGAGTGCTTCGTATAAAGCTTTCTTGTGCTTTTTATGAAAGTACTGGTTACCACAATGAGGAAATGGAGAAGATTAGCACACATGATCTCTGATCAACTTGCTTCTGTTACAAAACTTCTTTTACATTGAATATTCATATAATGAACAAGTGTTTTGGGTTAAAGATGTTCATCATCGCATAAAGCTAAACCAACACAAGTGTTTTGATATTCATAGAAGGCTGACATGAACAAGTATAGGTTGACATGAACAAGTGTTTTTGGGTTAAAGATGTTCATCATCCCAACGATGTGGTTAATCTACGCAACTTTAGGGCCCTTTCGAGGCGAGACTAGTCCATGTCAACCTTCTATGAGAAAGGAGGCATTAATTACATAATCTCATTGCCTGAGAATGTTACATCTAGCCAGTGACTAATTTACCCATTAGAGAGATGGAGAAATGAATAATATTTTCCGTTGAGTTGGATTTCTTTGAGATAAAATGTCTATCTATAATGAGTATTGTACCCAACTGGGTAGATTAAGTTTTTCATATACTTTGTTTGTAAAAACATTGTTGCATGGAAATCTTTGGCAACCTATCTAGAAACCTAGCCACCTAACAACATTCTATGTTAGGCTCAATGGATCAATTATAATTTCACCACTTCCACAATTTCATGAAAATGATCAAGATGATAAACCCCATCTTCTTCAAACCAATCTAAAGTTTATAATCCCTCTTATAAAGAAAATGGACCAATGTGATTTTAAATACACAGCTATTAAATTTACAAATACAAACAGTTGATATAAACCAAAAAAAATGATGAAGGTAAAAAAAAGAAAAATTTACCTCCCCAATATGATGAAGAACCTTCTCCAAAACAATGGAAATGACAATAATAATTGCACAAACAGAAGCAACAGCCCATGTAGGTGTCTGATCAAGCTGTCTTGGCTTGCTTGCACCACTTCCTCCTCCTCCTCCTCCCCCCATTTTTACTTTTTTTTTATCTCTTTTCTTTTTGGGATTTTCTTGCTCTTAATATCACCCTTGAAAAATTAATTTACAAGATGTTACAAGTTATAACTCTCCTATTAATTTACCTTTCCTCCAAAGTTTTTTTTTTCTTTGTTTTTTGGTAATAAAGGGTTTCCTAGGATTATTAATTATCTTTCCACAGAAACCCAACCCAGAAATTTAAAAAACAAAAACAGAATATAATTATTTTTTCCCAATTTTAAAGCAATCCAAAGTACATTATTTTTTCTGGGTTAGGCAAAAAGAAGATGAAAGAATTTCTTCCCCATATTATTTTATTTTTCTTCCTTTATTTCTAAAAATAGAAAATTAATTACTACTTCTATTATCTTTTTAATTGCTATTCATTAGACAGAAAATTGCAGCCCCGAAAATGAAGCGGGAAAAACGAAAAAGGGAGGGAAAGAAGGCACATTTGTAAGGTTTGAGCTATATTTTCTCTGCTCCAGCAGTTTTTTTTTGGCCATGATCTTAAGGGAAGACTATGAGTCAACTCTGTGAAGTTATAACAATGGCCAATCAATCAAAGATGGATATAATTGAGCTTAATTGATAAAGTCTTGTGAGATGGTAGCGAAAACCTGAGAATAATTCGCATCTACAAGGTACATGAACCATGTGAGAGATGGTCATGTTCTATAAATCCTAGTTATGTTAGGATTTGTTTGTTTCCTAATTCTAGTAGGATTAGTTGTCCTAATTCTAGTAGAATTAGAACTCCTAATTCTATTAGGAGTCATAAAATTTTAGTTTGTTTGAAATTCTAGTTGAGTTAGAAATCCAAATCCTAGTTGGATTAGGATTCTAATAGGAGTAGAATTATAGTAGTATTAGGAATCTAATTAGTAGGCGTCAAGTTGAGCTTGTTCTACTTGGTTTAGGAGTTTGTTATTTTTTTGTTATCTTGTTTTAGTTTCCTAGTTCTAGTATGATTAGGGTTTATTGTTTTCACGCCTATATAAGGCTTTGTTTTCATTAATAAAATAAGAAAATGATTAAATTTTGTTTAAACACTTGTTGTTGAGCTTTGCTAATTCGTGTGAATTGGAGAAGATATTAAGACCGTGAGTTTGGGAGTTAAAAGCTGCAAAATCACAAAATGTTTGAGAGTTCTTAAGATTGTTCTTTTGAGAAATTAAACACAATCCATTAGTTTAGGCTAAGAGTAATTCTTTTCATAAACTAATATAGTTGAAGGTGATTAAGCGAGATTCTTTCTTGCTGGAGACATATCCATCTAGATTGGTTAATCAAGCCATCAACGACCGTGTCGTAGGTTTTTTGAGCTAATATAGATCATTAAACCAGTAAATGATCAGCCTAAATACCTCCTAATCACACGCCTAACATACTAACACATGCCTAAATATTACAATTAATCTCTAGGCTTTATTTTATGGTTAAAATAAAACAACAAAAACAAATAAAACCCGAACATAACTTGGGCCTTCAATTCACACGTCATTTGTACTTGTAGCCTTGTAGTCGTTGCTGCATATTTGATTCTTTGTTGGGCTCATACTTGGTTCATTCCCTCTTTCTTTGAAAAAGTTTGCCCGCAAACTTGGATCATCCAAGCAAAGAGATAAACCTCTCAAATGAATTGAAGGACTCACACTCTTCATTATTGACGCATCACAAAGGAAATTCTTGGCATGCACAAAAGATCTTATTGTATCACCCCATTCAAAATATCCCTCCTTCAACAATTCAGTGAATGGATTCATGAAAATAGTGAAGTACTTATGGAACCTTTTATAATAGAAGGCCCACTATTAACCACTCATACACATCCATTTTCCACGTAGCCTGCTCTTGAGACCTCTTTTGACGGTAATCTTTCCCTAAGTCTATTTTTAAAAAGACTAAGGTACCACCCAAGTCATGCCCTTTGTTGTCAAGCTTGTTACTTACGTCCAAGGCACATCTATGGGCTTTATTGTTGGGATGTAATAGCCCTATTTTTAAGAGCGTTTATTTAAACGTTAACTATAATAATTAAGTTAAATATGTTTCGAATATTTTTATTTTATTTGAGTTGGAGTATGAATTATATTGTTGTGTTTGTAATGTATTTATTTGTTTAATTTTATGAAGTTATTAATATTATTTACTAAATGAGTTTTCTAAGTTATAGTGTTGTTTTATGTTTTAATGAAATAAGTCCACTTGAGTTTAGAGTGGTAGTCCAAAAGAAAAAGAGAAAAGAAACCCATCTCCCTCGTTTTCTCTCTTCTCTCGTGTCTTATGTTCAAAGAACCCAAAGTTACATCTCCTCCTTTCCTCCTCTTCTTCGTGTCCTCCTTGAATCAAGCCAGCAAAAAGATTCAACCTTGACATGTCAAAACTTCTCCATTTATCCCATTTTCTGATTTCAATTGGAGTTTAATGAGAAAACCCAAAATCCCCAAACCCCGATTTCTCTCTCTCATCCCCTGTGTTGCGTTGGCCGCCGTGTCGCCTTCTGCTTGCTGTGATACTGCGGCGCTTAGACTGGCGTTACTGATATGATTGTGGAAGCTTAATGTACAAATTTGTTTTTGGTTTTTATAATTATGAACGAAAAATAAAAGACAGGCTCTTGTTCCCTCGAGAACTAGAGGATCTCTCACTAACCTCGACTAGGAGATGCACACAAACCTCGATTTGTATGTTTTTGGTACGGCAACCAAATATTCAATGCACAAGCATTCGAATAACTCAATAGCAATTCACCCACAAAACTGATTTTCTTTATTGAGTTAGGCGCCTATTAATAAGGCTAAGAGCAGCAAGTAATCCTTGCTCTCTAAGTCAATACACCACACGCCAACTAGCGCATATTTTAGGAAAGTTTCCCCTAAACCTAAGCCTAGAATCTAGCTTTAGGTTAAGGAAACAAAGGCTTTAAGGAAAGAGATGCAACACTTTCCTTAAGTAATAAAAACAACACGACATCCTAGGGATCTTCTTTGCACGCCTAGTACAACTCAATGAGTAATAAGACTTTCCTAAAATACAACCATGACAAGTAGACCTTCTAATGCACCGAATTACACTAAGTAGTTTCGGATTTATTAAGCCTAAACAACTCAACTAACATAACAATAAATGACATTTTTTTGGTTACATGAAAAACCTTTACTTTAAGAGTAAAACAAAACCATGCAACAACCTAAGAAAGCAACTAAAGAGAATTGATGAAGTAATCTTTACACGAGCCATGCATCATACTCCCCTTCTTCAAAGAAACTTGACCTCAAGTTTTGTCAAAGTAATGAACAAGGTCATTGGCACCCAACGTAGCACAAATTCCATTTCCTAGCAGCACCTTATACGTTTCATAACCAAGCTTGTGGACAACTTCAAATGGTCCTTCATCCATTGCTTCATCATGCTTGTGATTAATGTGGAGCTTTTGTCCAGCCAACGAAAGCCAAACATAGTCTCCAACATCCAAGCTAGTAGCACGGCGCATATGCAGCAAGTTGTTGCGCCTCTCCTTCTTTGTTGTAGGCACCTCTAGCACTTCATTCCTACATGAGCTTAAACAAGTATGAGCACTCTTAGTAGTAGCATCTAAGGACGTAGGGCAAGCATCCCCAACACTCTCTTTACTGACGATAGGAACATGCTTAGGCGGTAGTGGTTTCAAGCCAATTCTTTCCCCATTCATAAGAACCGAGCATATGTTATCCCTTCATGGTGAATCACGCTCCTATCCCACTGCCATGGACGCCCAAGAAGCAAAAGACAAGCGGTCATTGGTACCACATCACACCATAACCTGTCCATGTATCCTCTCGAAAAGATACAAGTGCTTGTTTATTAACCCACACGCCATTAGTAGCATCCAACCAACTCAACTTATATGGTCTAGGGTATGGTTGAGTAGGCAAAGTGCATCATTGACCATAGAAACAACACGAACATTAGTACATGAGCCACTATCAACAATAACCGACAAAGTCTTACCATTGACGAGGCAACGTGTTTGAAACAAGTTTTCCCTTTGCTCTTGCTCATGTGAAGTTTGTGGAGTAGCCATTAGGGTCTTGCATATGATCAAACTTTTATGACCCGTTTCAGCCTCAAACATTGGAGTTCCTTGCCAAAAAAAATTCGTTCACCACATCCTCCACCGTTTCCTCCTCTTCGTCAAACCCAACAGCAGCTATGAGAACTTGATGATCCTTCACCGAAACTAAAACTCTATTTGGACACTCCTTTTGCAAGTGACCGAATCCTCTACATTTGAAACACATCCTCTCCTTTATGGTTTGTTGCCCTTGTGTCAAAGTTGGAACCTTTTTTTGTGCATTAGCCCCGTAGCTAGATGAAGATGCACCCTCGATGTTAGATTTAGGTGTTGCATCCCCCACCTTTGCTTCGACCTTTGGCGCCATCACAACGCTCTCTCTAGCCCTTGGCTCTTGCTGTCTCTCCACTTTCTTGGCTAGCAAACATAAATCATCAAAAGTTTCATATGGATGGAGTTCCACAAAATCAACAATTTTCTTCTTAAGGCCTAAGAGGAATTTGGCGGATTTTTGTTCATCTTCTTCCTTACAGTCACACGCCAACCATATCTTCTCAAATTCAGATATGTATGCTTCAACACTCAATTGGTTTTGCTGTAAATAGTTCAACTTTATGAAGAGCTTTTGCTTATAAGTTCTAGGCACGAACCTCTTTCTCATCTTGGCACGTAAATCTATCCAAGTTGCTAACTCTTCCTTCCCTTCTCTCTTACACCTATTTTGATAGCTATCCAACCAATCACTTGCATAGTCCGTCAACCTCAAGATAGCATGATCAAAACGTTTGTAATCACCCATGTTCTTATGATCAAAGAGACGAGTCATGTGCCTCTCCCAATTCAAAAATGAATCTAGACCTTTAGACTATTAAACTCGGGAAGGTCTCCAAGTTTGATCCCTCATCCTTGTGTGGTGGTCGTTCATATGAATTGTAGGAACGTTCACCATTCTTGCTCTTCATCTCCATTAACTCTGTTTTAACCCCTTTATAACATCCACCAAGTGTGCCATATTAGCCCCCAAAAGTTCCAGATCCTCCTCTAACTTCTTTGAGGAATCATCCACCATCCTTGTGCAAAAGACAGGATTTTTCGTCAAAAGTTTATGTTTGTTGTGACTTCGTTATGTCTCCAAATCACACCAAATTTTAACAGGACCTAGTTATATATGTCTTAAACACGAGACCAAAATCTCATGCAAAAATTCGAAGCCAGCAGTTCGCAGTTATTTTTATCCCAAAATCGTTCCATACTCACCCGATTTTAGACCACTTCAAAAAATCAGTCTCGAACATATAGCAAATCAACTTCAAATCTTATGAAATTTTAGGAAAATAAACTAGACAAGCATTAGTCCAATTTAGAATCAAGAATCACTCAAAAATTCGACCAGAAGTGAAAGAACGAGTTGTTCAAAGTTACCTCAAAAATCTGTTTGTTGCGGGCGATTTTCTTCTTCTTCTTTCTTCTTGTCCAAGAACGACTAAGCACCAAAGGGACTTAGATGCATTTTCTCTGATACCAACTGATATGATTGCGGAAGCTTAATGTACGAATTTGTTTTTGGTGTTTTATAATTATGAACGAAAAATAAAAGATAGGCTCTTGTTCCCTCGAGAACTAGAGGATCTCTCACTAACCTTTACTAGGAGATGCACACAAAACTCGATTTTTATGTTCTTGGTACGACGACCAAATATTCAATGCACAAGCATTCGAATAACTCAATAGCAATTCACTTACAAAATTGATTTTCTTTATTGAGTTAGACGCCTATTTATAAGGCTAAGAGCAGCAAGCAATCCTTGCTTTCCAAATCAATACACCACAAGTCAACTAGCACATACTTTAGGAAAGTTTCCCCTAAACCTAAGCCTAGAATCTAGCTTTAAGTTAAGGAAACAAAAGCTTTAAGGAAAGAGATGCAACACTTTTCTTAAGTAATAAAAACAACACGGCAACCTAGGGATCTTCTTTGCACGCCTAGTGCAACTCAATGAGTAATAAGACTTTCCTAAAATACAGCCATGACAAGTAAACCTTCTAATGCACTGAATGACACTAAGTAGTTTCGGATTTATTAAGCCTAAACAACTCAACTAACTCAACTAACATAACAATAAATGACAGTTTTTTGGTTACATGAAAAACCTTTACTTTAAGAGTAAAATAAAACCATGCAACAACCTAAGAAAGCAATTAAAGAGAATTGACGAAGTAATCTTTGCACGAGCCATGCATCAGTTACTGTTCGCGCCGCGCCGTTGTGCCGTTGCTTTACCTCTCTTCTTCGTGTAGTTGTCGGTGATAATGGTGTTCTAGTCACCCTTGTTTTTGCCTCGTCTGCTGCTGCTACTCGCCTGTGTTCTCGCTGTCATTCTTGCGTAAGCTACTGTGCGCGTTTCTCTCTCTCTCTTCTTTTGCAGTTGCTGCTACCGTCGCCTAGCCCCTGCTGTCGTCGCCACCAACATGTGTTGGTGGTTCAGAGTTTGGTACTGACCTTTACCTTCTTTTGTTGTTGTTGTCGTTTGTTTTTGTTGTTGCTATTGTGGTTGTTGTTGCTGCTCTTAGTTGTTGGAGGGTTGTTGTTGGGTTTTGTTCTACTGCAGTGGTTACTGTTGTAATGGTTGTTATGTTGTTGCTGTTGATGCGTCGTCTGTGTTGTGTGATGCGTTGTTGCTAGTTGTGGTTGGTAAACCAATAGGAATAGTTTTTGTAGTTGATTGGCAAGTTCATTTAGAGTTCTATTGTTTTTGGAAAAGAGTTTTGAGTTATAAATTTTTAAATGAGTTTAGTATAATTTGTTAGTAATTGTAACTAATAGTAATATGTTGATGTATGTATTTGCCAAATCAATTACTCATTTGTTTAATCGAGTTTAGTAGCTAAGTTTGGTTGATTTAGTTCAATGATTTAGAGTTATAGTTATGAAGTGAGGATTAAGAGAATGTTAAAGGTAGATAATTTCTATAATGGGAATTGGTTATGGTTTTGCTTCCTAGTATAGATTAGTTAGAAAATATTGTTATTGTTGGAGGATGACTATGGAGTGGAAGTAATATAGTTTTAAATTTAGAAGTGGTTAATTAGACTAGTTCTTGTATTGTGAGGAATCTATTAATTCTTGTTATTGTGGTTGAGGTGAATCATTGTGAAATTCGAGTATCATCCGGGGATCAAGATTCATTAAGGAGATTATGTTGTTGGAAATTGAATTGCGTTTCAGGTAACTTTTATGTTCAGTAAAATGTACTTATTACTTATGCCCTCATGTATGGATCTCTTTGTTCTGTTTTTGATATATAAGTTCGTACTATGGCCATAGTTATAGATGTGTTGATTGTGGAAACATTATTTGATATGAATATGAAAACGTAATCTGCTTAGCTTCGAATAACCTTCACTCAGTTAATCTCCACTAAGGGTTCTAATTAACTTTTAGGGCTTCACTCACCTTAAACTTGAATTAGGAAAGGATTTGAGATTGGTTTATTAGCTTCACTCACTAACTCACGCAAATCTCGCTTAGTTTTAGGTTTCACTCGCCTAAATCTAAGGTTCTTGTATTTAGATTCACTCTCTAAAAACAATGAAATATTGGAATTAAGTACGTCCAAAATCAGTCATAAACTTACGTTTAATCTTTAATCAAAAACTCAAAACTTCTCATTAATGAAAATTCATGCATACAATATATAATATGTAAAAGAAAACCTAATGCAACTAGAACTAAGAAAGATAGAAATCAGCAAACTTAATCCTAACCCTATTATATATACCACACGCCTATCTAGGATAAAATCAGCAACAAAAGTCCTAATTACAATCCAACTATAAGCATATTATACTCCTAATAGAATTAGAAACCTAACAAGCTTAAAACAAGTAAAACCCCTCCCAAGCAGGAAAGCAAAACCTTGTAAGCAAAAGACTTCTACTACTACTATAATTCTACTCCAATTAGGAATCCTAATCCAACTAGGATTTGGACTTCTAACTCAATTAGAATTATGAACACACTAAACTTTAATACTCCTAACAGAACTAGGAGTTCTAATCCTACTAGGATTAGGATTTCAAGAGTCCTATTCCTACTAGAATTAGGAAAACCACCAAGTCTCCTAACAGAACTAGGAGTACTTTTCAACCTTCTTTTCTAAGAGAGACTAAGCTATTCAAATCCACATCATTATTGGATGATTATGAATATGCAACTGTTTTACTGGCTTAGTTTATGAACTGAAAATAGAAAGTGGGCGAGGTATGGGTGGATGATGGTTGCTCTTTTGACCTGATATGGTTGGCTACGCTCCATAACGAACCTTGGAGGCAGCGTTTGTCCGTACTTGCCACTGATTTGTTTAAGAGAATGAGCTATGTGATATGAAATAGGAGTGTTAGTTATGTAGAGTTCTAGTTTTGTTAGAATTCTATGTAATTTAGGGTTTTAATTTCTGGTTTATTAAGTATTTCGTTTGCATTAGGACTTTATTTTAATTAGAGTTTGATTTGTGTTAGGAGTTCTAATCATATTAGGTGTGTAGAATCAGTCCTAGCCGTGTGAATTAGATAGAGTTGTTAGTTTTATTTTTGTTTATCTTTTATGCTTTACTGGTTCTAATAAGTTTAGGATACTTTGCTTTACTAGTTCTAATAAGTTTAGGTTTCTTTGTAACCTATAAAAGCTGCCATTCGGCCATAATAAAATTCAGTGGTGTTTTTAGTTAATTCATGTGAATTACAAGATTAAGGAGTGAATCCAAAATGTTTCCGGAGAGAATCCAAACCCATAGCTGAATTGGGAGTCGAAATACGCCTAAATTCTTCATATCCTTGTTACCAATTGAGTTATTGAGTCGAAATACATCAATAACTTGATTCTTGTACAGATTTTCATCAAAGATCCTAACTTAAATTCAAGAAAGTTAAAGAAAGCCACTAAACTACATTTAAAGAGCCTAAATAGTGTTTCTTGCTTTCATGATCCACATCAAGTGGTGTGGCTGCTGCCTCCATCTCACGTTTTCTTGTTTTCCTTCCACCACACAACATCTGCCGTATTGTTTTCCTTGCAACCATGCCGGACGAACCTGAATCTTGGCAACACGCCATTGAACTACTTACTGCTAGGATGTCTGCCTTGACCGAACAAGTTCAACACATCCACCGAGACAACAATTTTGCTCGACCACCACAACACCAACCTAGGCGTGAAGACGAAATAAAGTTAGCTGATTTGCCTTCTTTTGATGGACACCTAGATCTTGAATCCTATTTGGAATGGGAGAGGAGGCTAGATTGGTTCTTTGATCACAAGAACTTGAGTGAGGGTTCACGTTTTTCATATGTCATTCTGAAACTCACAAAGTATGCTTCCCTTTGGTATGATTCTATGCGTACAAGACGTGAACGTGAAGACAAGCCTTCCATTGATTGCTGCCTTGCTGGTCCTCCCTTAAAGCCAAGATGCATAAGCGTTTTGTGCCTCGTACCTACAAACAAGAGCTTTTTGTGCGGCTTAATTCCTTGCGTCAAGCACACTTGAGCGTAGAGCAGTACATTAAGGAATTTGAACGTCTCTACATGGCGTGTGATATTCAAGAAGTGGACGAACAAAAGATTGCTCGTTTCCTTGTAGGATTGAACAAATCCATCGCAAACTTGGTTGAGCTACATCAATATGTCACGTTTGATGATGTTTGCATCCTTGCGTCCAAGATTGAAAGGCAACAAAACGATTCTCGTTTCAAGAAGCCTTCGTGGTTTAAACAACCTACTGCCTCATCGGATGCTTCGACTAGCACACCCCCAACCACGACTGATTTGGCGAGTCATAAGCCAAAGGAGACCGAGTCCTCCGCCACCTCCTCCACTGCCCCTTCAAGTGCCACGTTAAAGGGCAAGAAACGTCAACGCTTTCGTTGCCAAGGCCTCGACCATATTGCTCGCAACTGCCCCAATACTACACTAACCACACGTGAGGAGTTAGTATGCTATTTGGGCTCAAGAGATGCACGCCCCAACCTCTTCTACTTTGGCCTCTACAGAACCTTAAATGGATGATGATGGGTTTTGGTCGAAGCAACCCATCTGCGCACCGGAACATGAGCATCCAAATCTGATTTTGAATCGTTCGTTATTTACTTCCAGCAATCACGAGGGTGAGGATGAGCAACGCACAAATCTGTTTCACTCCAAGTGTTTGATCAACGGTAAAGTTTGCTCCTTTATTCTAGATAGCGGCTCATGTACTAACGTCTTTGATTTGTCTTTGGCTGAATCTTTCAATTTGCAAACTCATAAATATCCGCACCCCTACAAAATGAGTTGGTTGAATGATGATGGCATATTGGTGTGTAAACAAGCACTTGTTGGTTTTCGTGTGGGAGACTATATGGACAAACTATGGTGTGATGCCTTGCCCATGACTGCATGCTCCTTATTACTAGGGCGTCCTTGGCAAAGTTATAGGCATGTGCTTCACAATGGCAAGACTAATGACTATTCTGTTTTGATGGGGGAAAAACGCTTGCTGCTCAAATCATTGCCTCCTAAAACTAGGCGTGCTACGCAACATGATGCTGCTGCTGCCATCATGGACGAACCACCTCCTAAGCATGGCTCGCATGTTTGCCTCGCTTCTTGCCACTATGAGCTGCTGGACACCGCCAACAACAAGAAAGAAAGGCGTGCTAATTACCTCCAATTGCGCCAAGGATGTAAGCTGGCCAAGGGTGATCGTGTATGGTTGTCCTTAAACGCTAAAAAACTGCATATAGATCACAAGTATGACGAACCAATGGATGAAGGACCTTTCGAAATAATTGAGAAAATTGAGTATGAAACCTTCAAAGTTCTGCTTGGTGCTAGCATTTGCGCAACTCTAATTTCCAGTGATCTCGTCCCATGTTTTCCAGAAGGGGAGTATGATATGGAATAGGAGTGTTAGTTATGTAGAGTTCTAGTTGTGTTAGAATTCTATGTAATTTAGGGTTTTAATTTCTGGTTTGTTAAGTATTTCGTTTGCATTAGGACTTGATTTTAATTACAGTTTGATTTGTGTTAGGAGTTCTAATCATATTAGGCGTGTTGAATCAGTCCTAGCCGTGTGAATTAGATAGAGTTGTTAGTTTTATTTTTGTTTATCTTTTATGCTTCACTAGTTCTGATAAGTTTAGGATACTTCGCTTTACTAGTTCTAATAAGTTTACGTTTCTTTGTAACCTATAAAAGCTGCCATTCGGCCATAATAGAATTCAGTGGTGTTTTTAATTAATTCATGTGAATTACAAGATTAAGGAGTGAATCCAAAACGTTTCCGGAGAGAATCCAAACCCCTAGCTGAATTTTGAGTCGAAATAAGCCTAAATTCTTCATGTCCTTGTTACCAATTGAGTTATTGAGTCGAAATACATCAATAAACTTGATTCTTGTACTGATTTTCATCAAAGATACTAACTTTAAATTCAAGAAAGTTAAAGAAAGCCACTAAACTACATTAAAAGAGCCTAAATAGTGTTTCTTGCTTTCAAGATCCACATCACAATGCCAGCATTGTAACGGAAAGAAATGATTTGAAATAAAATGTTTATAACGGGCTGAAGTAAAGGTTATGAGTTTTCCACTCATTTTGGAATTTTGTTTGTTTTGTATTTCTTATCTGAATTTGCAGGTTTGGTATTAAGAGCTCGGGAATGAAAGTGGAGCGAGATTAAGATTCCGTGTATTATGGATTAAGCTTGTATTTAGATAGCTAGTTCGAGAATGGTTATTGATAAGTTATTGTATATAATTTTGGGAATTTAGTTAAGATATTGGTATAATTAAGGATATTTTTCCGCTGCAAGTAAAATTAATTAAGAGTTAATTCTAGCTGTAGTAGTTGAGCATGTTTCATTAGTAGCTCGGAAGAGCGGGCTGTTACAAGGCCAATCAAGAAAGTTAATGCCATGCTCATATCTCTTATAGGAGAGAGAACTTTGGGCATGTCATTGACAATCCCTTCCTTCTACTCTTCTAACAACTCATTCAAAGGACATGAGTCATTACAAGTAGTACCATGATGCTCTTTGGCCCTCACAACCAAAGTAGTCCATCCCCCATTCTTTTCCACTATCTTCTCATGTTTATCACAAATTACAAGATAGCTGCTTTTCTCCTTTTTTTTTGAGCAACTTTAGGGGGGTATGGGAAGCAATTTTATTCTTCTACCATCTTTGGTAGTTACAAGATATACATTGGTTTTGCCTCTATGCTCCGAATCATGGTCAAATTGCCATGGCCTTCCAAGTAACAAATGACATGCATCCATATGAAGAATGTCACACCATCTCTCATCTTCGAACCCTCCAATGGAGTAAGTCACCAAGGCTTGTTTCTTCACCCTCACACTAGTACGATCATTCAACCAATTAAGCTTATGAGGGTCTTCATGGTCTCTAGTTGGTAGCTTCAATTTGCTCACAGCTTCGGATGAAACAACATCCACTTGTGCACTACCATCAATAATCACATTGCAAGTCTTATCACCTACCTTGCATCTAGTGTGGAACAAGGTGCTTCTTTGCCTCTCATCAACTTGAGGCTCACTAAACAACACTCTCATCACTACCATCATGTTCATCTCTTCCTCCGGAGGAATTTCTTCCTCACAATCATCATCCTCAAAGCTACTATTCTCATGAACAACAAAATTATACATTTTTTCTTCTTCATCCATGATGGCACATTGAGTGGCGGTCAAAACAGATTTACTAGGACACTCACTAGCAATATGACCCCTCCTATTAAATTTGTAACACCTTCTTCCAGTAGCAAGTTCACTAGGAGAAATCACGGCCATTTCTTTCTCTTTCCCCTTAAAAGATGATGAAGAGGATTGGTTTTGAAAAGTACTCCCCTTAGAATAGGAAGGAGTAAATTCCAAAGTACCCTTGAAAGAAGAAGGAGAAGAAAAAGAAGAAGTTTTGGGCTTCTCTTTCTCCTTTTCCTCCTTAGCGTGTGCCTCATATTTCAAGGCAAGCTTACACACATTATTAAAAGTGGCATAGTGAGTCACCTCCACTTTTCTACTAATCCCTTTAGACAACCCCTTAACAAAACGAGCTATCTTGAAAGTCTCTTTCTGTTGCAAATCACAAATTAGACACAACTTCTCAAACTCTTTCATGCATTCTACAACACTCATGTTATTGTTTTGTGAAAGGTGGGTCAATTTTAAGTATTGCTCTTGTTCATACTCCTTACTAACCCATTTATCCATTATTTTCTTTTTCAATCTATTCCATGAATCAATCTTATCTTTCCCTTCTCTCCTTCTATCTGACCTGAGGTTTTCATACCACAGTGCAACAAGTTTAGTGAGTTTTAGGACAACAAGTTTAAACCTTTTCCTATCATCATACCCCTTATAGTAAAAAACGGTTTCAATTTGCCTCATCCAATCAAGAAAAGCCTCACTATCATACCCCATCAAATTCGGGCATCTCAATTTTCAAACCCCTATCTTCATCAAAGTTTCTAGGTGTATTAACCTCACCATCCTCAGTTTCAAGAAAATTTAGTTTTCGATTAGCTTGCAACAACATGTTAGACATAGCATCAAGCCTAGTATTTTGTTGAGCCTTATCTTCTTCATTCTCTTCTGATTTTCTTTCTATTTCCAACTTATTAGTTATTACTTGTAACATCCTAGCAAGATCTGATGTGATTTTTGTTGGCTTTTCGAACTCTTTTTGTGTTTTTATGATGGATTGACGAAATAACTAAGAAAACTAAGGAAAATTACTCTTAAGTCGCGGTTAAGAGAATGGACAAACAAGTCGCAGTTGTGTGTTTTGGTTTACTACTCGGAAACCAATTGTTAGCTTACACTCAACATATGCAAACATGCACTTTCTTTAAACTTCAAAAACTCTGATTTTATTAATGAACATAAAAAGCCTTATATAGGCGTGTAAAACAGCAATGAAAAGCAAACCCTAGTCCTACTAAGGCTAGGCAAACTAAGAACAAGATAATAAAGGAATAAAACATTCCTAATCCAAGTGGAACAAGCTCCAACTTGGGCAGCAAGCAAGTCACACGCCTACCATACTTCTACTTCAATTAGAACTCTAATCCTACTATAATCCTACTCCAATTAGAATCTTAATCCAACTAGGATTTGGAATTCTAACTCAACTAGAATTTTAAACAACCTAAAACATTAAAAAGACTCCTAATAGAACTAGGAGTTCTAATCCTACTAAAATTAGGAAAACTAGTCCTACTAAAACTAGGAAACAAGCAAATCCTAACAAAACTAGGATTTATAGAAAATGACCATCTCTCATATGGATCATCCTCTCCCTCTTGAAAACAATCCTTGTCCTCAAGGGTCTTCTAAACACGACACAAGATCAGCACTTCCAAGTGTTGCGCACACCCCCTGCCCAACAGGACCTTGTACGTTTTATATAACCAATTTTCTTCACAATCTTGAACGGCCCCTCATCCATAGGTTCATCGTTCTTGTGATCTAAATGCAGCTTTTGAGCACTAAGTGATAGCCAAACGTAATCCCCTTCACCTAGATGCGGATCTTGACGAAGATGCAGCAGCTTAGCTCATCATTCCTTCTTATTGCTTGAGGCATCTAGCTCCTTTTCCCTACACGATCTTATGCTGTAACACCATGGATTTTCGCTAATATTTTATTCGGTTTTAGCGTGTTTTGGACTGTTGCACGACTTTTTAATGTGAAGTTTCAAACTCCTAAAAGCTGTCCACAAAATCAGAATATTGGAAGCATGGGAGAGGCTTTTGAGCATCCTTGTAACACCCATTTTATTACCCCATAATTACCCCATCAATTTCAACTTGTAACCCCCCTTTTTATTTCCATTTGCTGCTGAACCGATCAGGAAAAATAATCAGTTTGGAGCCTCCTATCTTCTCTCTTTCGCATTTTCGACCATTTCTGCACACCCATTTTGTTTGCATCATATCTCCTTCGTTTCTTATTGGATTTGGGCGTGTGAGTAGTCGAAATTCATCTACTCGGAGAGATCTTTCTCGTGATATGATTTGTTTTTGAAGAAAGTGAAAGACGTGACTGCAGTTTCCATTCCAATCAGACGAGTCAACCGGTTTTTCCTAGAGTTTTCGGGAGCGATGTTATTCTCTTCCTTCTCTGCCATTCGAGTATTATTTTCCACCAAAAATCAAGGTAACTAATGGCGTTCCTAGAGCGATTAGTATTTGTATATGAATTATAAATGTTTTTAATAGTTAAGTGGGTTAGTATCATGCTAGGAATTTGGGTAGGAAAAATTATGTGTTTATGTGTGCTGTGTTCTTGCCAAATTCAAGAGGTTCTTGTTGATAATCATAATTATAATTACTTTGTTTTTCTTCTTTCGTTATGTTCATATTTGTATAGTTTGTATTTACGTGATTAAACACGAGTTATGATTTTGTATAACATTGTTTCTAAGTTAGTTTTACGGGAGGTATAAGGTGTGTTGGAGGTAGATTGTTGTGAGTTATGTGGGTGAAGATTTGGGGTGGGTTCGTGGTTGGCGTTGGAGGTCACTTATGATGCTGCTCCATGTTGATGTTGTATCATTGTTATAAGCTTCTAATGCAACGCTATTGTTGGTGTGTCGTTTTGTAGCTTGTAAGTGTTTATGTTGCTATGTATTTAGATGTTGCTGCTTGCCTTCTTGCTTGGGAACGCATATACAGTTGGAGCATGATTTGGTTATGTAGCTTTATAATGTATCTCGTATTACTTGTGCTAAAACGTGAAGGTTTTTTTATCTCTTATACAAGTGACTTTGTATCTTGTTTTTTTTTTTTTTTTTTTTTTTTTTTTTTTTGTATATAAGTCTATACTAATATTTCTCATAAAGTTATGACTTGGTTTTTTTAGCATGTTTGATGATTTTGATTGTTTTGGATATATCTCTATGAGTTAGTAATAACGCGTCTTTTTAGCATGATAAGTTTATTGGTATTTTAGAGACGATGCTACTATTTGTTATTATTACTATTATTGTTATTTTATTTATTATTATTTTATTATTATTATTATTATTACTATTATCACTATTATTTATTATTATTATTATTATTATTATTATTATTATTATTATTATTATTATTTTGAGAAGAGTGTTATTTTAAATTGAAATTCTTGGGTTGCGATCCTTGATTTCTGCTGATTTGGTGTAAGGCCTTAAGGGCATCCGCTTGAGTTGATAATGGTTTTGCTGATGATTGAGTATTATTTTATTATTACTATTTTGTTTGAGAGCAAGATATCTGGAGGGACGGAATCCCAAGGTGAAGAACATGCAAACCATAGTACGGAATCCTAGGTGTACCTTGGTTTTGTTGTCGCCCGACAGGTCGGTGGGGACGGAATCCTACACCGCATCGGGAGTATGGCCATTCTTAGACATAGGCAGTAGGGAACGTAACCCATAGGCTGTCTGGAGGTTGTCTCACATTACCATAGGAAGTGAGTTGTCCACTAGCGTTCAGCTCTCTCTCTCAAACTAATTACATTATTTTATTATTTTAAACTTGATGGTTTATGTTGTTGATACTTGAGTTTAGATATATAAGTTATTTATCCATGTTGTTTATTTTGTTTTCTTCACTCTATTTATTTTAAGCATGTTGTTTTATCTTTGTTTGAGTGTTATATTTGATTATTTGGAGTTTGCTATTGAGATGTTTTTGTATAACTTAATTATTAAGGCTTTTATAACTCTTATATGAATCCTAATTGGGCTGGGAGAGCTGTTAGTTACTCCCCACTGATTGTGGATGTTTGTTGATATATTTTGCAGGTGATTATTTCGTGTTATGGGAAATGAGAGAAAGGTTATTTAGGTTTTTTGAGACATCTTATATTATATTTACTTTATGTAATGTGTTTATGAGGTTGTTTTGCCTTTTTATGGTTATTTTGAGATAATTCATTTAGGTTTTATTTTCTTTAGTTTATATTTGACCTTTATTTAGAGTGACATTTCCGTCAGATGATATTTCTGCTATCGTCATTTCTTTAATAGAATGCTCTATTTTGTTTATATTATGTTTATAAAATGATGGAGTGTTACATATGCACACATGACCAATACTCTCATCTGATTTGGACGCAACTTCAGCAGCCCTAACTGGTTGTGACGCAACTTCAACAGCCCTAGGCACCATCTTTTGCTTAGGAGGTAAAGGCTTGAGACTAAAACATTCCCCATCTTTCACCACCGAGTAGATATTATCGCGACCATGGTGTATCACTTGGCGATCTGATTGCCATGGACGCCCAAGCAATAAATCACAAGCACTCATAGGTAAAACATCAAACCACAACTGATCCATGTACGTTCCTACCCTAAAGCCTATTAACGCACGCTTATTCACCCACACACCACCATCATCATTCAACCAGCTCAACTTGTAAGGTTTAGGATGTATTTGCGTAGGTATCTTTAATGAACTCACAACAGTTTGAGCAACAACATTAGTGCAAGAACCCGAATCAATAATAAAATTGTACGTCTTACCATTGATTAAGCACCTTGATTGAAATAAATTCTGACGTTGCTCATGCTAATCATCTTCGACAGATTGCACCACCAAAGCACGCCTAAGGATCATGCTCCTCCTCTCTCCCCTCTCCTCTTCCGGATGCACCAAATTGGTACTAAACAAGGCAGCCTTCATCTCCTCAAAGTAAGAAGAAGACTTATTAGGAGCCAACAATCTCGTTTCCTCCTCTTGCTGTTCCATTAAAAGTGGTTGATGCTCTTCCAACAAAACAAGAATCATGTTAGGGCATTGACGAGCTATGTGTCCAAGTCCTTGACAGTTAAAACACTGCTTGCCCTTCATTATCACCTTCCCCGAAGTCAAAGATCCTTGCTTTGGCTTCAAATCCCCCACCAACGATGCATCTATAGCCTTACCTTTATCTAAAGCCTCCAACTTTGGTGAAGAAGATGTTGCTTCAGATTTAGGAGCAAACGGAAATCGAGTACTCTTACCCTTAGCCTCTTTTTGTTGGCGCTCGACCTTGCTGGCTAATGAGCATAACTCGTCAAAAGAAGGATAAACTTGGAGTTCCACGAGATTTGCAATAGGGGTATTGAGTCCAATCAGAAACTTGGCACTCTTTTGCTCATCTTCATCCTTACAGTCATAAGCCATTGAAAGCCTCTCAAACTCTTGTACATATTGTGCCACGGTTAATTGATTTTGTTGTAAAGAATTAAACTTTAAGAACAAATCTTGCTTATAAGTACGTGGGACAAAACGTTTCTTTAGCTTAAGCTTCAAATTAGTCCACGTAGAGATGGATTCCTTCCCTTCTCTTTCTCGCCTCACTTGCATATTCTCAAACCATAAAGAAGCGTATTTTGTAAATTTAAGAGTAGCATAAGAAAAACTCTTCTCATCACTAACCTTTTCATGATCAAAGATTCACTGCATACACCTCTCCCAATCCAAGTAAACATCTGGCTCCAAAGTACCATCAAATTCCGAAAGTTCACTCAGTTTGATATCCTCTTCCTTGTATGATGATCGTTCATAGGAGTTAGAGGACCGTTCACCATTCTTGCTCTTCATCTCCAATAAGTCTGCCTTGATCTCCTTCATAGCAGCCACCAAATTTACCATATTAGCCCCCAAATGTTCCAAATCCTCCTCCAACTTCCTTGAAGGTTCACCTACCATCCTCGCGCAAAAGACAAGAATTTTTGTCTAAAGTTTATGCTTGCTGAGATTTCGTTACTGATCGGATCGAGCAGAAATTTTGGTACGATGTAGCCATGTATGTTAGCTTTCCACAGAGCCAAAAAAATCACGATATGGTCAATGCACGCGCCCTCACACGCCGTCGCACCGAACCCTGCTCTGATACCACTTGATGTGATTTTTGTTGGCTTTTCGAACTCTTTTTGTGTTTTTATGATGGATTGACGAAATAACTATGAAAACTAAGGAATATTACTCTTAAGTCGCAGTTAAGAGCATGGACGAACAAGTTGCGGTTGTTTATTTTGGTTTACTACTCGGAAACCAATTTTTAGCTTACGCTCAACATATGCAAACATGGACTTTCTTTAAACTTCAAAAACTCTGATTTTATTAATGAACATAAAAAGCCTTATATAGGCGTGTAAAACAGCAAACAAAAGCAAACCCTAGTCGTACTAAGGCTAGGAAAACTAAGAACAAGATAATAAGGAAATAAAACACTCCTAATCCAAGTGGAACAAGCTCCAACTTGGGCAGCAAGCAAGCCTACACGCCAACCATACTTCTACTTCAATTAGAACTCTAATGCTACTATAATCCTACTACAATTAGAATCTAATCCAATTAGAATCCTAATCCAACTAGGATTTGGAATTCTAACTCAACTAGAATTTTAAACAACCTAAAACATTAAAAAGACTCCTAACAGAACTAGGAGTTCTAATCCTACTAGAATTAGGAAAACTAATCCTACTAGAACTAGGAAACAAGCAAATCCTAACAGAACTAGGATTTATAGAAAATGACCATCTCTCATATGGATCAAGATCACCCTCAGCCATGATTTTACTATTTTTGCTAGACTATTACAAATACAAGGTGGAAACTGCCGTAAACTTGAACAACAAAACGAAACTGTAAAGGGTCTTGAGACTCTCAAAGGCTTACAATTTAATAAAATTCAGGAAATTTCAAGCAAAATCAAACCAAAGAAACCCTTGAAAAGCTTTCCGGATGGAGTAATCATCGTTTGAAGTTCTGTGTGCTGGATTTGCTCCGTTTTGATGCAGTTGCGAAAAACGTGCCCAGTTTATTATATAAAAAATTCACAAAAATTTAAAAAATTATGTGAGTATTCTAAACAAGCTCCAACTTGACTCGATAAGCTCGCGAGCAACTCGTTAAATTTTTTTATATAAATTGTTGAAATGAGAATGAAAAAAATATACTTAAAAAAGAAATAAGGTAAATAAGGTGGAAAGGGGGAGGGAGAAACAATGCATAAAACTTATCCCACATTAGTAGAAAGACAAAAAATCAAAGCCTATTTTACTTTATAAAAAGATGGCGGCTTAAACAAAAGTCCCACATTGGTTGAAAACTAAAAACCAAAGCTTCTTTTCTTTATAAAAGGGAAGGATGGCACTTGAGAGTTTGGCTTGAGCTTGATGGGCTTGTGTTGGGTTGAGCATAATGAGCCAAAGTCGAGTCGAGCTTAACGAGTTCGAGTCATTCAGTCGAGCTGAGTCGAGCTTAACGAGCTCGAGTCGAGTCAAGCATCAATAATTCTTATTGAGCACGAGTCGAGCTAGGAAAATTTTGTGCTCGATGAGTTTCGAGTTGAGTCGAGCAGACCCCAGCTCGCGATCGACTCGCTCGATAAGCACCCCTAGCGGAGAGTGCCTTCAAATCGATCTCCTCCCACTTGTCATCCGTCATACCCGAAGGCTTTTTTTTGGATGCACCTTCAAGAGCCTTGTGACAACCACTCTGAACCAAGATGGCTTTCATCTTCAATTGCCATAGGCCAAAATTTACTTGTCTGTCAAATTTCTCAATATCGAATTTCATTGACATAATTGAATCAAACTCGTTCTATAAACACCTAGGATCTTAAACAACCAAGCTATGATACCAATTTGTTAGGAAACGGGGTGTTGTAGTTTGATTAATGCGGAACAAAATCAATGAAATAATACGGATAAGAAAAGCAATAAAGAAAATAAATAAAGAACACAAGGGTTTACGTGGTTCGGTCAAAATAGACCTACGTCAACAGGTGGGGGATTCGAGCTTCTTCACTATGATGGAGACAAACAGACAAAATAATACAAGGAGTCCTAAATTCTAGAGGTTAAAAGTGTTTCATAAGTTGTGTCAAAATAATGAACACCAAGGGGGCCTTTTATAACATAAGGAACCCCGCACCAAACCCTAAAAAAGAATCCAATTGGGAAATCACCAAGCCGCGTAAAAACCCAGCAGTCCGAAAAGGTCGGGTGACATCCGCCTAATCGAGCGGTCAATTTCTTCAAACCTGCTAATGTCTCGGGCACGATCGAGCACTATTCGCCCGATCGTGATTCGCGGTGGACTCCCGATCGGGCCTGCCTGCCCGACCTGATCAGGCGCCTTGCCTTAAGGCCTACTGAAGACGAGCGACCCCGCCCGGTCGGGCCAACCAGCCCGACCTGACCGGGCGAGCCTGCGAGAACTCCGTTTGACGAGATTCGAGGCATCAAACTAACAAGAGGCAAGACCCACTCAACCTCTTCTAAGCTTATTACTTAAGACACACTCAAAGTAATAAGGGTAAGCTCAAACTCGAGAAAAACTCAAAGTAAAAACTATAAACATAAAGGTTTTTTTAAAATCAAACTCAAACTCAAATCTGATCTTCATTCATCATTTGCTCTCCTTATATAGAGGAATGGAGCAACAAAATAACACAAAGAAACACACCAAAAGACCCTAGGAAAACTGTCCAACTTTGGGCAGTTTTTAGGAGTTACAAACTCCCTTAATTTACGCCCCTAACTAATGCTTCAATCAATATGTTGTTACAAGCTTGTTAAACCAGCAAATGATAAGCCTAAATACCTCATAATCACACGCCTAACATACTAACACATGCCTAAATATTACAAGTAATCTCTAGGCTTTATTTTATGCTTTAAATAAAACAACAAAAGCAAATAAAACCCAAACATAACTTGGGCCTTCAATTCACACGTCACTTGTACTAGTAGCCTTGTAGTTGTTACTACATGTTTGATTCTTTGTTGGGTTCATACTTGGTTCAGAGGTACATGCTTTTAGCTTCTTTAAATCCGAAAGTTGTTGGAATAGATTTCTTAAAAGAGTCTTATAAAGATGATAAAGATTTTGGTGTTTTATTTGAAAATTGCCATAATCATGTTGTTGGTGGTTCCTACATCTTGAAGGGGTTTCTTTTCAAAGGAAATCAATTGTGCATTTCAAGAACAAGTGTTCGAGAATCCTTGATGAAAGAATTCCATGAAGGTGGTCTTGCTGGTCACTTTGGAATAGGGAAGACTACATCCTTGGTTAGTGAATACTTTCGTTGGCCGAAGCTAGCAAGGGATGTAGAGTTCTTAGTCAAGAGGTGCTTGGCTTGTCAAAAGGCTAAGGGACATTTGCTACCTCAAGGTTTGTACATGCCCCTTCATATACCTCAAGCTCCATGGGAGGATGTGAGCCTCGATTTCATTGTTGGATTACCTAAAACTCGAAACCACAAAGACTCAATCATGGTGGTTGTTGATAGGTTCTCCAAAATGGCTCACTTTGTTGCTTGTCACACTACTTATGATGTTGTGAATGTTGCTAACTTGTATTTCAGGGACATAGTTTGAATCAATGGTGTTCCTAAGTCTATGGTGAGTGATAGAGATTCGAAATTCCTAAGTCATTTTTAGCTTACCTTGTGGAAGAAAATGGGAACGAAGTTGAAATTTAGTACTTCTAGCCATCCACAAACCGACGACCAAACAGAAGTAACTAATAGGACTCTTGACACTTTGCTTCGAGCCCTAGCCCCAAAGAAACCTAGCCATTGGGAGGAGATGTTGCCATATGCCGAATTTGCCTATAATAGGGTTCCTAGCAAGACTACGGGCCTTAGTCCTTTCTACATTGTTTATGGCTTGAACCCTTGTACTCCCCTTGACCTAGCCCCTATTCCCACCATCACCACAAAATATAGCCATGAAGCAAACACACGATCCCTTGAAATTAAGCAACTCCATGAGCATGTTCGAGAAAAGATTGATAAAGCTAATACAAAGGTGAAAGAGATGATTGATAAGAAGACAAGAGAAGTCCAACTCCAACTGGGAGACATGGTCTGGATTCATCTTAGGAAAGAATGCTTCAATTCCAAGAGAAAATCTAAACTAAGTCTTAGATCCGATGGCGCTTTCCAAGTACTAGACAAGGTCAATGACAATGCCTACAAGGTGGAACTACCTGGTGATTATGGAGTATCATCCACCTTCAATGTTACTGATTTAAGTCCTTTCTATGATGATGAAGAGGTGTTTCCAAGTTTGAGAGCAAACTCTTCCAAAGAAGGGGAGGATGATGGAGGACCATCTACAACCAAAGATCTGAAACTGATTTCAATGGTGGCTCTAACTTTGCGTGAAGTCTTAAATTCTTTAAGTCATTCTATGTTCATAAAAGAGTCCATGCTTAATTTGGTTGTTTAAGGATTAGTTCAATTACTTAGCTTCTTTTCTTAGTTCATCAACGTCGTGTCATGTAATTGTTCTTTCTTTTGAGACCTTTGAATTTCAGTTGTTGGATGTTTTATGACATTGCTAGTTGTTTACATCTTGTAATAAGGCACGTTGTGCTTTAAGTTAGAGAGTATAGGAGGTTGTTAAGTGTGCTGTCCAACCACGTTCAAGAGTGCATCAAGCAAGGAAGAGTAAGTGCCGTGAAAATAGGAACCACTTCCTATCTTTGAGGTGCCTTATTCAAGCTGAAGAGCAGCCAAGCATAGTTGGTTGTTTGTTCCTATTTTTTATGGCGTGTAATCCCCATATTGTGCCGTGCAAGTTTAAGTGTGTGGAAGAGCACATTCTGATATATATTCCATGGGAGAACTTATATTTGTTAAGTTAGAATTTAAAATTATAGAGTCCTTTGTTTGTTAGGATTTTAATTAAGAGTCTAATTAGTTGGTCATTGCTGTTTCGAGTTAATTTAATTCAAGTCTATGGTTTGCAATTTATTTACTATGTATTCTTTATTTAAGACACATGTAATGTAATTGTATTGAATGATATTATTAGCCTAAGTAGTAATAACAGTAGTAGTATGTGTATGTGCTGCTGTTATGCTTGCAAGGAGTAGTGCGTGAAATCAGCAAGTGTTATGCAAGTAAGAAGCCATCAAAGATAACATGGTTGCTTAAAAATAGCAACTAACTCCTATTGTGGTGCTGTCCATTTCTCATTCAAATGAGCATATTTGAGATCCCTATTTTGGTGGCGCCTTGCCGTCTTTACTTGGACGTGAATTGCAGGTTGTTGGTGAATCATGGGCACACTTAGATCATGCCTATTGTCAAGGAGAAAGTTCAGTCGTGACTGAAGAGAAGCAACAACATTCTAAACTCCTATTATTTTTGTTCCATGATCTCACGTACATTACTTGTAATAGTTAGTGGATATTTTCTCATTTTTCTTATATTTTTCATTTATGTCAAAACTCAGAAAATGGGACATCAGACCTGTATATAGATGAGACTTTTATGATCGAAGAAACAATGTGTTTGTTTGTTTTGTTTTCAGTTATCTTTCTTGGATTGGAAATTTAAATGAATTCATTCCTATGCTAGATTAGATTTGGCAAGCTAGTTTGTTGTATGCTTGGTTATCAAACGAAACATACAAGGTTCAAAAGATTGAATGATAGAAACAAGCTACGGTTTTGATGGAATGAAACCAAAGCTCGAGCAATCTCTAACTACTCAAAGATAAGACACACCACTTGAATAGCTAAAGGGTCCTAAGATCACCACTTAATATGCTAAATTAAGCTAGTATAGGCGAATTCACACGTCTCTAATCCAAGAAACAAAATCAAAACAAGTTATAAAACTTACGGTTTCTGTCATAAAATTCAAGTTGTTTTCTTCATTCATTTCATGTCCTTTTATAATTATAACTTAAACTATTACAACTGTTTTTTGTTAATAAAAAATAAAGCAAGAAAAACCATGTAATTAAGGCCACTAAGCAGCACTTACAACGGCTCTAAACTACCAACTAAGAAAAGCTGAAAACAAGCAACTAACTCCTACAAACAAGGCGCCTAACTCCATGTTGTTGCACGTCCAAATTTGAAGAGTACTAGCTACTCCATGATGCACGTCGAAGCTTCCTACATTCAAGGGAGAGGTTTAGGATACTTAGCTGAGGTTGCACACGATCCATGCTAAGTGGAACAAGCCCCACTTTGCACGTTCTTCACTCGAACAATCAGTAGCCACATCTTGGCTCCAGTAATTCCACTATGTAGTTACTTAGGTTTAATGCATCTCCATTACATACAAGGCAGAGGAATTAAAAGACTAACTGATTACAAATTAATTAAAGTAAACCAACCGAATGAACAATGAACAAAGAAAGGGAAACTTACTTATTCTTCCTAACAAACAACAAGGAAAAACGAACTAAGAGACCAAACTAACAATGGACTCTCATGGAACACGAACAACCGAATTGAGTGGAACTCCATGGATGCTTTCTCCAACAAGGTTGATGAGCTTATAATCCATAGTAACAAGTAATGAAGATGCCACGCCATCATCCTCCTCTTCTTGAGAGAAGTTTGACCTCAAACTTGGAATTGAACCCTCATCTTCATAGAAAGGACTAAGGTCACTTACATTAAATGTCGCAGACACTCCATAATCTCCAGGAAGTTCAATCTTATATGCATTGCTGTTCACATTCTCAAGCACTTTGAATGGACCATCACTCCTTGGACTAATCTTAGAACACCTCTTTGAAGGGAAACGTTCTTTGCGCAAATGAATCCAAACTAAGTCATCTTGTTTTAATTGCACTTCTTTCTTCTTCTTGTCCATGCGTAAGTTGAGTTTTTCATTAGGATCCTTTCACGTACTAATTCATGCATATTCTTTATCTCCTTGGCTCGTTCATTGGCTTCTTGACTAAACTTGTTGTGAATAGGCAAAGGTGAGAGATCAAGAGGAGTGCAAGGATTAATGCCATAAACAATTTCGAAAGGACTCAAACCTGTGACCTTATGAGGAACCCTATTGTATGCAAATTCAGTATGGGGCAACATCTCTTCCTGTTGATGAGGACTCTTGGCAGCCAAAGCCCTAAGCAAGGTGCCTAAGGCGCGGTTTGTCACTTCGGTTTGAGTGTGGGTAGAAGTGCTGAATTTGAGCTTAGTTCCCATCTTCTTCCATAAAGTAAGCCAAAAGTGGCTATAAAACTTTGTAACTCTATCACTTACCATGCTTCGTGGAATACCATGAAGGCGAACCACTTCTTTGAAATACAACAAGGCTGTTTGCACCACATCATGAGTGGTATGGCTTGGAATGAAGTGAGCCATCTTTGAAAATCGATCAACCACCACCGTGATAGCATCCTTGTGGTGTTGAGTTCTTGGCAGCCATGTGATGAAATTGTTGTATTTCATGTTTTGATGATGCCAAATACTTAGGTTGTTGTATAGTTTTTAATTTGAAAAAATATAAAATCCGAAAATATTGGCTTATTAATGTTTATATATATTTTGTGGAGAAAGATTATTAGTTTTAATCTAATCAAGGTATTATTTATACATTGTGAATTTTATTATATGGTATGTTTAATGAAACTATTAACTTAGAATGTTTGAGTAAAAGATTCTTAAGTTATTAGAGATATTTTGGTTGTTGTTTTTGTTGGGAAACTCAGGTGAAATATCCGTGCCAAAAATGAAGGGAAGGTGGAGCGTGTAGTGGCTATAAATATGCTGGATATTTTCCCATTACAATGGCTAGTGGAAGCAGTCAATCCCGTTGCTACAAACGTGGAGTAAGTGTAGCAAAATGTGGACTATGAAGCGCATAATCATACCTAGATAAGATCGTGGAGCATTTCACTTGCTGAAGAAGGAAAGAATGCAGAAGCTATTTAAGAGAAAAAAATTGTTCGAAAAACGTACAACTTTCAAGCATTAAAAAGTTAATCTTTTACTTATAAAGTTTTCTGTAATTTTTTCTCTCATCTTCAAGAACATATCATTGTAATATTCTTAGTGTTTGGGTGAGTGAAAAAACTTCAGAGTATTCTTGTAATCAAGAGAGAAAGAAATAGAGAAAAGAGAAGACTTCGAGTGAAGTCAAGTGAGAGTCATCAGTTCAGGGGGAACTGGGTGACTGGGAACAAGTTCCTTGAGGAACAGAGAAGAGTATAGTAATAGGATGTAAAGAGAGTCTTTTGGCCTATTATAATAAGAGAAGTATTCAGTCAAAATCCCTAAGGGTCAAGGTTTTTCTTCCTATTGGGCCTAGGAAGTTTTCCTTGTAAGTTAAATATTGTGTGTCTTTTTCTTATCTCTTTAAAGTTAGTTTTTAATTCCGCAAAATAGTAAAAATCCCCACAACTATAATTCACCCCCCTCTTGTAGTTGATCTAGTGTTCATACTAGAACAACAATTGGTATCAGAGCCTAGTACCTCTAGAATCAGCTAACACTGAGAAGATTGTACCTGACACCATGAACACGATGGGAGAAAAACTTGATGAAGGATACTCAACCCAACGCCCGCCTATGTTCAATGGCAAACACTATCCATACTGGAAACCGTATGGAGATCTTTATAAAAGCTGAAAATTACCAAGTTTGGAGAGTTATCGAACTTGATGACTTCGAAGTTACAAAGAAGAATGAAAATGGGGAGCTGGTTCCTAAACCTCTTGTAGATTTTGACAAAGATGACTTTGACAAAATGGAAATGAACAACATGGCCAAGAAGCTACTCCACTGTGGTCTTGGGCCCCATGAGCACAACAGAGTCATGGGATGCAAGACTACTAAGCAAATGTGGGAACTCCTTCAAGTTACGCATGAAGGAACAAGCGAGGTGAAAAGATCGAAAATTGATATGCTCATGCATATATATGAATTATTTCAAATGAAACAAAAGGAGCCTGTTCAGGACATGCTCACTCGTTTTTCGAAAATTATAAACTAGCAGCTTGAATCTCTTGGAAAAGTTACCTCTCTAAAGGAATGGGTTGGAAAGGTTCTAAGGAGTCTTCCACAAGATAAAAAATGGATGGCCAAGGTGGCAACACTGTTGGAAACAAAGGACTTCACAACTTTCAACAATGAGCAACTTGTTGGTTCCTTGATAACCCATGAGTTGCATTTAGGAACTCATGAGACTGAAACAGTGAAGCCTAAGGCTCTGGCTCTCAAGTCAGAGGACAAGAAGATTCAGAAACTGATGATGAAGAAGCAGCTGTGATCGTGAGAAGGTTCAAGGAATTCTTCAACAAGAATTACAAAGGAAAGGTCACAAAGAAACCAACAAAGTTGAGCTGTCATAAATGTGGGGGCCTTGATAATTTCATCAAGGAGTGTCCTCAATGGGATAACAAGAAAGCAAAAGGGAAGTTCAAGGAGAAGGGCAAGGAACAACAGAAACCCTTCTCGAGAACTGACATGAAGAGAGCTATGGTTGCAGCATGGGGAGAGTCTGACTCAGACGAGGAGCAGGAACAGACTGAGGAAGAAACTGCCCATCTATGTCTCATGGCAAATATTGAGGACAAAGTGGAATCATCAAACCCTAAGGTATGTTTTAGTGCTGTTGAGTAGGAACTTATAGAACTAAATAAGAGCCAATTAATAAATCTTCTAGTAGAAACCTTAGATGATTACAAGGAAGTTTGCGCAAAAAAGATCAAGTAATAAATGCCTTGAGAGTCACTACAAATTGGCTTAATACGTTAAAATGTGACACTGAGAAAAGATTCTTTGAACTTTTTGACAAGAGTAGAGCTTTTCAAGAAGCCTTTGAAAAAGTAAAAAACGAGAATTATCTTTTGAACATGGAAATGGCAGAATTGAAACTATATGTTCCTGAAGGAATAATTCCTTCAACAAATACCAGAACTGATGTTCAAAATTGGAAAACTGATGAAAATCTGGTATTAAGGAAGAAACTGGAACCCTGATGGAACAAACTTCCGAATCCAGTCAGTTGGATACAAAAATATCAGAATAAAGGAAGAGATGGTCTCGGTTTCAATCATAAGAAGAAGAACAAAAAGAAAAAGTATGTTGATCTGCCAAGTAGCAAAATATGTTCTTACTATGGGGATAGTGGTCACATTGTGTCTGACTATTCCACCAGAGAAGAACGTATTGAGAGGGACACTTACTTAGCAAAACAAGTTTGGAAAGTTAAGAAAGACTCAAGTCCAACAAAGGAACCCAAGCAAGACTGGGTTCCTACCATTAACTAGTTTGCTATGATACTGACTGAAGAGACAGGAGATAAATCAAAATTTCTCTCACTTTCAGTTTACAATGGAGGAACTGTGACCTGCGGAGACAATCTTACAGGTAACATTGTAGCAGTTGGTAAGATCGTAAAATCTCAGTCATATCCATAGATAATGTATTTTTGGTCGAGGGTTTAAAGCATAGGTTACTTAGTATATCTCAGTTTTGTGATAAGGGAAGTTATGTGAAGTTTACTAATGAGTCTTGTGTAGTCAGCAATGAAACTACAGGAACCAAGATCCTTGAAGGAACAAGGAAAGAGAACACTTATATGGATGACCTGAACCCTGTTCATAGGAACAATCTCACATGCTTAAGCGTGATTGAAAAAGATCCCCTACTATAGCACAAGCGTTGCGGTCATGCCAGCTTACATAAATTAAGTGGGAGAGACTTAGTAATTGGTCTATAAACCACGGTGTTTGTGATCCATGTGTAAAAGGCAAGCAAGTGAGATCCTCCTTCAAATCTAAGAAAATGGTAAGCACACAAAGTCCATTGGAACTCATTCATATGGACTTAGGTGGCCCTGTACGAATCCAAATTAGATCAGGAAAGAGATACGTGTTGGTCATTGTAGATGATTTTTCTATATACATGATAAATCATATTTATATATAGTTTTAAGGTGCATTTAGGTTGCATTTTAGAGCATTTAGATTCATATTTAGGTTCATTATTGCATCATATTCTTAAGTTATGTTATTCTACTCCTATTCGGCATGTTTTCTTGTTTTTGATGAATTTCAGGTAATGAGAACGTATTTGGAGTATATTTAGCTGAGCTTGAGGATTAGGAGCACTTGGAAATAAGCTACGATGCATAAGGATAGTATGGATACGTCTTAGTACGAGTTTGAGCGAAAACGAAGCGGAAAATCATTAGAAGAAATGTGAAAAAGGAGTCATGTATACTCTTCTGATCATAACTTTTGATGTGCTTCTTAGAATCATGAAATTCTAGTTGGGTTGGAAACTAGACTTGAAGGGCTTTCCAACGATAGGTCACACGCCCCAAATGGACTTCTGGTTCGAGAGATACAACCTTCGCAAGTTGATGCAAACTCGCTGTTTTCCCGCCCGACCGGGCGAAATGAAATTTTCACAGGATGCAAGGCATGTTAGCCCGGTCAACCGGGCGAGAAAGGAGCCAAAATCGCTTGCGCGCCCGACCAGGCGGATTTGCTGTTCTGTCGTAGTTCCTCAATCACCGTCGCCCAACCGGGCGGTTTCTCGAGACGGGTTTATTTGCTTTTTTTAGCCGGTTTTGTAAAAACGATAAATAGGTCTTCTCTCTCTCCCCAAGGGATCACCTCTTCTTCTGATGTTATATTTTGTATTCTTAGGTTTAGTTTGAGTTTCCTTCTTCCTTTTCTCTCTAGTTTTTCATGGCAAACCCTAGTTTTTCTTTTCTTCATTAATTCATGAGTTTATAATTTTCATCTCTTTTCTTTCATTGATTTCTTTGATCATGCTTTTCTTTGTAGATTTAAATTTCTTTATTTATTTCATGATTGAATAGTTTATATTCTAGGGTTTGGGAATCCATGTTTATATGCCATGATTCTTGATTAATATTTATTAATGGTTTGATTAGTTATTGATATCTCTAATTGATTAGTGTTTTTATTGTTAATCTTGTAATCTGATCAATTGTCTGATTAAATATTGCTAATATCGAGTCATAGATCGAGAGATAGTACTCTTTAGAGGCTTACCTACAATTAGCAAATCTGATTATGTTGAGCGACCGTACTAGCATATGTTGATTTGAGAGCGTTAAGACCCGACCGTAGGATTAACATGTGCTCTAGATATCTGATTAGTTGAATCATTGATGATATTTTGATAGATTATTGTTATGAACATGGTGAACCATTGCCCTAGATCTTTTTTAGCCTGATTTTCGTAGTTTGTTTAGTTTAGAACTTTAATTCATTATTCCTGATCTTGTTTAGTTTCTCCATGCATTAGAAGCTAGATTAAAACAACCATCTCTCTGTGGATTCGACCCTACTTACCCTACTACATTGTTAGAAGGTTTTGCAGGAATTATCTTTGACAGGTGTACGACAGCCTATCAAATTTTGCGCCGTTGCCGGGGAGACGGTATTGTTTTATTTAGTTTTTGTTGTTGGTGAAATTAAACTGTATATATATATATATATATATTCTTTTCATTTTGTGAATAAATTTTATCCTTGTCTATAGTGTGTTGTCATGGAGTCGTATAATTATAGTTCAAATGGGGATGTTTTTTCTAATTATCAAGGGCAGTATGATTATTCTGGGTATTATAATGCGAATGATTATGTTTACGATGCATCATATGATTGTCAAAATTTACAAAATTTGTGCATGAATTCCTATGAATATTCCCATCACCTAAATGAGTCTTATGTGCCTGATTATACCCAATGTTATCAACCTGAAGTGAATCATTATTTTAAACCCGAAACATCAGAGCGTCAAGAATTATTTAACATGATGAAAGAGTATATTGTTAAACAGCATGAAGATTTAAATGAATTAGGTCATGATTACCAAAACATGGCGAAATCTATTGAATTACTTGCTGTGCAACAATCTACTAATCAACAGGTTATACTTGATGATAATGATTTTGGTGTTGAGAATTATACTTCAGAGGAGAAAGGCATTGATTTGACTCATGATAATTTGCTAGAAGGTAAGGGTGTAATTGGTGAAGTTGGTAGTGAGTGTATCTATGTTGACGAATCTATAGTTGAGAGTGAATTGTCTGGCACTTTTTTGATAAACTTTTTGTCTGCATATGAGCCTAAAGTTGAGAGTGAGATAATGCATGAGTCTTTGTCGGTTCCATCTGATACTGTTTTTGAGTCTCATGTTTACTTCTCTAAAAAAACTTGACCTTATTCCTTCTTCTCCTATATTATATCCTCCATCGTTTCTTCTTTCTCCCGTTTTGAATGACTCTCGTGATAATGTAAATAATATACAGTTGGTTTCTTTTCCTTCTTTTGAGTCATGTAAAAAGACTAACAATTTTTCTTTTTCTTCTTCTTGTAAATATAATTTTTCCTTTGATTTCTCTTTTGGTAGTTTTACTAATTTTTTAGTACTAATTTTTTTCGTTTTTCCTTTCCACTCTTATATAATATGCTCTGAGATGTTTGCAGGAACATATGATAAGCTACTTAGAGCATTGAACTATTATGAGTGATCTACTAGTCTTAAACGGTCATGCAAGACCTTAAATCAGCGCTTATCGGGAGGCAACCCGGCTTTGTTCATATTTTTTATTTTATTTTATTTTTTTTTTTATTTTTTTTTGGTTTGACTAACTTTGCTAATGTGTGATGAAGTCTTTTGCTAGGTGCAAGCATAGCCAATTTTTTTGGCTAAGTTCACTGCCTCATTACAACTATCGATTGTGGTGGAGGTGTCGATACTTTTTGACACTCCCTTTGATTACACACCCCTTTTGTAAGTTGTACCTCTCCCTCATTTAATTCCTCTTTGTTCACATTGAGGACAATGTGTGATTCAGCTTGGGGGAGGATGTTTGTCATCATTACATAGCGCATGTTAGTTGCATTTAGAGTAATTTTTTTTATTGCTTTCATAGGTTGTTGCACGGTTTGTACTGCTCATTAGGAGTGGGAGTTTACGTGTGACCAAAAAAATTGTACTGCTTTCTTAGTTGCATTAGCATATTTCATTTCATATTAGACTTCATCTCATTTTAGTCGCATCTATAGGACTATTGCTGCCACTCTTTGAGAACTTTGATGATATATTACTACATTTCCTAAGCGTCATTCATCTTGAGCATGATACTTTATAGCACAATTGTTTCGCAATTGATTGTTTGTGGTAAGATTGATTGATCTCTCTCTGGTTCGACTTAACTTTATTGTGCAGACACCTTAAACTAAGTGAGCTTCTGTGCCAATAAACTGACGTATCTGTGTCAGTTATGTTCTTTCATGTGTGATTAGTTCCTTAGTTGTCGCATTGATCTTGATTTTGACTTGGTACTCTTTGATATTTGATAGTGCATACATTTTGATATGATTGAGGCATTCTATTTCATGATCTTAGCTCGAGAGTTATTCTTGTTTTCATATTATCCTTCCTCTAGCCCCGCTGAGCCTTTTTGACTATGTTTGATTGCTACCTACATTACAAGCCATTGGCCTCATTTGATATTTGTCCTAAGCCTAGCTTGGGGGAGCGAGTATTAGTTTTGGTTTGGTTTGTATTGAATTAAAATGCTCTATTTGTGGTTTAGAAGGATGGAAAAGCATGTTTAGTGAGCTTTGAAATTGAATTGAAAGTTCGAAAAAAAAAAGAAAAAAAAAGTGAAAAATGAAATGAAAAAGAAGTGAAAAAAAGTTGTGAATAAAGTGAAATAAAAAGGGTTATGATTGAATTTCTTGAATGAATAAGGTTGTTGATTATATTTGGAGATTGTTGGTTGTTGCGTGGAGTTGTTGTGATCTTTCTTGGTCATGTTTTCAGTTATATGATGCTCCCCCTTCTTGGTTTTTCCACCACAATTCCCAAATTATTCCATACCTTTAAGCTCAGCCCCATTGCAACCTTTAAAAGTCCTCTTGATCATTGTGTATTGTATTGTTGAGTGTTAAGTGAGTCAAAAAGTCAAAGTTAAAGAGTATATGTTTCAACTGAGTTGACTTGTTTTAGGTTGAGTGTCATCATTTATCCTTTAAACACATGAGAGATTTGAGCGCGCATGACTATAGTGAGGTCCGTCAGGTTTGGTTAAATCCAGCTTGGGAGAGATGGTATGTGGTATGATTGGAGAGTTGATTGTGATACATGACATGCTATGCGGCTTTGTTCGAGATTGTTTCGATGCTTGGTTTGTGTAGTGATTATATCTCTTGTGTTTTCAGTTGAGTGTTTAGCCCTGTTTTAGTCCTATATTGTAGGTTGTCTTACTTTTCCCATGTCTATGTCTTATTGCTTGGGGACAAGCAATGGTTTAGCTTGGGGGAGTTTGATAAATCATATTTATATATAGTTTTAAGGTGCATTTAGGTTGCATTTTAGAGCATTTAGATTCATATTTAGGTTCATTATTGCATCATATTCTTAAGTTATGTTATTCTACTCCTATTCGGTAAGTTTTCTTGTTTTTGATGAATTTCAGGTAATGAGAACGTATTTGGAGTATATTTAGCTGAGCTTGAGGATTAGGAGCACTTGGAAATAAGCTACGATGCATAAGGATAGTATGGATACGTCTTAGTACGAGTTTGAGCGAAAACGAAGCGGAAAATCATTAGAAGAAATGTGAAAAAGGAGTCATGTATACTCTTCTGATCATAACTTTTGATGTGCTTCTTAGAATCAAGAAATTCTAGTTGGGTTGGAAACTAGACTTGAAGGGCTTTCCAACGATAGGTCACACGCCCCAAATGGACTTCTGGTTCGAGAGATACAACCTTCGCAAGTTGATGCAAACTCGCTGTTTTCCCGCCCGACCGGGCGAAATGAAATTTTCACAGGATGCAAGGCATGTTAGCCCGGTCAACCGGGCGAGAAAGGAGCCAAAATCGCTTGCGCGCCCGACCGGGCAGATTTGCTGTTCTGTCGTAGTTCCTCAATCACCGTCACCCGACCTGGCGGAATTCGCCCGGTCAACCGGGCGGTTTCTCGAGACGGGTTTATTTGCATTTTTTAGCCGGTTTTGTAAAAACTATAAATAGGTCTTCTCTCTCTCCCCAAGGGATCACCTCTTTTTCTGACGTTATATTTTGTATTCTTAGGTTTAGTTTGAGTTTCCTTCTTCCTTTTCTCTCTAGTTTTTCATGGCAAACCCTAGTTTTTCTTTTCTTCATTAATTGATGAGTTTATAATTTTCATCTCTTTTCTTTCATTGATTTCTTTGATCATGCTTTTCTTTGTAGATTTAAATTTCTTTATTTATTTCATGATTGAATAGTTTATATTCTAGGGTTTGGGAATCCATGTTTATATGCTATGATTCTTGATTAATATTTATTAATGGTTTGATTAGTTATTGATATCTCTAATTGATTAGTGTTTTTATTGTTAATCTTGTAATCTGATCAATTGTCTGATTAAATATTGCTAATATCAAGTCATAGATCGAGAGATAGTACTCTTTAGAGGCTTACCTACAATTAGCAAATCTGATTATGTTGAGCGACCGTACTAGCATATGTTGATTTGAGAGCGTTAAGGCCCGACCGTAGGATTAACATGTGCTCTAGATATCTGATTAATTGAATCATTGATGATATTTTGATAGATTATAGTTATGTACATGGTTAACCATTGCCCTAGATCTTTTTTAGCCTGATTTTCGTAGTTTGTTTAGTTTAGAACTTTAATTCATTAATCCTGATCTTGTTTAGTTTCTCCATGCATTAGAAGCTAGATTAAAACAACCATCTCTCTGTGGATTCGACCCTACTTACCCTACTACATTGTTAGAAGGTTTTGCAGGAATTATCTTTGACAGGTGTACGACAGCTAGGGCTGTCCACAGGGGTGGGTCGGACCGGATTTTGGACCGGACCGGACCGGACCGGAGATTCTGGTCCGGTCCCCGGTCCGTGAAAAGTGACAATTCCGGGTTTCCGGTCCGGTCCGGTCCAAACCCGAAAAAATCCGGTCCGGACCGGAAACTCGGAATTTTAGTATTTTTTTTAAAAAAAAAAACTGCCAGCCCCCATCTCACTAAATGACTAGACTTAACATGTTTCACTCTTCCTCTCCCAAGAAACCCTAAAATCACTCAACACTCTTTCTCTCACCCCCTCAGGAGTCACTCCGGCGCGCCGGCGCCACGACGCCGACCAGGCGACCGCAGCGACCGTCCCGTCGTGTTCTCTCTCAATATAACCATCTCTCGCGCGCACCGTCCCTCCCTCCTCACTCCTCCTCACTCCTCACTCCTCTCTCCGGCGACGTCTAAAGTCTCACCTACCTCCTCACTCCTCTCTCCGGCGACGTCAAACCCAGAAAAAAACGATGAGAATTCCAATCTCTATCCTCTTAATCTCTCTCCTCTTCTCGCACTCTCTCTCCTTCCAATCCGACGAACTTCTCCTCGACGACGATGAATTCGAAGGACGACGATGAATTTTCTGAGTTTAAAGGTTGCATCTTGGCTTAAAAAGTTTAAATCTTATGAACCCAATTTCTTTTTCATTCAAATTTCAAGTTGTTGAGCGTGGGTAAGTTCAGTTTTTCAGTTTTTTATTTCATCCAACACGATTTTATAGTTTTTTATTTAAAATCGAAAATCAGGTCCAACAGGTCCGGACCGGGGACCGGACCTGATTTTTCCGGTCCAAACCTGGACCGGACAGGAAAAATCAGGTCCGGTCCCCGGTCCAAAGAATCCCAAAAATCCGGTCCACCGGTCTAGGCAGGTCCGGTCCGGTCCGGTCCTGGATCGGTGAACAGCCCTAACGACAGCCTATCAAATTTTGGCGCCGTTGCCGGGGAGACGGTATTGTTTTATTTAGTTTTTATTGTTGGCGAAATTAAACTGTATATATATATATATATATATATATATATATATATATATATATATATATATATTTTCTTTTCATTTTGTGAATAAATTTATCCTCGTCTATAGTGTGTTGTCATGGAGTCGTATAATTATAGTTCAAATGGGGATGTTTTTTCTAATTATCAAGGGCAGTATGATTATTCTGGGTATTATAATGCGAATGATTATGTTTACGATGCATCATATGGTTGTCAAAATTTACAAAATTTGTGCATGAATTCCTATGAATATTCCCATCACCTAAATGAGTCTTATGTGCCTGATTATACCCAATGTTATCAACCTGAAGTGAATCATTATTTTCAACCCGAAACATCAGAGCGTCAAGAATTATTTAACATGATGAAAGAGTATATTGTTAAACAGCATGAAGATTTAAATGAATTAGCTCATGATTACCAAAACATGGCGAAATCTATTGAATTACTTGCTGTGCAACAATCTACTAATCAACAGGTTATACTTGATGATAATGATTTTGGTGTTGAGAATTATACTTCAGAGGAGAAAGGCATTGATTTGACTCATGATAATTTGCTAGAAGGTAAGGGTGTAATTAGTGAAGTTGGTAGTGAGTGTATCTATGTTGACGAATCTATAGTTGAGAGTGAATTGTCTGGCACTTTTTTGATAAACTTTTTGTCTGCATATGAGCCTAAAGTTGAGAGTGAGATAATGCATGAGTCTTTGTCGGTTCCATCTGATACTGTTTTTGAGTCTCATGTTTACTTCTCTAAAAAAACTTGACCTTATTCCTTCTTCTCCTATATTATATCCTCCATCGTTTCTTCTTTCTCCCGTTTTGAATGACTCTCGTGATAATGTAAATAATATACAGTTGGTTTCTTTTCCTTCTTTTGAGTCATGTAAAAAGACTAACAATTTTTCTTTTTCTTCTTCTTGTAAATATAATTTTTCCTTTGATTTCTCTTTTGGTAGTTTTACTAATTTTTTAGTACTAATTTTTTTCGTTTTTCCTTTCCACTCTTATATAATATGCTCTGAGATGTTTGCAGGAACATATGATAAGCTTCTTAGAGCATTGAACTATTATGAGTGATCTACTAGTCTTAAACGGTCATGCAAGACCTTAAATCAGCGCTTATCGGGAGGCAACCAGGCTTTGTTCATATTTTTTATTTTATTTTATTTATTTTATTTTTATTTTTTTTGTTGGTTTGACTAACTTTGCTAATGTGTGATGAAGTCTTTTGCTAGGTGCAAGCATAGCCAATTTTTTTGGCTAAGTTCACTGCCTCATTACAACTATCGATTGTGGTGGAGGTGTCGATACTTTTTGACACTCCCTTTGATTACACACCCCTTTTGTAAGTTGTACCTCTCCCTCATTTAATTCCTCTTTGTTCACATTGAGGACAATGTGTGATTCAGCTTGGGGGATGATGTTTGTCATCATTACATAGCGCATGTTAGTTGCATTTAGAGTAGTTTTTTTTATTGCTTTCATAGGTTGTGGCACGGTTTGTACTGCTCATTAGGAGTGGGAGTTTACGTGTGACCAAAAAAATTGTACTGCTTTCTTAGTTGCATTAGCATATTTCCTTTCATATTAGACTTCATCTCATTTTAGTTGCATCTATAGGACTATTGCTGCTACTCTTTGAGAACTTTGATGATATATTACTACATTTCCTAAGCGTCATTCATCTTGAGCATGATACTTTATAGCACGATTGTTTCGCAATTGATTGTTTGTGGTACGATTGATTGATCTCTCTCTGGTTCGATTTAACTTTATTGTGCAGACACCTTAAACTAAGTGAGCTTCTGTGCCTATAAACTGACGTATCTGTGTCAGTTATGTTCTTTCATGTGTGATTAGTTCCTTAGTTGTCGCATTGATCTTGATTTTGACTTGGTACTCTTTGATATTTGATAGTGCATACATTTTGATATGATTGAGGCATTTTATTTCATGATCTTAGCTCCAGAGTTATTCTTGTTTTTATATTATCCTTCCTCTAGCCCCGCTGAGCCTTTTTGACTATGTTTGATTGCTACCTACATTACAAGCCATTGGCCTCATTTGATATTTGTCCTAAGCCTAGCTTGGGGGAGCGAGTATTAGTTTTGGTTTGGTTTGTATTGAATTGAAATGCTCTATTTGTGGTTTAGAAGGATGGAAAAGTATGTTTAGTGAGCTTTGAAATTGAATTGAAAGTTCGAAAAAAAAAAGAAAAAAAAAGTGAAAAATGAAATGAAAAAGAAGTGAAAAAAAGTTGTGTATAAAGTGAAATAAAAAGGGTTATGATTGAATTTCTTGAATGAATAAGGTTGTTGATTATATTTGGAGATTGTTGGTTGTTGCGTGGAGTTGTTGTGATCTTTCTTGGTCATGTTTTCAGTTGTATGATACTCCCCCTTCTTGGTTTTTCCACCACAATTCCCAAATTAATCCATACCTTTAACCTCAGCCCCATTGCAACCTTTAAAAGTCCTCTTGATCATTGTGTATTGTATTGTTGAGTGTTAAGTGAGTCAAAAAGTCAAAGTTAAAGAGTATATGTATAACACCCCCACGACCCCTTTTTATATATACTAGGAGAAATTACGGGAGTGTTACGCCACGCATGATAATACGTAAGGCTAATCAGAGAATACAGCGGAAGTCTTTTAAAATAACCTGGAAATACTTTAATACAACTGAAATAAGAAAGTATGTAAATGAGTTACAAACTCGGAAACTATCCCATAATAGTCCCGTTTTCAAAATAAGTCAAACCTTGACCCCAATGGTCAAGTAAAGTCAAACATACAATTCAAAATAACTTAAATATATAGGAAAGTACTCGTGTACTAAAATTCCCATCCGGATGCTTATGATTCCCATGCACATCAAGAACTTGTACCTGAAACTTCTCCTCTAAGCTCTGCTCGCCAAATGGGTCATCACAGGGTCGTTGAGGAAAAACAACAACCAAAAGAAAACAAGGAAACACATACATCAGCAACGCTGAGTACATAACACTACTAAACTAATGCAAATAATGATGCATGCAATCCTCAAACAACTTCGGCTTGCTCTTCTTGTGACACTACATGCGACAAGCACATAACTGAACTTACTAAATACTTTCTTTTATTATTATTTGGCAATGAACGGGCACCGTCATCCTCTTGGAATCATACGGGCTCCTATTTCTTGTGTAAGAGATCCCACACCTCTTACTAAAGTTCCATGAACTTTAAATAACTTGACTCGAGAAATTAAGCTTGTTAGTAATGAAAGAGGGTGAGAGTGAGCCTCTAGACTCAACATCTCAGAGATACTGAATACGAGTGACGCCTAGTCCACTCAAAGATCTTGATAATTGGAATTCCATAAACTTGTTTGATAAAATAAAAGCATTAGCATCGTCATGCTAAGCTTTATGCAGGAGTGTAGTTTCACACTAACTCCCCCCTTATGTTCAATACTCATGGGGGATCCATCCCAAGAGTTTTATTGCCAAAGCCCATTATGTGAGACACAATCACAATAATAATACATCTAGCAAATAAATTAATTTCTTATCTTTCTTTAACAAGTGAATGCAACAAATACCATAAATAACTCGATTCTAAATTCTTTGAGACCTTGCTCATCTCTGCCGATATTAAGCCTAAAACAGTCTAAATACTAATACTAGTACTACTAATTGTGGTAAAATTAAAAATTGGGTTCTTATTTCGTCTTTTAGTGATTTCGTTTTTTAGCTCTTTTGATGTACTTACATTTGCTACGTAAACTTTGCCACTACTTACAATTCCTATTATCATGCTACTATATTTTATCAGGATTAGTTTATATTTTGTTTATTTAAAAGGAAATTTATTATCCTTATGTGTATTAAGTTTAGTTCAGCTATCTAGTGTTACTACTTTTTACTAAAAGTTACCTACGTCATATAGTATATAATTTTGTGGGTTTAGTAATTAAGAAGTTGCACTAAGTGTTGGTCAGACGTTGGTCAGCCCTTGTGAAATCCGTTGGTCAGCCGTTAAGAGGAAAAAAGGTGGTCCCGGTAAGGGTGGTCCCGTTGGTCCCATTTATATGCATCTACTTAACTGCTATATGCACTAAATTTTATTACTAATTGATCATGGCTACTTTTTGTAGAAAGCTGTTCTCACATGATAGTAGTAACTCAAACATAGTACATAGTAAAGAGATATCTTTTCCGATTAATTTTCAAAATTGGACTATACCTAAAAAAAATATAGATACAATTTATCAAATAGGAAAACTTGACTTTAAAACTGCTTTTTCTATTAAGCACCATGAAGAAACTACAAGTTTAAATCAAGAATTTCAAAGTATTGAATTACTTAATAAGACATCTATAGACAAATATTTAAAAACATATAGATATATTCATTTTGGTATGATTCAAATAGCTTTAAAACCTTTTTCTAGAGAAGGCCTTGATTGTCCAATATACATAGCCTTAAGAGATAACCGCTTAGTTGGCTATAAAGATTCTCTTTTAGCTATGATTCAAACTAATATTTGTAATGGCCCAATTTACTTTAATTGTTGCCCAAATTTTACGATTGACTTAACCGATCCTTGGATACTAGATACCTTAGTACTAGATGTCCACCTTTCAAATAATTCAACAAGACAATTTAGAGAATATGTTAAAAATTTTGCATTAATTTATCGTGTATATTTTAGATTATTAACTTCTCAACTAAATCCAAAATGTATACTTCATCCTACTATAGATGAGACCATTTTATTAAAAGTCGAAACTGATAGTGCTGCTACCTTTACTCCTAAAAAACTAAAATGGAATGAAATCACTATTCCTAAACAATTTCTAATACACTATAATCCTCCTCCTAGAAATATTGCCCAAAAGAAAATAGATCAAATTATAGAAGAACCTGATGGTCAAGTAATAATAAAACTAGGTACTAATTTTGAACGAGCTAGACCATCAACTTCTTACGAAAATACTCGACCTTCTTATGAAGAAAATTCATTTGATAATCCTCGAACATCTACTTCTAATAATTTTCATTTTGAGGAATCTTCAAAGTTCTGTTATAAAAACCCAATACCTGAACCAGTAGGAGAATCCTCTACCAATTCAAACTCACCTACTTCTTCAGCTATGAAACCACCTACTTTATCCTCTATTAATGTCATAAAAAAGGAATTCCAAATAGATTTAGACGGGTTTAGTTTAGGACTGTCTCGACTGTGGTTTAGATTAATTATATACAGTTTAGATTAATTATATAGCGAAAAGGGGACTGTCTGGTAGGTAATTAATCTCGTCAAAGGATGTATTAAAATTTTAAAACTATGATAATTATAATTTGTATTTTGCTTTGAAAAGATGATTTATTATTTAGATTAATAAGTAGATGAAATTAGTTTCAAAAATATGAACAGATTGAAAATACTATACAGATATGAATAATAACTTACTTTGATTGAATTTGAATGAACTTTTACAAGGACTGAGTAATACAACTTATTTTTGAGCGTAAGGCTTTTGTAGAGAATTGAACATATGAAAGACTTAAGAACTTTGAAAGAAAAAACTTGTTTTCCTAAGGAACTACATGTTCCTATTTATAGTACATGAAATTTGGAATTAAGTGAGACACTTTTGATAAACCTTGCCGCTTGGTATAGAAGATGATACTGTAATGAGTTTGCCTCATGACTTGAATTTTGGAATGATGTGTGAATATGGTTTTTGGCTTCTTGTGAAAGATGGGTGCATTTCTGAATATGCACGGAGGATGAAGTTGATGAAGATGCTTACTTTGGTCTTTTGTAGTAATTGGAATTTTGTTGTTTTGTGCCTTTGAGTGATGAACTTAGGATTCGTCAGATAATCAGGTGGTATACCTGATATTTGATGAGTCATCAGTTGAAGACCCTGCATTGAAAATGTTAGTAATATATGTCCCTTATTTTTGCCTAAGTGGTAATCACTTAGCGGGATCTTTTTATTTTTATTGCCCTAACTTTTGCCAGGAAGAACCTGCGGGCTATCTTTTAATAATTTGAAAAAGTGAGTTTTGCCTTCATCAGATAGAAATTTTCCAGCTTTGAGCTGAGATAAATATGGGTCCAAACCAGTAATAAAATATTCTTGTAGCCATGTAGGAAAAACAGCTGTTGTATTACCATAATGAATAAAAGTGACTGGATTTTCATCATATCTGCTGATTAAGTCTTCAATTTTTCGGATGATGTAGAAAAAACCATAAGCTCTTGCTTGAGTAGGATGTAGGATAGCTGGATCCGTGTTGTAAAGATCACGTTTTATAGTATTAATCAGTATGAAGTAATGAGCTGGCTTAATCTTGCCATTCACCATTTCAATGTTGGCGCGATGATTTCTTCATAAATCCATTCTTGTCCTTGAATGGAATGTATTGTTGAAAATATATATTGCTTTGGAATTTTGTTAGTTCTTTGAAGAAATCGACCCGGGCTCCGGGATTTCATAGAATTTCCTTACTAAACCATATTTCCATGTATTAAAATATGGATCAGTCTTCTGAAGGTCTCTTGTTGAGATGAAAAAGCCTCCAGTTTGATAATATGCAAATAGTAGTATTGATCGTCCCCATGTTCGCCAAATGTTATAGGGAGATATGGTTTGTGATGATAGAAAGTTGATATACCAATTGTCGAAATTTGCTTTTTTAATTTTGTTAATAATGATTTCTTGCATATCTGTTGGAAGTTGGTAAATCTGGATGATAATTTCAAGTATAAAAAGTTTGGAAATTGTTTTGTGTATTATAGGTAAAGCATAGGTTTTGGCATTTTGAGTAAGGGTTTTAGAGAATTCTTGTGAGGAAGGAGAAAGTTTTTTGAGTAAGTCTTGGATTCCTTGTCTATGAATTCTTCCTTTTTGTGTGGAATATAATTTTTTGGTTTTTTTCTTTGAAAGTAGAAGATGGTAGAGCAGTCCGCATCTAGAATAATTAAATAAGTGAGTAGAATTTGAAAATAATAAAAATATTTTTCAGGAAAATAAATCTTTTGAAATTATACAAATATTATTACAACATCCTTTTTGACAAAATGGGGCTGACTGTTTTGAACAACATGAATTTGATTCATTATCGGATTCTATTTGAAGTAGATTATTTTCACTATGGTCAGTAAGGTTATGGTCTGAGGAATTTTCTAGTAAACATAAGGCTAAATTTTTTTGTTGAAGGTCTAAATCATGATTACATAACTCATTGACCTTTTGTTTTAGATCACATTCATTAGCTTTATGACCTATCCTTCCACACTTATAACAATAAATTGGTTTTTTAGAGTCTATAGTTTTATTTGGTGGTGGTCTTGTAGGTTTTTTAAAGGGTTTTTTATAGTATGGATCATTGTTTAAAGGTTGTCTATTGGGTCGAAAGGTTTCTCTAAATTGTACTGTTGAATTATTTGAAAGGTGGACATCTAGTACTAAGGTATCTAGTATCCAAGGATCAGTTAAGTCAACTGTAAAATTTGGGCAACAATTAAAGTAAATTGGGCCATTACAAATATTAGTTTGAATCATAGCTAAAAGAGAATCTTTATAGCCAACTAAGCGGTTATCTCTTAAGGCTATGTATATTGGACAATCAAGGCCTTCTCTAGAAAGAGGTTTTTAAGCTATTTGAATCATACCAAAATGAATATATCTATATGTTTTTAAATATTTGTCTATAGATGTCTTATTAAGTAATTTAATACTTTGAAATTCTTGATTTAAACTTGTAGTTTCTTCATGGTGCTTAATAGAAAAAGCAGTTTTAAAGTCAAGTTTTCCTATTTGATAAATTGTATCTATATTTTTTTTAGGTATAGTCCAATTTTGAAAATTAATCGGAAAAGATATCTCTTTACTATGTACTATGTTTGAGTTACTACTATCATGTGAGAACAGCTTTCTACAAAAAGTAGCCATGATCAATTAGTAATAAAATTTAGTGCATATAGCAGTTAAGTAGATGCATATAAATGGGACCAACGGGACCACCCTTACCGGGACCACCTTTTTTCCTCTTAACGGCTGACCCACGGATTTCACAAGGGCTGACCAACGTCTGACCAACACTTAGTGCAACTTCTTAATTACTAAACCCACAAAATTATATACTATATGACGTAGGTAACTTTTAGTTAAAAGTAGTAACACTAGATAGCTGAACTAAACTTAATACACATAAGGATAATAAATTTCCTTTTAAATAAACAAAACATAAACTAATCCTGATAAAATATAGTAGCATGATAATAGGAATTGTAAGTAGTGGCAAAGTTTACGTAGCAAATGTAAGTACATCAAAAGAGCTAAAAAACGAAATCACTAAAAGACGAAATAAGAACCCAATTTTTAATTTTACCACAATTAGTAGTACTAGTATTAGTATTTAAACTGTTTTAGGCTTAATATCGGTAGATCCTACCCCCCGACGTTTTTTGGCTCGGATACCAAGATTGACCCCAGGATTAGACGGGTTTAGTTTAGGACCGTCTCGACTGTGGTTTAGATTAATTATATACAGTTTAGATTAATTTATAGCGAAAAGGGGACTGTCTGGTAGGTAATTAATCTCGTCAAAGGATGTATTAAAATTTTAAAACTATGATAATTATAATTTGTATTTTGCTTTGAAAAGATGATTTATTATTTAGATTAATAAGTAGATGAAATTAGTTTCAAAAATATGAACAGATTGAAAATACTATACAAATATGAATAATAACTTACTTTGATTGAATTTGAATGAACTTTTACAAGGACTGAGTAATACAACTTATTTTTGAGCGTAAGGCTTTTGTAGAGAATTGAACATATGAAAGACTTAAGAACTTTGAAAGAAAAAACTTGCTTTCGTAAGGAACTACATGTTCCTATTTATAGTACATGAAATTTGGAATTAAGTGAGACACTTTTGATAAACCTTGCCGCTTGGTATAGAAGATGATACTGTAATGAGTTTGCCTCATGACTTGAATTTTGGAATGATGTGTGAACATGGTTTTTGGCTTCTTGTGAAAGATGGGTGCATTTCGAATATGCACGGAGGATGAAGTTGATGAAGATGCTTACTTTGGTCTTTTGTAGTAATTGGAATTTTGTTGTTTTGTGCCTTTGAGTGATGAACTTAGGATTCGTCAGATAATCAGGTGGTATACCTGATATTTGATGAGTCATCAGTTGAAGTCCCTGCATTGAAAATGTTAGTAAAATATGTCCCTTATTTTTGCCTAAGTGGTAATCACTTAGCGGGATCTTTTTATTTTTATTGCCCTAACTTTTGCCAGGAAGAACCTGCGGGCTATTTTTATTATTATTTGAATAATTTGGAAAATTAAAAATTTTCTTTATTGTAGATAAGGATCTTGAGCACAAGGTCCTCCAAATGGGTCGTCGGGTGAGGAATGGTCGACGAACCGGATGAATCGTCTGAATTTCGGATTAATAGTTGAGTTTGTCGTTTGAGAAGCTTGATTTCTTTTTTGAGTAATTCAATTTCGGACTCTTGTATTTACGGTCTTTTTATTTCTTTTTCCTTTCGTGGAGTGGAGGGAATTTCTTTGAATGCCTTGATGAGTTGATTATCTGCAACCATCTGTTCTTGGACTGTCTTTAATGAGCAAAATTTGTCAATGGCAAATTTCTCCCACCACTTAATCTTGAATTTTCGTACCAGTGACATAGGTAGAGGTGTTGGGAACCATTGAATAATATTATAGGACCAACACATTATCCATGGAACATTGAACTCTCTATGAAATAAGAGTTCGATGGAATATGGAGCATTGGTTTGCACATGTGTGGAGAAAAATTCATAGGACTTTTTGACTTCCGTTGGCCAGATTTGTTGAGAGCTTCCAAAGTAAAGCCACCATTCATAAAACCAAATGGGAAAATTATTTGGACATTGAGGACAAATGCTAAAGAACCATGAGTGATTGAATGCTCTGAGTAGGAATGTTCGAAACCATGCTAGCTGATAGTCGATGTAATTATATTCCTGTGGTTGAAATGGGACTGAGAATTCTTTTGGGACATAAGCAGATACCCATTGCGTCTGTGGGATGATCTTCTTAATTTTGCACTTTGAATAAGCTATAAAATTACCCTTTTCAGTATGCTCAATTTCAACAGACTTGGTGTCAACAAGTATTAATTCATAGAACCTTTGATTTTTGTAGGATGCTTCAGGTCGGTATTGGCAATACATTGGGAAAAGAGAATTAGTAAATTTGATAAGTTCAGGAATTTGAGGGGTTTCTCTAAAACGGGTAAGGAACATTAAAGGCGGTTTTGTATCTATCCTTTTCTTCTATTTGAATTTGCCAAAATCCACTTTTCATGTCAAATTTTGAGAAGATTTTTGCATTATAAAGACGACTTAATAAATCCTTTTTATTAGGGATTGGGTATCTAATCCATTGTAAGACTTTATTAAGAGGCTTATAATTAATTACTAATCTAGGAACTCCTCTTTCTTTTTCTGCTTGATTCATAAAATAAAAAGCAGCACAACTCTAAGGAGATTTCGATGGTCTAATTAATTTTTTATCTAATAAAGTTTGAATTTCTTTTTGACAAAATTCTAACATCTCTTGATTCATTTGAATAGGTCTAGCCTTAGTAGGAATAGTTCTTTCTGAAAATTCTTTTTCATAAGGGAGTGAAACCATAAGTTTTTTCCTTTCCCAAAAAGCATTAGGAATATCCGCACAAATTTCTTCTTTAAACTTTTGTTCTAAATCATATATTTTCTTTTGAATATAAGGATTTTTTAATTGTTCTTCTATTTTTAAGTATGATATTTCTTGTTGTAATAGTAATATTTGAGATTCCTTATTAGTTATTGTATTTACTTGTTGAAATATAGAAGATGATTGTAATATAGTTAAATCCTTTTGATAAACTGGGGCAAGGAATTGAAAGGATATTTTCTTTCCCATAATATTAGTATGAACACCATCACGATCTACTGAAAAAGGATATATTTGAGTAATAAAAGGAGTGCCAAGTATTATTTCATTATTTATATCTTTTACTAATATGAATGTATTCTTAAAACAATAACCTTGATTACAAATATATGCATTTGGAAGTTTATATTTTATTTTTAATGGTTCACCATTAGCACTATGTAATTTTTCTTTTGTTTTTTCATAATAGACACTAGGAATTAATCCTTCCCTTATACAGTTTTGATCGGCTCCTTTGTCAAGTAAGGCTATAGTATTTAAGTGAAAATCATTACCTATTTTAAGTGAAATGAGAATATACCATTTTTGAAAATTTATTCTATCTATAACATTTATTTGTTCATCATTAGGGTCTTGAGACGAAATTTGAATAGAAGGTAAAGTTGAAGTAGAAGGTTGATCCTTTTGAATATTATTTGATTCGAACAAAGCTATTCTAGTCTGAAGCTCTAAATCTTTAGTTTTGAATTCTAGTAATTGTTCTTTAATATCTTTTACTTGTGTTTTAAGAGTATTAACTTCAGTTTGTAAATCTTTAGTTGTAATTTGTTTGAAAATATTAGGAGTGGGATATTGGTCAAATATTTTTGATAAAGTAACAGGTTCAGTTCTAGAAGGATTTTCTTCTTTACAAATGATATCTTTTAACTTTAAAAGGTATTCCTTTTTTATATCTGTATCTTTAATCTTGTCTATTAGCTCAAATAAAAATTCTTTTTCATTGTTATTTTTCGTAATAACATTGATAGAAGGAATAGAGATAATATCTATATATTTTTTCGGCATAGTCCAGTTTTGCAAATTAATCGGAAAAGATATCTCTTTACTATGTACTATGTTTGAGTTACTACTATCATGTGAGAACAACTTTCTACAAAAAGTAGCCATGATCAATTAGTAATAAAATTTAGTGCATATAGCAGTTAAGTAGATGCATATAAATGGGACCAACGGGACCACCCTTACCGGGACCACCTTTTTTCCTCTTAACGGCTGACCAACGGATTTCACAAGGGCTGACCAACGTCTGACCAACACTTAGTGCAACTTCTTAATTACTAAACCCACAAAATTATATACTATATGACGTAGGTAACTTTTAGTAAAAAGTAGTAACACTAGATAGCTGAACTAAACTTAATACACATAAGGATAATAAATTTCCTTTTAAATAAACAAAACATAAACTAATCCTGATAAAATATAGTAGCATGATAATAGGAATTGTAAGTAGTGGCAAAGTTTACGTAGCAAATGTAAGTACATCAAAAGAGCTAAAAAACGAAATCACTAAAAGACGAAATAAGAACCCAATTTTTAATTTTACCACAATTAGTAGTACTAGTATTAGTATTTAGACTGTTTTAGGCTTAATATCGGCAGATCCTACCCCCCGGCGTTTTTTGGCTCGGATACCAAGATTGACCCCAGGATTAGACGGGTTTAGTTTAGGACCGTCTCGTTGTGGTTTAGATTAATTATATACGGTTTAGATTAATTATATAGCGAAAAGGGGGTATGCGGTAGGTAATTAATCTCGTCAAAGGATGTATTAAAATTTTAAAACTATGATAATTATAATTTGTATTTTGCTTTGAAAAGATGATTTATTATTTAGATTAATAAGTAGATGAAATTAGTTTCAAAAATATGAACAGATTGAAAATACTATACAGATATGAATAATAACTTACTTTGATTGAATTTGAATGAACTTTTACAAGGACTGAGTAATACAACTTATTTTTGAGCGTAAGGCTTTTGTAGAGAATTGAACATATGAAAGACTTAAGAACTTTGAAAGAAAAAACTTGCTTTCGTAAGGAACTACATGTTCCTGTTTATAGTACATGAAATTTGGAATTAAGTGAGACACTTTTGATAAACCTTGCCGCTTGGTATAGAAGATGATACTGTAATGAGTTTGCCTCATGACTTGAATTTTGGAATGATGTGTGAACATGGTTTTTGGCTTCTTGTGAAAGATGGGTGCATTTCTGAATATGCACGGAGGATGATGAAGATGCTTACTTTGGTCTTTTGTAGTAATTGGAATTTTGTTGTTTTGTGCCTTTGAGTGATGAACTTAGGATTCGTCAGATAATCAGGTGGTATACCTGATATTTGATGAGTCATTAGTTGAAGTCCCTGCATTGAAAATGTTAGTAAAATATGTCCCTTATTTTTGCCTAAGTGGTAATCACTTAGCGGGATCTTTTTATTTTTATTGCCCTAACTTTTGCCAGGAAGAACCTGCGGGCTATTTTTATTATTATTTGAATAATTTGGAAAATAAAAAATTTTCTTTATTGTAGATAAGGATCTTGAGCACAAGGTCCTCCAAATGGGTCGTCAGGTGAGGAATGGACTGAAGAACCGGATGAATCGTCTGAATTTCGGATTAATAGTTGAGTTTGTCGTTTGAGAAGCTTGATTTCTTTTTTGAGTAATTCAATTTCGGACTTTGAAGATTGGGACTTTTGAGTAGTTGGTTTTGAATTTGAACTTTGAGAAGGATATTTGACTGCTTGAGAGTAAGATAAAGGTGGAAAGTCAGAAAATGCATCAAGCTTATTGGTCAAAGATGTTTTCTCACTTGATGGACGGAGCTTATGAAATCTCATAACATAATCTTCTGGTTTTTGAATGCCTTTGCCTTTATCAGAGTCTTGATTCATATTGTTCCCTGTAATAATTTGAATTTAATTATTATTACCTTTTCCTTGTAAAAATTCTCTGGTTAAAAAATCAGGAAGAGAGTTATTTTCTCCTTTTATGAATTCTATTTGAAAATCAAAAACTGATAATATAGCTTGCCATCTGGCAAAAATTTGTTTTGAAACAATATTTTGAACATCCTTTTGTAATATTTCTTTTGCTGATTTGCAATCTATTCTTAGTAAAAAGGTTTTATTGTAGAGATCATCTTGAAATTTTGAAATGCAAAGAACAATAGATAAAATTTTCTTTTTAATGGTTGAATAATTTTTTTGAGAACCTAACCTTAAGCCTGAATGAAATCTAACTATTTGTTCATTTTTATTTTCAGGTAATTTTTGTTTAAGAATGCCTCCATAACCCATGTCAGATGCATCTGTTTCTACTATCATAAATGCGTTGGGATTTGGGAGACCTAAGCATGGAAGAGACTTAACTTTTTGTTTTAACGTTTGTATTATATATGTATGTTTGGATGACCAAGCTCGAGGATTTTTCCGTAATCTTTGGTAAAGACATGAACAATATTGTCTTAAATTCGGGAAAAAGTCTGAAATATACTTAAGACATCCTAAAAATCTTTGTAATTGATTTTTATCTTTAATTTCATATGGAAATTTGTCAGCAAATTCTATGGCTCTATTAATAGGTTTTATAGTACCTTGGAAAATATCATGTCCTAAGAATCGTATTTTAGTTTGAAATAGTTTCATCTTAGGAAATGAAACGACTAAACCATTCTTTTTAATAACATATAAGAATGTATTAAGGTGTTTGAAATGTTGATCTAAGGTATCTGAAAATATTAGAACATCATCAATATATACTATAATATTTTGAGTATAAGGATTAAAAATATCATTCATAATATTTTGAAATTCCGATGGAGCATTTTTTAAGCCAAAAGGCATTACATTCCATTCATATTGTCCAAAATGAACATTAAAGGCGGTTTTGTATCTATCCTTTTCTTCTATTTGAATTTGCCAAAATCCACTTTTCATGTCAAATTTTGAGAAGATTTTTGCATTATAAAGACGACTTAATAAATCCTTTTTATTAGGGATTGGGTATCTAATCCATTGTAAGACTTTATTAAGAGGCTTATAATTAATTACTAATCTAGGAACTCCTCTTTCTTTTTCTGCTTGATTCATAACATAAAAAGCAGCACAACTCCAAGGAGATTTCGATGGTCTAATTAATTTTTTATCTAATAAAGTTTGAATTTCTTTTTGACAAAATTCTAACATTTCTTGATTCATTTGAATAGGTCTAGCCTTAGTAGGAATAGTTCTTTCTGAAAATTCTTTTTCATAAGGGAGTGAAACCATATGTTTTTTCCTTTCCCAAAAAGCATTAGGAATATCCGCACAAATTTCTTCTTTAAACTTTTGTTCTAAATCATATATTTTCTTTTGAATATAAGGATTTTTTAATTGTTCTTCTATTTTTAAGTATGATATTTCTTGTTGTAATAGTAATATTTGAGATTCCTTATTAGTTATTGTATTTACTTGTTGAAATATAGAAGATGATTGTAATATAGTTAAATCCTTTTGATAAACTGGGGCAAGGAATTGAAAGGATATTTTCTTTCCCATAATATTAGTATGAACACCATCACGATCTACTGAAAAAGGATATATTTGAGTAATAAAAGGAGTGCCAAGTATTATTTCATTATTTATATCTTTTACTAATATGAATGTATTCTTAAAACAATAACCTTGATTACAAATATATGCATTTGGAAGTTTATATTTTATTTTTAATGGTTCACCATTAGCACTATGTAATTTTTCTTTTGTTTTTTCATAATAGACACTAGGAATTAATCCTTCCCTTATACGGTTTTTGATCGGCTCCCTTGTCAAGTAAGGCTATAGTATTTAAGTGAAAATCATTACCTATTTTAAGTGAAATGAGAATATACCATTTTTGAAAATTTATTCTATCTATAACATTTATTTGTTCATCATTAGGGTCTTGAGACGAAATTTGAATAGAAGGTAAAGTTGAAGTAGAAGGTTGATCCTTTTGAATATTATTTGATTCGAACAAAGCTATTCTAGTCTGAAGCTCTAAATCTTTAGTTTTGAATTCTAGTAATTGTTCTTTAATATCTTTTACTTGTGTTTTAAGAGTATTAACTTCAGTTTGTAAATCTTTAGTTGTAATTTGTTTGAAAATATTAGGAGTGGGATATTGGTCAAATATTTTTGATAAAGTAACAGGTTCAGTTCTAGAAGGATTTTCTTCTTTACAAATGATATCTTTTAACTTTAAAAGGTATTCTTTTTTTATATCTGTATCATTAATCTTGTCTATTAGCTCAAATAAAAATTCTTTTTCATTGTTATTTTTTGTAATAACATTGATAGAAGGAATAGAGATAATATCTATATATTTTTTCGGCATAGTCCAGTTTTGCAAATTAATCGGAAAAGATATCTCTTTACTATGTACTATGTTTGAGTTACTACTATCATGTGAGAACAACTTTCTACAAAAAGTAGCCATGATCAATTAGTAATAAAATTTAGTGCATATAGCAGTTAAGTAGATGCATATAAACGGGACCAACGGGACCACCCTTACCGGGACCACCTTTTTTCCTCTTAACGGTGACCAACGGATTTCACAAGGGCGACCAACGTCGACCAACACTTAGTGCAACTTCTTAATTACTAAACCCACAAAATTATATACTATATGACGTAGGTAACTTTTAGTAAAAAGTAGTAACACTAGATAGCTGAACTAAACTTAATACACATAAGGATAATAAATTTCCTTTTAAATAAACAAAACATAAACTAATCCTGATAAAATATAGTAGCATGATAATAGGAATTGTAAGTAGTGGCAAAGTTTACGTAGCAAATGTAAGTACATCAAAAGAGCTAAAAAACGAAATCACTAAAAGACGAAATAAGAACCCAATTTTTAATTTTGCCACAATTAGTAGTACTAGTATTAGTATTTAGACTGTTTTAGGCTTAATATCGAGATCCTACCCCCGGCGTTTTTTGGCTCGGATACCAAGATTGACCCCGAGGATTAGACGGGTTTAGTTTAGGACCGTCTCGACCGTGGTTTAGATTAATTATATACGGTTTAGATTAATTATATAGCGAAAAGGGGACCGTATATAATTAATCTAAACCACAGCCGAGACGGTCCTAAACTAAACCCGTCTAATCCCTGGGGTCAATCATGGTATCCGAGCCAAAAAACGCCGAGGGGTAGGATCTCGCCGATATTAAGCCTAAAACGATCTAAATACTAATACTAGTACTACTAATTGTGGTAAAATTAAAAATTGGGTTCTTATTTCGTCTTTTAGTGATTTCGTTTTTTAGCTCTTTTGATGTACTTACATTTGCTACGTAAACTTTGCCACTACTTACAATTTCTATTATCATGCTACTATATTTTATCAGGATTAGTTTATGTTTTGTTTATTTAAAAAGGAAATTTATTATCTTTATGTGTATTAAGTTTAGTTCAGCTATCTAGTGTTACTACTTTTTACTAAAAGTTACCTACGTCATATAGTATATAATTTTGTGGGTTTAGTAATTAAGAAGTTGCACTAAGTGTTGGTCAGACGTTGGTCAGCCCTTGTGAAATCCGTTGGTCAGCCGTTAAGAGGAAAAAAGGTGGTCCGGGTAAGGGTGGTCCCGTTGGTCCCATTTATATGCATCTACTTAACTGCTACATGCACTAAATTTTATTACTAATTGATCATGGCTACTTTTTGTAAAAAGCTGTTCTCACATGATAGTAGTAACTCAAACATAGTACTTAGTAAAGAGATATCTTTTCCGATTAATTTTCAAAATTGGACTATACCTAAAAAAGATATAGATACAATTTATCAAATAGGAAAACTTGACTTTAAAACTGCTTTTTCTATTAAGCACCATGAAGAAACTACAAGTTTAAATCAAGAATTTCAAAGTATTAAATTACTTAATAAGACATCTATAGACAAATATTTAAAAACATATAGATTTATTCATTTTGGTATGATTCAAATAGCTTTAAAACCTCTTTCTAGAGAAGGCCTTGATTGTCCAATATACATAGCCTTAAGAGATAACCGCTTAGTTGGCTATAAAGATTCTCTTTTAGCTATGATTCAAACAAATATTTGTAATGGCCCAATTTACTTTAATTGTTGCCCAAATTTTACGGTTGACTTAACTGATCCTTGGATACTAGATACCTTAGTACTAGATGTCCACCTTTCAAATAATTCAACAGTACAATTTAGAGAATATGTTAAAAATTTTGCATTAATTTATCGTGTATATTTTAGATTATTAACTTCTCAACTAAATCCAAAATGTATACTTCATCCTACTATAGATGAGACCATTTTATTAAAAGTCGAAACTGATAGTGCTGCTACCTTTACTCCTAAAAAACTAAAATGGAATGAAATCACTATTCCTAAACAATTTCTAATACACTATAATCCTCCTCCTAGAAATATTGCCCAAAAGAAAATAGATCAAATTATAGAAGAACCTGATGGTCAAGTAATAATAAAACTAGGTACTAATTTTGAACGAGCTAGACCATCAACTTCTTACGAAAATACTCGACCTTCTTATGAAGAAAATTCATTTGATAATCCTCGAACATCTACTTCTAATAATTTTCATTTTGAGGAATCTTCAAAGTTCTGTTATAAAAACCCAATACCTGAACCAGTAGGAGAATCCTCTACCAATTCAAACTCACCTACTTCTTCAGCTATGAAACCACCTACTTTATCCTCTATTAATGTCATAAAAAAGGAATTCTAAATAGATTTAGAATATATTCATAATGATTTTTATTCAAAAGAAAATAGTGATAAAAAAGACTGGTTCTTTGGTTGCTTTGATCAAATTGCTAAAAATCATATTAGACTAGAATGGATTTCTGATATGAACAAATTAGAAGTTAATATTCCTTTTTTTACATGGTTATCCACATTTACCATAAAAAATAATATATTTTATCCATTCAACAAAAATCAAATAAATATGACAAGCAGTTTAATTCAAAGTTGGACTTTAAAAGATGGAAGTATAGTTCAATCCATTCATCCTCCTTTAACTGAAATTCAAGTTAATAATAATGAAGGATCTTTTGTCATGGCCCCTTTTAAAAAAGGAAGAAATGATGATATTTCCTCCGTTTCAAACCTAGGTGACATTAAAAAATTATATCATCAAAATAATTATTCTAATCAACTTCTAACTACCATTTCAAAACAAATAGATATGTTATCTACACAGATAGAGTCTATAAAATCTTCCGAAATTGAAAACATAACGTCCAAAATAGCAGCTTTATCTATAGACAAAAAAGATACAAAATTCCCCTTTGACATAGCTACTCCACATATTAATACTTCAAGTATTCCCATATATCGTCAAAAATCTCTTAACTTACCTGAAAAAACAACCCCTTTAATTAGCAAAATTGAGAAAAAATTATCTAGCTTAGGTACTTCTAAATCAACTAATAATATTAATGTCTTAGATCAAAGAATTGTCATGAACATACTATTATAGATTTTCTTACGACTGGTTTTACTGGTCAATTAAGAAATTGGTGGGACAATAGTATTAATGCAGAAACTAAAGTTCTAATAATTAATCATATTAAAGTAGAAAATGAACAACAAGTTCTAGACGGAAGTTCAATTCTTATTAATATGATTGCTATGCATTTTATTGGAAATCCTAAAGAAGAAATGTCAACAAATCAAGTAGTTCTCACTAATCTTAGATGTCCTACACTTGATGATTATCGTTGGTACAAAGATGTATTCCTTAGTAATATTTTTAGACGAGTTGATTGTAATCAATCCTTTTGGAAAGAAAGATTTATATCCGGTTTACCATCTTTATTTTCTCAAAGGATATTCTTGAAACTAAGAGAAAGTGCAGGTCAAGACGAAATACCATATGATAGTATGACCTATGGACAAATATTTTCCTTAGCAATTTCTTTATGTCAGGAATTAGCAATTCAAAGTAAATATTCATCAGAAAAAAGAGAAAGACGTAGAGAATTAGGTAGTTTTTGTGCTGCCTTTGGACTACCTAAAATCCAACCTCCTTCAACTATTAATAAGAAAAGATTTAGAGAAAACTTTCGACCAAATAGACAACCTTTAAACAATGATCCATACTATAAAAAACCCTTTAAAAAACCTACAAGACCACCACCAAAGAAAACTATAGACTCTAAAAAACCAATTTATTGTTATAAGTGTGGAAGGATAGGTCATAAAGCTAATGAATGTGATATAAAACAAAAGGTCAATGAGTTATGTAATCATGATTTAGACCTTCAACAAAAAAATTTAGCCTTATGTTTACTAGAAAATTCCTCAGACCATAACCTTACCGACCATAGTGAAAATAATCTACTTCAAATAGAATCCGATAATGAATCAAATTCATGTTGCTCAAAAACAATCGGCCCCATTTTGTCAAAAAGGATCTTGTAATAATATTTGTATAATTTCAAAAGATTTATTTTCCTGAAAAATATTTTTATTATTTTCAAATTCTACTCACTTATTTAATTATTCTAGATGCAGACTGCTCTACCATCTTCTACTTTCAAAGAAAAAACCAAAAAATTATATTCCACACAAAAAGGAAGAATTCATAGACAAGGAATCCAAGACTTACTCAAAAAACTTTCTCCTTCCTCACAAGAATTCTCTAAAACCCTTACTCAAAATGCCAAAACCTATGCTTTACCTATAATACACAAAACAATTTCCAAACTTTTTATACTTGAAATTATCATCCAGATTTACCAACTTCCAACAGATATGCAAGAAATCATTATTAACAAAATTAAAAAAGCAAATTTCGACAATTGGTATATCAACTTTCTATCATCACAAACCATATCTCCCTATAACATTTGGCGAACATGGGGACGATCAATACTACTATTTGCATATTATCAAACTGGAGGCTTTTTCATCTCAACAAGAGACCTTTCGAAGACCGATCCATATTTTAATACATGGAAATATGGTTTAGTAAGGAAATTCTATGAAATCCCGGAGCCTGGGTCAGATTTCTTCAAAGAACTAACAAAATTCCAGCAATATATATTTTCAACAATACATTCCATTCAAGGACAAGAATGGATTTATGAAGAAATCATCAGCGCCAACATTGAAATGGTGAATGGCAAGATTAAGCCGACTCATTACTTCATACCGATTAATACTATAAAACGTGATCTTTACAACACGGATCCAGCTATCCTACATCCTACTCAAGCAAGAGCTTATGGTTTTTTCTACATCATCCGAAAAATTGAAGACTTAATCAGCGAGATATGATGAAAATCCAGTCACTTTTATTCATTATGGTAATACAAATTTGTTTTTCCTACATGGCTACAAGAATATTTTATTACTTGGTTTGGACCCATATTTATCTCGACTCAAAGCTGGAAAATTTCTATCGATGAAGGCAAAACTCACTTTTTCAAATTATTAAAAGATAGCCCGTGAGTTCTTCCCGGCAAAAGTTAGGGCAATAAAAATAAAAAGATCCCGCTAAGTGATTACCACTTAGGCAAAAATAAGGGACATATATTACTAACATTTTCAATGCGGGGTCTTCAATCGATGACTCATCAAATATCGGGTATACCACCTGATTATCCGACGAATCCTAAGTTCATCACTCAAAGGCACAAAACAACAAAATTCCAATTACTACAAAAGACCAAAGTAAGCATCTTCATCAACTTCATCCTCGTGCATATTCAGAAATGCACCCATCTTTCACAAGAAGCCAAAAACCATATTCACACATTATTCCAAAATTCAAGTCATGAGGCAAACTCATTACAGTATCATCTTCTATACCAAGCGGCAAGGTTTATCAAAAGTGTCTCACTTAATTCCAAATTTCATGTACTATAAATAGGAACATGTAGTTCCTTACGAAAACAAGTTTTTTCTTTCAAAGTTCTTAAGTCTTTCATATGTTCAATTCTCTACAAAAGCCTTACGCTCAAAAATAAGTTGTATTACTCAGTCCTTGTAAAAGTTCATTCAAATTCAGTCAAAGTAAGTTATTATTCATATCTGTATAGTATTTTCAATCTGTTCATATTTTTGAAACTAATTTCATCTACTTATTAATCTAAATAATAAATCATCTTTTCAAAGCAAAATACAAATTATAATTATCATAGTTTTAAAATTTTAATACATCCTTTGACGAGATTAATTTACCTACGGCAGTCCCCTTTTCGCTATATAATTAATCTAAATCGTATATAATTAATCTAAACCACAGTCGAGACGGTCCTAAACTAAACCCGTCTAATACTGGGGTCAATCTTGGTATCAGAGCCAATCCCTAATAAAAAGTTAAGTCTCTTCCATGCTTAGGTCTCCCAAATCCCAACGCATTTATGATAGTAGAAACAGATGCATCTGACATGGGTTATGGAGGCATTCTTAAACAAAAATTACCTGAAAATAAAAATGAACAAATAGTTAGATTTCATTCAGGCTTAATATCGGCAGATCCTACCCCCCGGCGTTTTTTGGCTCGATACCAAGATTGACCCCAGGATTAGACGTGTTTAGTTTAGCACCATCTCGAATGTGGTTTAGATTAATTATATATAGTTTAGATTAATTATATAGCGAAAAGGATTAGACGGGTTTAGTTTAGGACCGTCTTGACCGTGGTTTAGATTAATTATATACGGTTTAGATTAATTATATAGCGAAAAGGGGGTGTGCGGTAGGTAATTAATCTCGTCAAAGGATGTATTAAAATTTTAAAACTATGATAATTATAATTTGTATTTTGCTTTGAAAAGATGATTTATTATTTAGATTAATAAGTAGATGAAATTAGTTTCAAAAATATGAACAGATTGAAAATACTATACAGATATAAATAATAACTTACTTTGATTGAATTTGAATGAACTTTTACAAGGACCGAGTAATACAACTTATTTTTGAGCGTAAGGCTTTTGTAGAGAATTGAACATATGAAAGACTTAAGAACTTTGAAAGAAAAAACTTGCTTTGTAAGGAACTACATGTTCCTATTTATAGTACATGAAATTTGGAATTAAGTGAGACACTTTTGATAAACCTTGCCGCTTGGTATAGAAGATGATACTTGTAATGAGTTTGCCTCATGACTTGAATTTTGGAATGATGTGTGAACATGGTTTTTGGCTTCTTGTGAAAGATGGGTGCATTTCGAATATGCACGGAGGATGAATGGATTGAACTATACTTCCATCTTTTAAAGTCCAACTTTGAATTAAACTGCTTGTCATATTTATTTGATTTTTGTTGAATGGATAAAATATATTATTTTTTATGGTAAATGTGGATAACCATGTAAAAAAAGGAATATTAACTTCTAATTTGTTCATATCAGAAATCCATTCTAGTCTAATATGATTTTTAGCAATTTGATCAAAGCAACCAAAGAACCAGTCTTTTTTATCACTATTTTCTTTTGAATAAAAATCATTATGAATATATTCTAAATCTATTTGGAATTCCTTTTTTATGACATTAATAGAGGATAAAGTAGGTGGTTTCATAGCTGAAGAAGTAGGTGAGTTTGAATTGGTAGAGGATTCTCCTACTGGTTCAGGTATTGGGTTTTTATAACAGAACTTTGAAGATTCCTCAAAATGAAAATTATTAGAAGTAGATGTTCGAGGATTATCAAATGAATTTTCTTCATAAGAAGGTCGAGTATTTTCGTAAGAAGTTGATGGTCTAGCTTTAGTAGGAATAGTTCTTTCTGAAAATTCTTTTTCATAAGGGAGTGAAACCATATGTTTTTTCCCAAAAAGCATTAGGAATATCCGCACAAATTTCTTCTTTAAACTTTTGTTCTAAATCATATATTTTCTTTTGAATATAAGGATTTTTTTAATTGTTCTTCTATTTTTAAGTATGATATTTCTTGTTGTAATAGTAATATTTGAGATTCCTTATTAGTTATTGTATTTACTTGTTGAAATATAGAAGATGATTGTAATATAGTTAAATCCTTTTGATAAACTGGGGCAAGGAATTGAAAGGATATTTTCTTTCCCATAATATTAGTATGAACACCATCACGATCTACTGAAAAAGGATATATTTGAGTAATAAAAGGAGTGCCAAGTATTATTTCATTATTTATATCTTTTACTAATATGAATGTATTCTTAAAACAATAACCTTGATTACAAATATATGCATTTGGAAGTTTATATTTTATTTTTAATGGTTCACCATTAGCACTATGTAATTTTTCTTTTGTTTTTTCATAATAGACACTAGGAATTAATCCTTCCCTTATACGGTTTTGATCGGCTCCTTTGTCAAGTAAGGCTATAGTATTTAAGTGAAAATCATTACCTATTTTAAGTGAAATGAGAATATACCATTTTTGAAAATTTATTCTATCTATAACATTTATTTGTTCATCATTAGGGTCTTGAGACGAAATTTGAATAGAAGGTAAAGTTGAAGTAGAAGGTTGATCCTTTTGAATATTATTTGATTCGAACAAAGCTATTCTAGTCTGAAGCTCTAAATCTTTAGTTTTGAATTCTAGTAATTGTTCTTTAATATCTTTTACTTGTGTTTTAAGAGTATTAACTTCAGTTTGTAAATCTTTAGTTGTAATTTGTTTGAAAATATTAGGAGTGGGATATTGGTCAAATATTTTTGATAAAGTAACAGGTTCAGTTCTAGAACGATTTTCTTCTTTACAAATGATATCTTTTAACTTTAAAAGGTATTCTTTTTTTATATCTGTATCATTAATCTTGTCTATTAGCTAAAATAAAAATTCTTTTTCATTGTTATTTTTTGTAATAACATTGATAGAAGGAATAGAGATAATATCTATATATTTTTTCGGCATAGTCCAGTTTTGCAAATTAATCGGAAAAGATATCTCTTTACTATGTACTATGTTTGAGTTACTACTATCATGTGAGAACAACTTTCTACAAAAAGTAGCCATGATCAATTAGTAATAAAATTTAGTGCATATAGCAGTTAAGTAGATGCATATAAATGGGACCAACGGGACCACCCTTACCGGGACCACCTTTTTTCCTCTTAACGGCTGACCAACGGATTTCACAAGGGCTGACCAACGTCTGACCAACACTTAGTGCAACTTCTTAATTACTAAACCCACAAAATTATATACTATATGACGTAGGTAACTTTTAGTAAAAAGTAGTAACACTAGATAGCTGAACTAAACTTAATACACATAAGGATAATAAATTTCCTTTTAAATAAACAAAACATAAACTAATCCTGATAAAATATAGTAGCATGACAATAGGAATTGTAAGTGGTGGCAAAGTTTACGTAGCAAATGTAAGTACATCAAAAGAGCTAAAAAACGAAATCACTAAAAGACGAAATAAGAACCGAATTTTTAATTTTACCACAATTTGTAGTACTAGTATTAGTATTTAGACTGTTTTAGGCTTAATATCGGCAGATCCTACCCCCCGGCGTTTTTTGGCTCGGATACCAAGATTGACCCCAGGATTAGACGGGTTTAGTTTAGGACCGTCTCGACTGTGGTTTAGATTAATTATATACAGTTTAGATTAATTATATAGCGAAAAGGGGACTGTCTGGTAGGTAATTAATCTCGTCAAAGGATGTATTAAAATTTTAAAACTATGATAATTATAATTTGTATTTTGCTTTGAAAAGATGATTTATTATTTAGATTAATAAGTAGATGAAATTAGTTTCAAAAATATGAACAGATTGAAAATACTATACAGATATGAATAATAACTTACTTTGATTGAATTTGAATGAACTTTTACAAGGACTGAGTAATACAACTTATTTTTGAGCGTAAGGCTTTTGTAGAGAATTGAACATATGAAAGACTTAAGAACTTTGAAAGAAAAAACTTGCTTTCGTAAGGAACTACATGTTCCTATTTATAGTACATGAAATTTGGAATTAAGTGAGACACTTTTGATAAACCTTGCCGCTTGGTATAGAAGATGATACTGTAATGAGTTTGCCTCATGACTTGAATTTTGGAATGATGTGTGAACATGGTTTTTGGCTTCTTGTGAAAGATGGGTGCATTTCTGAATATGCACGGAGGATGAAGTTGATGAAGATGCTTACTTTGGTCTTTTGTAGTAATTGGAATTTTGTTGTTTTGTGCCTTTGAGTGATGAACTTAGGATTCGTCGGATAATCGGGTGGTATACCGATATTTGATGAGTCATCGGATTGAAGACCCTGCATTGAAAATGTTAGTAAAATATGTCCCTTATTTTTGCCTAAGTGGTAATCACTTAGCGGGATCTTTTTATTTTTATTGCCCTAACTTTTGCCAGGAAGAACCTGCTGGCTATTTTTATTATTATTTGAATAAATTGGAAAACAAAAAATTTTCTTTATTGTAGATAAGGATCTTGAGCACAAGGTCCTCCAAATGGGTCGTCAGGTGAGGAATGGACTGAAGAACCGGATGAATCGTCTGAATTTCGGATTAATAGTTGAGTTTGTCGTTTGAGAAGCTTGATTTCTTTTTTGAGTAATTCAATTTCGGACTCTTGTATTTCTCGGTCTTTTTAATTCTTTTTCCTTTCGTGGAGTGGAGGGAATTTCTTTGAATGCCTTGATGAGTTGATTATCCGCAACCATCTCTGTTCTTGGACTGTCTTTAATGAGCAAAAGTTGTCAATGGCAAATTTCTCCCACCACTTAATCTTGAATTCTCGTACCAGTGACATAGGTAGAGGTGTTGGGAACCATTGAATAATATTATAGGACCAACACATTATCCATGGAACATTGAACTCTCTATGAAATAAGAGTTCGATGGAATATGGAGCATTGGTTTGCACATGTGTGGAGAAAAATTCATAGGACTTTTTGACTTCCGTTGGCCAGATTTGTTGAGAGCTTCCAAAGTAAAGCCACCATTCATAAAACCAAATGGGAAAATTATTTGGACATTGAGGACAAATGCTAAAGAACCATGAGTGATTGAATGCTCTGAGTAGGAATGTTCGAAACCATGCTAGCTGATAGTCGATGTAATTATATTCCCTGTGGTTGAAATGGGACTGAGAATTCTTTTTGGGACATAAGCGAGAAACCCATTGCGTCTGTGGGATGATCTTCTTAATTTTGCACTTTGAATAAGCTATAAAATTACCCTTTTCAGTATGCTCAATTTCAACAGACTTGGTGTCAACAAGTATTAATTCATAGAACCTTTGATTTTTGTAGGATGCTTCAGGTCGGTATTGGCAATACATTGGGAAAAGAGAATTAGTAAATTTGATAAGTTCAGGAATTTGAGGGGTTTCTCTAAAACGGGTAAGGAACGGGTGTTCTTTGTGTGGTTTGGTGGTATATTTGTAAATTTCGGAATTTGAAGATTGAGACTTTTGAGTAGTTGGTTTTGAATTTGAACTTTGAGAAGGATATTTGACTGCTTGAGAGTAAGATAAAGGTGAAAAGTCGGAAAATGCATCAAGCTTATTGGTCAAAGATGTTTTCTCACTTGATGGACGGAGCTTATGAAATCTCATAACATAATCTTCTGGTTTTTGAATGCCTTTGCCTTTATCAGAGTCTTGATTCATATTGTTCCCTGTAATAATTTGAATTTAATTATTATTACCTTTTCCTTGTAAAAATTCTCTGGTTAAAAAATCGGGAAGAGAGTTATTTTCTCCTTTTATGAATTCTATTTGAAAATCAAAATCGATAATATAGCTTGCCATCCGGCAAAAATTTGTTTTGAAACAATATTTTGAACATCCTTTTGTAATATTTCTTTTCTTTGATTTACAATCTATTCTTAGTAAAAAGGTTTTATTGTAGAGATCATCTTGAAATTTTGAAATGCAAAGAACAATAGATAAAATTTCCTTTTTAATGGTTGAATAATTTTTTTGAGAACCTAACCATAAGCCCGAATGAAATCTAACTATTTGTTCATTTTTATTTTCGTGTAATTTTTGTTTAAGAATGCCTCCATAACCCATGTCGATGCATCTGTTTCTACTATCATAAATGCGTTGGGATTTGGGAGACCTAAGCATGGAAGAGACTTAACTTTTTGTTTTAACGTTTGTATTATATATGTATGTTTGGATGACCAAGCTCGAGGATTTTTCCGTAATCTTTGGTAAAGACATGAACAATATTGTCTTAAATTCGGGAAAAAGTCGAAATATAATTAAGACATCCTAAAAATCTTTGTAATTGATTTTTATCTTTAATTTCATCTGGAAATTTGTCAGCAAATTCTATGGCTCTATTAATAGGTTTTATAGTACCTTGGAAGATATCATGTCCTAAGAATCGTCTTTTAGTTTGAAATAGTTTCATCTTAGGAAATGAAACGACTAAACCATTCTTTTTAATAACATATAAGAATGTATTAAGGTGTTTGAAATGTTGATCTAAGGTATCTGAAAATATTAGAACATCATCAATATATACTATAATATTTTGAGTATAAGGATTAAAAATATCATTCATAATATTTTGAAATTCCGATGGAGCATTTTTTAAGCCAAAAGGCATTACATTCCATTCATATTGTCCAAAAGGAACATTAATGGCGGTTTTGTATCTATCCTTTTCTTCTATTTGAATTTGCCAAAATCCACTTTTCATGTCAAATTTTGAGAAGATTTTTGCATTATAAAGACGACTTAATAAATCCTTTTTATTAGGGATTGGGTATCTAATCCATTGTAAGACTTTATTAAGAGGCTTATAATTAATTACTAATCTAGGAACTCCTCTTTCTTTTCTCGCTTGATTCATAACATAAAAAGCAGCACAACTCCAAGGAGATTTCGATGGTCTAATTAATTTTTTATCTAATAAAGTTTGAATTTCTTTTTGACAAAATTCTAACATTTCTTGATTCATTTGAATAGGTCTAGCCTTAGTAGGAATAGTTCTTTCTGAAAATTCTTTTTCATAAGGGAGTGAAACCATATGTTTTTTCCTTTCCCAAAAAGCATTAGGAATATCCGCACAAATTTCTTCTTTAAACTTTTGTTCTAAATCATATATTTTCTTTTGAATATAAGGATTTTTTTAATTGTTCTTCTATTTTTAAGTATGATATTTCTTGTTGTAATAGTAATATTTGAGATTCCTTATTAGTTATTGTATTTACTTGTTGAAATATAGAAGATGATTGTAATATAGTTAAATCCTTTTGATAAACTGGGGCAAGGAATTGAAAGGATATTTTCTTTCCCATAATATTAGTATGAACACCATCACGATCTACTGAAAAAGGATATATTTGAGTAATAAAAGGAGTGCCAAGTATTATTTCATTATTTATATCTTTTACTAATATGAATGTATTCTTAAAACAATAACCTTGATTACAAATATATGCATTTGGAAGTTTATATTTTATTTTTAATGGTTCACCATTAGCACTATGTAATTTTTCTTTTGTATTTTCATAATAGACACTAGGAATTAATCCTTCCCTTATACAGTTTTGATCAGCTCCACTGTCAAGTAAGGCTATAGTATTTAAGTGAAAATCATTACCTATTTTAAGTGAAATGAGAATATACCATTTTTGAAAATTTATTCTATCTATAACATTTATTTGTTCATCATTAGGGTCTTGAGACGAAATTTGAATAGAAGGTAAAGTTGAAGTAGAAGGTTGATCCTTTTGAATATTATTTGATTCGAACAAAACTATTCTAGTCTGAAGCTCTAAATCTTTAGTTTTGAATTCTAGTAATTGTTCTTTAATATCTTTTACTTGTGTTTTAAGAGTATTAACTCCAGTTTGTAAATCTTTAGTTGTAATTTGTTTGAAAATATTAGGAGTGGGATATTGGTCAAATATTTTTGATAAAGTAACTGGTTCAGTTCTAGAAGGATTTTCTTCTTTACAAATGATATCTTTTAACTTTAAAAGGTATTCCTTTTTTATATCTGTATCATTAATCTTGTCTATTAGCTCAAATAAAAATTCTTTTTCATTGTTATTTTTTGTAATAACATTGATAGAAGGAATAGAGATAATATCTATATATTTTTTCGGCATAGTCCAGTTTTGCAAATTAATCGGAAAAGATATCTCTTTACTATGTACTATGTTTGAGTTACTACTATCATGTGAGAACAACTTTCTACAAAAAGTAGCCATGATCAATTAGTAATAAAATTTAGTGCATATAGCAGTTAAGTAGATGCATATAAATGGGACCAACGGGACCACCCTTTCCGGGACCACCTTTTTTCCTCTTAACGGCTGACCAACGGATTTCACAAGGGCTGACCAACGTCTGACCAACACTGATACGAAATCACTTCAAAAAGAATTGTGATTACGATAGTTGAACAATAAACTAAAAGCCTCCACCTTAAGTTTATAATTCGGTTTGCAACTAAGGAAATGAATCTCCACTCTCTCCCTCAATTACGGATTTAATTAACAAAGAACGAGAATCTCCACTCTCGAATATGTCAATTAGGTTGACTTTCTCGTAGTTTGACCTCCCAAGAAAATCGGTTCAAAGATAGAATAAAAAACCTCGGTTTTTAATCTTTAACACAACGTGTTTTAATTTGAAGCACAAAGCTTAAATTTCAATTATCCAAATCTGCCTTTCATTTATGATCACCATTACATATATATATTACAAGCTAATTACTTCCCAAAAGATCTAAGTACTCAAAATAATAAACAAAGCAAGAAACAACTAATATCTCTAATTTCCAACAAGGATGTAAGAGGAATAGTGTTGTTGTGTGTTTTGTTGACTTATTCAAAGGAGGCAAAGGAGGAGGGCCGGTTTTCCACACCAAGTGGATGGCCTCCCTTAGCTTGCAACACAAGCTCCACAAATATCTCTAAGAACCTCCTTTCACACGTCCCTAGGGTGATTCGCATCCCCGAGCATGTTCGTGGATATTACAACTTACGCTACGCAAAATAATTCCGGTTTTACAAAAACCGAAAATTACAAAAACGTTAATTAAACTAACTAGCTTTTAATTAACTTCTTTTCCTACGTTGCTCAACATAATTAAACTAGTACTAATCCTTAAACCGTGAATTTCTCCCTTGTTGTGATTGAGATCAGTACTTAGTAGAATTTCGGAATTCGCAACTGATTTCGGATCATCCTCTCCTTCTTCAAAAGGAATTGTCCTCAATTCTTGCACATCTTCATCTTCTAAATAGGGGGATAAGTCCCCTACATTGAATGTTGCTGCCACGCCATAGTCTCCGGGAAGGTCTATTTTGTAAGCATTGTTTCCATATCGTTCAAGAACCTTGAAAGGTCCTTCGGCTCGGGGCATGAGCTTATGCTTTCTTTTACTTGGAAACCTCTCCTTCCTCAAGTGAATCCACACCAAATCTCCAGGAGCAAACAACCTCGGTTTTCGACTTTTGTTTGCTTTCTTTTTGTACATCTCATTTGTCTTCTCGATGTTGGTGCGTATTTCTTTGTGAACCTTCACCATTGTTTCAGCTTGTTGCCTAGCATCTCCGTGGACATAAGAGTCTTTAGGCAACGAAATAAGATCAATAGGGACATACGGATTAACCCCATATACCACTTCGAACGGTGAATGTTTTGTTGCAAAAGTTGGAGTCCTATTGTAGGCAAACTCCGCATGGCATAACTTGACATCCCAATCCTTTCCCGTCTTGCTCACCAAGCCCCTTAACAAGGTGCCTAGAGTTCGGTTGGTCACTTCGGTTTGACCATCCGTTTGGGGGTGATGTGAAGTACTAAACAGTAACTTAGTACCCATCATCCTCCATAGGGACCTCCAAAAATGACTCAAAAACTTACTATCTCGATCCGAGACAATAGTTCTTGGTACTCCATGCAAGCGAACAATTTCCCTGAAATATAAACAAGAAACATTAATAGCATCTTCCGTTTTATGACAAGGCACGAAGTGCGCCATTTTTGAGAATCGGTCCACCACCACCATGACCGAATCCTTCCCTCTTTGAGTCCTAGGAAGAGCCACAATGAAATCCATACTAACATCCTCCCATGGTCTCTCCGGTGTCGGTAAAGGAGTGTACAACCCCTTATGGAACGTGCTTTTAGCCCTTTGACAAACACCACAACGAGCCAAAACAAGCATGTACCTCTTTGATCATATGAGGCCATGAGAAATGTTCTTGTAACAACTCCATAGTCTTGCTCACGCCAAAATGGCCCGCCAACCCACCTCCATGAGCCTCTCTAATTAGCAAGTCTCGAACGGGACATTTAGGAACGCAAAGTTTGTTCCCCTTGAACAAGAACCCCTCCATTTGATGATAATGGTCTTTTGGACCATCTTTGGTAGCTTCGAACAGGATCTCGTGTCCCCTCATCAAGAACATAAAATTCTTTAATCGGTTCAAACCCAAGTACCTTGGAATCCACCATATTAAGCAACACGTGTCTCCGAGATAAAGCATCGCCTACCACGTTAGCTTTTCCGGACTTGTACTTAGCAACAAAGTTGAACGATTGTAAGAACTCTACCCATTTAGCATGCCGAGCACTAAGCTTATGTTGTCCATGAATATATTTCAGTGATTCATGATCGGAATGAAGAACAAAAAGCTTGTGGTCGTAAATAGTGACTCCAATGATTAAGAGATCTAACCATGGCGTAGAACTCTTTATCATAAGTAGAATAATTCAACTTAGCCTGATTTAATTTTTCGCTAAAATACGCAATAGGCTTGCCACATTGAATCAAAACAGCCCCAATACCCGTTCCACTTGCATCACACTCAACTTCAAATGGTTTTGCAAAATCGGGTAAAGCTAGGATAGGCGTTTTACACATTCTCTCTTTTACAAGCTCAAACGCCTTTTGAGCTGCGTCACTCCATTCAAATTTTCCATGTTTAGTGCATTCCGTTATAGGAGCTAATAAGGTGCTGAAATTGTTTAGGAACCTCCTATAAAACGAAGCTAAACCATGAAAAGACCTCACCTCGGTGATAGTTGTAGGAACCGGCCAAGAAGAAATTGCTTCAACTTTGGATGGATCCACCTTCACCCCCTTCATCCGAAATTATGAACCCAAGGAAGCCAAGCTCTCGTTGCATGAACGTGCACTTTTCAAGCTTCCCATATAATTTTTGCTCTCTCAAAACCTCGAACACTCGTTGCAAATGATTTAAATGATCATCCTTGTTAGCACCGAAAACAAGAATATCATCCAAATATCCAACTACGAACTTTCCCAAAAACGGCCTTAGTACCTCATTCATTAATCTCATGAAAGTACTAGGAGCATTTGTGAGACCAAATGGCATAACCAGCCATTCATACAACCCATACTTTGTTTTGAAAGCCGTTTTCCACTCATCTCCCTCCTTCATGCATATTTGGTGGTATCCACTTCTCAAATCAATTTTCGAAAACAACTTGGATCCACTCAACTCATCTAGCATGTCATCTAATCTAGGGATGGGAAATCTGTACTTTATGGTGATGTTATTCACAGCACGGCTATCAATACACATCCTCCATGAACCGTCTTTTTTTGGCACAAGCAAAGCCGGAACGGCACACGGACTCTTGCTCTCCCTCACGTATCCCTTGCCCATCAACTCACTGATTTGGCTTTGTAATTCCTCACTCTCTTTGGGATTACATCTATAGGAAGGCTTATTTGGAATTGGTGCTCCGGGAATGAGATCAATTTGATGTTCAATTCCACGTTTAGGGGGTAGGCCATTTGGTAGATCATTAGGGAACACATCTCCAAACTCCTCCAACAACTCCCTCAAATGCGGATCCTCAACGTTCACTCCCTCATTCATCTCCTTGGCAACCAGAATATACACCAACTGATTTTCCTCCAACTCCCTCTCGAATCGTTTTCTCCCTAAGAACACGCCACTACACATCGGGTTTTCTTTTGGTGTTGGTTTTGTGTTTCGGATTTTTGAAGGAGGTAATGGTAGCAAGGTTTTGGTTTTGCCATTCTTGTTCACCTTATACACATTTTTAAAACCATCATGCATCACTTTGCGATCAAATTGCCACGGTCTACCAAGTAGTATATGGCACGCGATCATAGGGATTACATCACATAGAATTTCATCTTCATAATTTCCAATTGAGAATGTGATTAAAACTCTATTTTTTTACCCTTACTTCACTATCATCATCTAGCCATTTCAGTTTATAAGGAATTGGATGTTTCGTCATAGGTAATGCTAACTTCTCTACAAGTTCGAGTTGAAGCTACATTAGTACAACTTCCACCATCTATGATCAAATTGCATAGTTTTTTTTTCACTAGGCATTTCGAATGAAAAATGGTCTCCCTTTGTTCCTCATTTTCGGCCACCACATTTGAGTATAAGGACCTCCTAATCACTAAGGTTTCACCCTCCATTTCGGGATTGCACACGTCCTCCTCATCCTCACTTCCATTTTTATCATGTTCCATTGCTAAAAGAGATTGTCTTTCCAACTCGTCTATTTCTATTATATCTCTTATGGTCATGATTCTTTTAGTCGGACAATTAGCTTGGTAATGGCCATAGCCTTGACACTTAAAACATTTCACTTTTAAGGTTTTGTCATCTCCGACTTTCTCCTTGTCTTTCCTAGTGAAATCGGGTTTTTGTTCTTATCAAGATTACTAGTACTAGGATTAACTTTGAAAGTACTAAATGGCTTGGAATAAGACTTACTTGCTACTGATTTCTTCTTTTGGCTATCCATTTTGAGAGCCACTTTGCAAGCTTCATCGAATGTGAGGTATGGAAACACCTCCACTTTCTCACGCACCTCTTCGTTTAGGCCTCCTAAGAATCGGCCTAACTTTTGCTCCTCCATTTCTTCGATTTCACAAACAATGGAAAGCTTCTCAAATTCCTTGATGTACTCCTCCATAGGCATGGCGCCTTGCTTGAGTGTGGACCACCTAACATACTGATTTTGTTTGTAGTTAGTTGGAACAAAAGCGTTTCCTCAATTGCTTCTTCAATTTTTCCCAAGTAGCAATCTTGGATTTGTTCTCTTTCACTCTTTGCCTCTTCAATCCTTCTAACCAAATGGATGCATATTTGGTTAGCTTCAAAACAGCAACCTTGTATCTCTTGTCATTCGGAGTGTCTTTGTAATCAAAAAACGCTCCAAAGAACGTTCCCATTCAATGTATAATTCCGGATCACTAGCTCCATCAAAATCCGGAACTTCAATTTTTAAACCCCTATCATCAGCCCTAGAACTCCTTTCTTCCTCATTGGGTTTCTTCTTAAACAATTCTAAGGTTATCTTTGCCATCATGTCGTGTAATGCTTCATTTTGCTTAGCTAAAGCTTCTAGCATTGCATCTCTTCTAGCATTATCATCTATTTCCTCGTCCATTTCGAACTCGGCTCTTGATACCACTTGATACGAAATCACTTCAAAAAGAATTGTGATTACGATAGTTGAACAATAAACTAAAAGCCTCCACCTTAAGTTTATAATTCGGTTTGCAACTAAGGAAATGAATCTCCACTCTCTCCCTCAATTACGGATTTAATTAACAAAGAACGAGAATCTCCACTCTCGAATATGTCAATTAGGTTGACTTTCTCGTAGTTTGACCTCCCAAGAAAATCGGTTCAAAGATAGAATAAAAAACCTCGGTTTTTAATCTTTAACACAACGTGTTTTAATTTGAAGCACAAAGCTTAAATTTCAATTATCCAAATCTGCCTTTCATTTATGATCACCATTACATATATATATTACAAGCTAATTACTTCCCAAAAGATCTAAGTACTCAAAATAATAAACAAAGCAAGAAACAACTAATATCTCTAATTTCCAACAAGGATGTAAGAGGAATAGTGTTGTTGTGTGTTTTGTTGACTTATTCAAAGGAGGCAAAGGAGGAGGGCCGGTTTTCCACACCAAGTGGATGGCCTCCCTTAGCTTGCAACACAAGCTCCACAAATATCTCTAAGAACCTCCTTTCACACGTCCCTAGGGTGATTCGCATCCCCGAGCATGTTCGTGGATATTACAACTTACGCTACGCAAAATAATTCCGGTTTTACAAAAACCGAAAATTACAAAAACGTTAATTAAACTAACTAGCTTTTAATTAACTTCTTTTCCTACGTTGCTCAACATAATTAAACTAGTACTAATCCTTAAACCGTGAATTTCTCCCTTGTTGTGATTGAGATCAGTACTTAGTAGAATTTCGGAATTCGCAACTGATTTCGGATCAAACACTTAGTGCAACTTCTTAATTACTAAACCCACAAAATTATATACTATATGACGTAGGTAACTTTTAGTAAAAAGTAGTAACACTAGATAGCTGAACTAAACTTAATACACATAAGGATAATAAATTTCCTTTTAAATAAACAAAACATAAACTAATCCTGATAAAATATAGTAGCATGATAATAGGAATTGTAAGTGGTGGCAAAGTTTACGTAGCAAATGTAAGTACATCAAAAGAGCTAAAAAACGAAATCACTAAAAGACGAAATAAGAACCCAATTTTTAATTTTACCACAATTAGTAGTACTAGTATTAGTATTTAGACTGTTTTAGGCTTAATATCGGCAGATCCTACCCCCCGGCGTTTTTTTGCTCGGATACCAAGATTGACCCCAGGATTAGACGGGTTTAGATTAGGACCGTCTCGATCGTGGTTTAGATTAATTATATACAGTTTAGATTAATTATATAGCGAAAAGGGGGTATGTCGGTAGGTAATTAATCTCGTCAAAGGATGTATTAAAATTTTAAAACTATGATAATTATAATTTGTATTTTGCTTTGAAAAGATGATTTATTATTTAGATTAATAAGTAGATGAAATTAGTTTCAAAAATATGAACAGATTGAAAATACTATACAGATATGAATAATAACTTACTTTGACTGAATTTGAATGAACTTTTACAAGGACTGAGTAATACAACTTATTTTTGAGCGTAAGGCTTTTGTAGAGAATTGAACATATGAAAGACTTAAGAACTTTGAAAGAAAAAACTTGCTTTCGTAAGGAACTACATGTTCCTATTTATAGTACATGAAATTTGGAATTAAGTGAGACACTTTTGATAAACCTTGCCGCTTGGTATAGAAGATGATACTGTAATGAGTTTGCCTCATGACTTGAATTTTGGAATGATGTGTGAATATGGTTTTTGGCTTCTTGTGATAGATGGGTGCATTTCTGAATATGCACGGAGGATGAAGTTGATGAAGATGCTTACTTTGGTCGTTTGTAGTAATTGGAATTTTGTTGTTTTGTGCCTTTGAGTGATGAACTTAGGATTCGTCAGATAATCAGGTGGTATACCTGATATTTGATGAGTCATCAGTTGAAGACCCTGCATTGAAAATGTTAGTAAAATATGTCCCTTATTTTTGCCTAAGTGGTAATCACTTAGCGGGATCTTTTATTTTTATTGCCCTAACTTTTGCCAGGAAGAACCTGCGGGCTATCTTTTAATAATTTGAAAAAGTGAGTTTTGCCTTCATCAGATAGAAATTTTCCAGCTTTGAGCTGAGATAAATATGGGTCCAAAGGTTCTGAGTGATTGATGCCAATAATAAAATATTCTTGTAGCCATGTAGGAAAAACAGCTGTTGTATTACCATAATGAATAAAAGTGACTGGATTTTCATCATATTTGCTGATTAAGTCTTCATTTTTTCGGATGATGTAGAAAAAACCATAAGCTCTTGCTTGAGTAGGATGTAGGATAGCTGGATCCGTGTTGTAAAGATCACGTTTTATAGTATTAATCAGTATGAAGTAATGAGCTGGCTTAATCTTGCCATTCACCATTTCAATGTTGGCGCTGATGATTTCTTCATAAATCCATTCTTGTCCTTGAATGGAATGTATTGTTGAAAATATATATTGCTTTGGAATTTTGTTAGTTCTTTGAAGAAATCGACCCGGGCTCCGGGATTTCATAGAATTTCCTTACTAAACCATATTTCCATGTATTAAAATATGGATCGGTCTTACGAAGGTCTCTTGTTGAGATGAAAAAGCCTCCAGTTTGATAATATGCAAATAGTAGTATTGATCGTTCCCATGTTCGCCAAATGTTATAGGGAGATGTGGTTTGTGATGATAGAAAGTTGATATACCAATTGTCGAAATTTGCTTTTTTAATTTTGTTAATAATGATTTCTTGCATATCTGTTGGAAGTTGGTAAATCTGGATGATAATTTCAAGTATAAAAAGTTTGGAAATTGTTTTGTGTATTATAGGTAAAGCATAGGTTTTGGCATTTTGAGTAAGGGTTTTAGAGAATTCTTGTGAGGAAGGAGAAAGTTTTTTGAGTAAGTCTTGGATTCCTTGTCTATGAATTCTTCCTTTTTGTGTGGAATATAATTTTTTGGTTTTTTCTTTGAAAGTAGAAGATGGTAGAGCAGTCTGCATCTAGAATAATTAAATAAGTGAGTAGAATTTGAAAATAATAAAAATATTTTTCAGGAAAATAAATCTTTTGAAATTATACAAATATTATTACAGCATTCTTTTTGACAAAATGGGGCTGACTGTTTTGAACAACATGAATTTGATTCATTATCGGATTCTATTTGAAGTAGATTATTTTCACTATGGTCAGTAAGGTTATGGTCTGAGGAATTTCCTAGTAAACATAAGGCTAAATTTTTTTGTTGAAGGTCTAAATCATAATTACATAACTCATTGACCTTTTGTTTTAGATCACATTCATTAGCTTTATGACCTATCCTTCCACACTTATAACAATAAATTGGTTTTTTAGAGTCTATAGTTTTCTTTGGTGGTGGTCTTGTAGGTTTTTTAAAGGGTTTTTTTATAGTATGGATCATTGTTTAAAGGTTGTCTATTTGGTCGAAAGGTTTCTCTAAATCTTTTCTTATTAATAGTTGAAGGAGGTTGGATTTTTGGTAGTCCAAAGGCAGCACAAAAACTACCTAATTCTCTACGTCTTTCTCTTTTTTCTGATGAATATTTACTTTGAATTGCTAATTCCTGACATAAAGAAATTGCTTCTTTTTTAACAAAGGAAAATATTTGTCCATAGGTCATACTATCATATGGTATTTCGTCTTGACCTGCACTTTCTCTTAGTTTCAAGAATATCCTTTGAGAAAATAAAGATGGTAAACCGGATATAAATCTTTCTTTCCAAAAGGATTGATTACAATCAACTCGTCTAAAAATATTACTAAGGAATACATCTTTGTACCAACGATAATCATCAAGTGTAGGACATCTAAGATTCGTGAGAACTACTTGATTTGTTGACATTTCTTCTTTAGGATTTCCAATAAAATGCATAGCAATCATATTAATAAGAATTGAACTTCCGTCTAGAACTTGTTGTTCATTTTCTACTTTAATATGATTAATTATTAGAACTTTAGTTTCTGCATTAATACTATTGTCCCACCAATTTCTTAATTGACCAGTAAAACCAGTCGTAAGAAAATCTATAATAGTATGTTCATGACAATTCTTTGATCTATAAGTAGTAATGGCCATAGTCATTTCAGACAAGACATTTAATATTTCATATTCTGATTTTCCATCAACATTCCATTCATAGACTGCGGATCCATCATATTGTGAGTCTCTGAATTTATGTCTCTCTTCATATTGAATATCTGGTGGAGTTGGTCTAGTATAGTAATTTCTAGTAGAAACATTTTTCCAAGAACTAGTATTTATTTTATTAATTTCATTTTCTTCATCATCAGAACTAATTATTTTATTTGAATCTAAGACATTAATATTATTAGTTGATTTAGAAGTACCTAAGCTAGATAATTTTTTCTCAATTTTGCTAATTAAAGGGGTTGTTTTTTCAGGTAAGTTAAGAGATTTTTGACGATATATGGGAATACTTGAAGTATTAATATGTGGAGTAGCTATGTCAAAGGGGAATTTTGTATCTTTTTTGTCTATTTGAATTTGCCAAAATCCACTTTTCATGTCAAATTTTGAGAAGATTTTTGCATTATAAAGACGACTTAATAAATCCTTTTTATTAGGGATTGGGTATCTAATCCATTGTAAGACTTTATTAAGAGGCTTATAATTAATTACTAATCTAGGAACTCCTCTTTCTTTTTCTGCTTGATTCATAACATAAAAAGCAGCACAACTCCAAGGAGATTTCGATGGTCTAATTAATTTTTTATCTAATAAAGTTTGAATTTCTTTTTGACAAAATTCTAACATTTCTTGATTCATTTGAATAGGTCTAGCCTTAGTAGGAATAGTTCTTTCTGAAAATTCTTTTTCATTGTTATTTTTTGTAATAACATTGATAGAAGGAATAGAGATAATATCTATATATTTTTTCGGCATAGTCCAGTTTTGCAAATTAATCGGAAAATATATCTCTTTACTATGTACTATGTTTGAGTTACTACTATCATGTGAGAACAACTTTCTACAAAAAGTAGCCATGATCAATTAGTAATAAAATTTAGTGCATATAGCAGTTAAGTAGATGCATATAAATGAGACCAACGGGACCACCCTTACCGGGACCACCTTTTTTCCTCTTAACGGCTGACCAACGGATTTCACAAGGGCTGACCAACGTCTGACCAACACTTAGTGCAACTTCTTAATTACTAAACCCACAAAATTATATACTATATGACGTAGGTAACTTTTAGAGTAACACTAGATAGCTGAACTAAACTTAATACACATAAGGATAATAAATTTCCTTTTAAATAAACAAAACATAAACTAATCCTGATAAAATATAGTAGCATGATAATAGGAATTGTAAGTAGTGGCAAAGTATACGTAGCAAATGTAAGTACATCAAAAGAGCTAAAAAACGAAATCACTAAAAGACGAAATAAGAACCCAATTTTTAATTTTACCACAATTAGTAGTACTAGTATTAGTATTTAGACTGTTTTAGGCTTAATATCGGCAGATCCTACGCCCCGGCGTTTTTTGGCTCGGATACCAAGATTAATGATACAGATATAAAAAAGGAATACCTTTTAAAGTTAAAAGATATCATTTGTAAAGAAGAAAATCCTTCTAGAACTGCACCTGTTACTTTATCAAAAATATTTGACCAATATCCCACTCCTAATTTTTTCAAACAAATTACAACTAAAGATTTACAAACTGAAGTTAATACTCTTAAAACACAAGTAAAAGATATTAAAGAACAATTACTAGAATTCAAAACTAAAGATTTAGAGCTTCAGACTAGAATAGCTTTGTTCGAATCAAATAATATTCAAAAGGATCAACCTTCTACTTCAACTTTACCTTCTATTCAAATTTCGTCTCAAGACCCTCATGATGAACAAATAAATGTTATAGATAGAATAAATTTTCAAAAATGGTATATTCTCATTGCACTTAAAATAGGTAATGATTTTCACTTAAATACTATAGCCTTACTTGACAGTGGAGCTGATCAAAACTGTATAAGGGAAGGATTAATTCCTAGTGTCTATTATGAAAAAACAAAAGAAAAATTACATAGTGCTAATGGTGAACCATTAAAAATAAAATATAAACTTCCAAATGCATATATTTGTAATCAAGGTTATTGTTTTAAGAATACATTCATATTAGTAAAAGATATAAATAATGAAATAATACTTGGCACTCCTTTTATTACTCAAATATATCCTTTTTCAGTAGATCGTGATGGTGTTCATACTAATATTATGGGAAAGAAAATATCCTTTCAATTCCTTGCCCCAGTTTATCAAAAGGATTTAACTATATTACAATTATCTTCTATATTTCAACAAGTAAATACAATAACTAATAAGGAATCTCAAATATTACTATTACAACAAGAAATATCATACTTAAAAATAGAAGAACAATTAAAAAATCCTTATATTCAAAAGAAAATATATGATTTAGAAGAAAAGTTTAAAGAAGAAATTTGTGCGGATATTCCTAATGCTTTTTGGGAAAGGAAAAAACATATGGTTTCACTCCCTTATGAAAAAGAATTTTCAGAAAGAACTATTCCTACTAAGGCTAGACCTATTCAAATGAATCAAGAAATGTTAGAATTTTGTCAAAAAGAAATTCATACTTTATTAGATAAAAAATTAATTAGACCATCGAAATCTCCTTGGAGTTATGCTGCTTTTTATGTTATGAATCAAGCAGAAAAGAAAGAGGAGTTCCTAGATTAGTAATTAATTATAAGCCTCTTAATAAAGTCTTACAATGGATTAGATACCCAATCCCTAATAAAAAGGATTTATTAAGTCGTCTTTATAATGCAAAAATCTTCTCAAAATTTGACATGAAAAGTGAATTTTGGCAAATTCAAATAGAAGAAAAGGATAGATACAAAACCGCCTTTAATGTTCCTTTTGGACAATATGAATGGAATGTAATGCCTTTTGGCTTAAAAAATGCTCCATCGGAATTTCAAAATATTATGAATGATATTTTTAATCCTTATACTCAAAATATTATAGTATATATTGATGATGTTCTAATATTTTCAGATACCTTAGATCAACATTTCAAACACCTTAATACATTCTTATATGTTATTAAAAAGAATGGTTTAGTTGTTTCATTTCCTAAGATGAAACTATTTCAAACTAAAATACGATTCTTAGGACATGATATTTTCCAAGGTACTATAAAACCTATTAATAGAGCCATAGAATTTGCTGACAAATTACCAGATGAAATTAAAGATAAAAATCAATTACAAAGATTTTTAGGATGTCTTAATTATATTTCAGACTTTTTCCCGAATTTAAGACAATATTGTTCATGTCTTTACCAAAGATTACGGAAAAATCCTCCAGCTTGGTCATCAAAACATACATATATAATACAAATGTTAAAACAAAAAGTTAAGTCTCTTCCATGCTTAGGTCTCCCAAATCCCAACGCATTTATGATAGTAGAAACAGATGCATCTGACATGGGTTATGAAGGCATTCTTAAACAAAAATTACCTGAAAATAAAAATGAACAAATAGTTAGACTTCATTCAGGCTTATGGTTAGGTTCTCAAAAAAATTATTCAACTATTAAAAAGGAAATTTTATCTATTGTTCTTTGCATTTCAAAATTTCAAGATGATCTCTACAATAAAACCTTTTTACTAAGAATAGATTGCAAATCAGCAAAAGAAATATTACAAAAAGATGTTCAAAATATTGTTTCAAAACAAATTTTTGCCAGATGGCAAGCTATATTATCAGTTTTTGATTTTTCAAATAGAATTCATAAAAGGAGAAAATAACTCTCTTCCTGATTTTTTAACCAGAGAATTTTTACAAGGAAAAGGTAATAATAATTAAATTCAAATTATTACAGGGAACAATATGAATCAAGACTCTGATAAAGGCAAAGGCATTCAAAAACCAGAAGATTATGTTATGAGATTTCATAAGCTCCGTCCATCAAGTGAGAAAACATCTTTGACCAATAAGCTTGATGCATTTTCTGACTTTCCACCTTTATCTTACTCTCAAGCAGTCAAATATCCTTCTCAAAGTTCAAATTCAAAACCAACTACTCAAAAGTCCCAATCTTCAAATTCCGAAATTTACAAATATACCACCAAACCACACAAAGAACACCTGTTCCTTACCCGTTTTAGAGAAACCCCTCAAATTCCTGAACTTATCAAATTTACTAATTCTCTTTTCCCAATGTATTGCCAATACCGACCTGAAGCATCCTACAAAAATCAAAGGTTCTATGAATTAATACTTGTTGACACCAAGTCTGTTGAAATTGAGCATACTGAAAAGGGTAATTTTATAGCTTATTCAAAGTGCAAAATTAAGAAGATCATCCCACAGACGCAATGGGTATCTGCTTATGTCCCAAAATAATTCTCAGTCCCATTTCAACCACAGGAATATAATTACATCGACTATCAGCTAGCATGGTTTCGAACATTCCTACTCAGAGCATTCAATCACTCATGGTTCTTTAGCATTTGTCCTCAATGTCCAAATAATTTTCCCATTTGGTTTTATGAATGGTGGCTTTACTTTGGAAGCTCTCAACAAATCGGCCAACGGAAGTCAAAAAAGTCCTATGAATTTTTCTCCACACATGTGCAAACCAATGCTCCATATTCCATCGAACTCTTATTTCATAGAGAGTTCAATGTTCCATGGATAATGTGTTGGTCCTATAATATTATTCAATGGTTCCCAACACCTCTACCTATGTCACTGGTACGAGAATTCAAGATTAAGTGGTGGGAGAAATTTGCCATTGACAAATTTTGCTCATTAAAGACAGTCCAAGAACAGATGGTTGCATATAATCAACTCATCAAGGCATTCAAAGAAATTCCCTCCACTCCACGAAAGGAAAAAGAAATAAAAAGACCAGAAATACAAGAGTCCGAAATTGAATTACTCAAAAAAGAAATCAAGCTTCTCAAACGACAAACTCAACAATTAATCCGAAATTCAGACGATTCATCCGGTTCTTCAGTCCATTCCTCACCTGACGACCCATTTGGAGGACCTTGTGCTCAAGATCCTTATCTACAATAAAGAAAATTTTTTATTTTCCAAATTATTCAAATAATAATAAAAATAGCCCACAGGTTCTTCCTGGCAAAAGTTAGGGCAATAAAAATAAAAAGATCCCGCTAAGTGATTACCACTTAGGCAAAAATAAGGGACATGTTTTACTAACATTTTCAATGCAGGGACTTCAACTGATGACTCATCAAATATCAGGTATACCACCTGATTATCTGACGAATCCTAAGTTCATCACTCAAAGGCACAAAACAACAAAATTCCAATTACTACAAAAGACCAAAGTAAGCATCTTCATCATCCTCCGTGCATATTCAGAAATGCACCCATCTTTCACAAGAAGCCAAAAACCATGTTCACACATCATTCCAAAATTCAAGTCATGAGGCAAACTCATTACAGTATCATCTTCTATACCAAGCGGCAAGGTTTATCAAAAGTGTCTCACTTAATTCCAAATTTCATGTACTATAAATAGGAACATGTAGTTCCTTACGAAAGCAAGTTTTTTCTTTCAAAGTTCTTAAGTCTTTCATATGTTCAATTCTCTACAAAAGCCTTACGCTCAAAAATAAGTTGTATTACTCAGTCCTTGTAAAAGTTCATTCAAATTCAATCAAAGTAAGTTATTATTCATATCTGTATAGTATTTTCAATCTGTTCATATTTTTGAAACTAATTTCATCTACTTATTAATCTAAATAATAAATCATCTTTTCAAAGCAAAATACAAATTATAATTATCATAGTTTTAAAATTTTAATACATCCTTTGACGAGATTAATTACCTACCAGACAGTCCCCTTTTCGCTATATAATTAATCTAAACTGTATATAATTAATCTAAACCACAGTCAAGACGGTCCTAAACTAAACCCGTCTAATCCTGGGGTCAATCTTGGTATCAGAGCCAAAAAACGCCGGGGGGTAGGATCTGCCGATATTAAGCCTATAACTCGATTCTAAATTCTTTGAGACCTTGCTCATCTCATTACTTTATTGACTCCATGAGTCATTTCTTACTTTCTTAAGGATCCATGATCCAATCAATTGAATCCTTGCTCAATGATTCAAATACTCGTGAGACCTTACTCAATAACTTTAAAACTTGTGAGACCTAGCTCAACAAATATATAACTTCTATTGAGACCTTGCTCAATGAAACATATAACTGCTAATGAGACCTTGCTCAATAAAACATATAACTTCTAATGAGACCTTGCTCAATAAAACATATAACTTCTAATGAGACCTTGCTCAATAAAATATTCTCATGCAAGCCCTAGCTTCAAGAATAACATTGAATAACTTTAATCATGCTCAAAAGCAATAATCATCAATCACATGCTTTTCAAATATAGGAATAACTCAAAAGTTCCATTCCTAATCTCCTTTCTAAGTTCTCAACATGTACTCAAACAATTATAAGGCATAAGCCTCTCCTTACTTCTCATGCACAATAAATAAACCTTTAAACACTAAAGTCAAGGTCAAAGTGTATGTACCTTGATAACACACAAAATCAACAATTCAAACGTTTCACTTGCTTTTACTATGCTTGAAACCTATCAAGAACAAAGTACTATCAATTAGTACTTACCAACAACAATTCAAGGCTACTAATAATAAAAATCAGCACTTATAAAAATAATATTAAAGCTGGTTTTTCTTTAAAAAATGCTTTAAAAACTATTTTTGAACCATAACTTGAAAACCTTTACTAGTAGGCAAAACCCACTATAACTAATACTTAAAACTTCATAAAAATCACTAATTATTAACTTAATTACTGCTGTAAATTAATTAATACTCCCTCCGTCCCAGAATACTCTTGACACTTATCAGGGCACGTAGTTTTAGATGATAAGTTGTTGTTTGGTTATCAATTGTATTTATTGAAAAAGTAGATGTGATAGGTGTTAGTAGGTAGTAAAAGTAGTATTATGTTATTAGGAGGAGAGAGAGTGTGGGCCAATGGTTAGAGTTGGTAGATAGTAAGAGTGGTATTATTTTATTTGGAGGAGAGAGAGTGTGGGCAATGGTTAAAAAGTAGAAGGATTAAAATAATAGTGGGTCATATCCAAAAATAGAAGTGTAAAGAGTATTCTGGGACAGATGAAAAAGGAAAGTGTAAAGAGTATTCTGGGACAGAGGGAGTAAATAATTACAGAAAATTTTTTTTTTTTTTTTTACATGTGGTTCGAAAACCACAAAACTCAGAAAAAAAACAACAAACCGGCAGCACCACCGGCCAGCACCACCGCCGGCCAGCAGCACTGCCCGGCGCTGCCACCTGCTGTGCCCAAGCGGTGGCCCACGCAGCCACGCCAGGACGGCTGCTGCCACCAGCAGTGGCCCACGCTGCCAACAACCTCACGCTGCCACCAAGTCGCCGGCGAACCACCGTGGTGGCCGGAAAACGCAGGGGAGAGAGAGAAAAAATAAAATCAGAAAAATAACTAACTTCTTTGCTTCCTTTTGATTATTTGCAAGATCCTCCTACAATTTTTCAACAACAAAACTAGTTTGAACTTGAAGATTTGAAGAAAAATGGCTTGAAGAATGAAATACTAGAGTTTGAGAAGAAACTCCTCTTACTCTTCTTTGATGAAAGTGGGTGGTGAAAATATGGGGAAGCTTAGGGTTTCCCCCTTTTTTTTTTTTTTATTGTTTGGTCTTTTGTGTAAAAGACTAAAATGCCCTTACTCATCAAATTACCGAAATACATTTGATGATAAAATTGCGAAACTAATCTTCTCACTAATATTACTAAAATACTTTCTTGAAAAGACTAAATAACTTCTTTGTGAAAATACTCAAATACTCTTTTGGTAAAATGACCAAAATACCCTTCTGCTCTCAAATACTGATATTAAATAGCTTTAATAATTCAAAAATGATTAAAACTATTTAATTAAATATCTTAAAAATATGGGGAATTACAGTCTACCCCCCTTAAAAGAAGTTTCATCCTGAAACTTAAACAAAATCTCCTCTCTTCTCCAAGTTTCCAGCTCGAAAAACTTATGAGCATTACGCCCTAACATAGTTCTTTCTTAAGAAGTAGCCAAATAATACGCTACTAAGTAAAACAAGTAGCCAAATAATAAGCTACTGAGTAAACTTTTGCCTTGAATGTTAAAACTATGAAATGCTTACTTTTGCTTGAAAAGTTTTCCCTTGAAAACTTAAAAAAAATCGTGCACAAATGCAACAAATTCTTACTAATTTCTAGCAAAATGCGCAAATTTCTAGCAAAATGCGCGCACGCACTCTACCCCCCTTAAAGGAGTGACGTCCCGGAACTCACCTCACCTAGTCGAAGAGCTCAGGATACTTCTTTCTCATCTCATCTTCAGCCTCCCAGGTAGCCTCTTCGGTACGCTGGTTAGACCACAAAACCTTGAGTATCTTTATGTCTTTATTTCTTGTACTTCTCACCTTAGAGTCCAAGATCTTCACTGGTCTCTCTTCAAAAGAAAGCGTCTCATCCACTTCTATAACCTCGGGATCTAACACATGAGACATATCGGGTACATATCTCTTTAGTTGGGATACATGGAACACATTATGCACCTTTCCCAAGTTATTCGGCAAATCCAAACGATAAGCTAATTTTCCAATTCTTTCAATAATGTCATAGGGACCTATAAACTTCGGGCTAAGCTTTCCTTTTTGCCCAAAACGCATCACCCCTTTCATAGGTGACACCTTCAATAAGACTTTCTCGCCTACTTGATACTCACTATCTCTTCTATCTTGATCGGCATAAGCCTTTTGACGATCCTGGGCCACCCTCATCTTCTCACGGATATATCTCACTTGATTCACGGTATCCTCAATCATTTGTGGTCCCAAAGTAACCGTCTCGCTAATATCATTCCAAAGACAATGGATTGCGACATTTCCGACCATATAGAGCTTCGAAAGGAGCCATCTTAATGCTAGAATGGTAACTATTATTGTATGAGAATTCTATTAAAGCCACCATCTCATCCCACGTCTTAGGGTAATCTAAGGCACACGCCTCAACATGTCCTCGAGAGTCGAATGGTTCTCTCCGATTGACCATCGATTCTTTGGATGAAAAGCCGTACTCTTAAGCACATCGGTCCCAAAAGCATTCTCGTAATGTTTCCCAAAAATGAGATAAGAATCTTGAATCCCTATCAGACACAATAGTGGAAGGAACTCCATGATGCCTCACCACTTGGTCTACATATACTTTACCACACTGTTCCATCGACCAATTGTCCTTCATCGGAACAAATTTTGCTACTTTAGTTAGTCTATCTACAATCACCCACACTTTGGTGAATCCTTTCGCTGTCTTAGGAAGACCTACAACGAAATCCATTGCTATGTCATGCCACTTCCACTCAGGCACTGGTAACGGTTGAATCGTTCCTTGAGGTCTCTTGTGTTCGCTCTTCACTTTCTGGCAAGTCAAACACCTAGCAACAAATTCAGCTACTTCTCTCTTCATATTGTTCCACCGTAACATCGCCTTCAAGTCTTTATACAATTTATCCCCTCCAGGGTGGATATAATAAGTCGTGTTGTGTCCTTCTTTCATCACTTTCTCTTTCAACTCGGTGCAACTCGACGGTATACACCACCTTCCATTGAATCGGACACTTCCATCATTATGGATGCTAAACTCCTTGGTCTTCTTCTCCTCGATTAGCTTCTTTATCTTTTCAATTTCCTCATTACCTTCTTGAGCCTTTAAAATTTCTTCATTCAATGTTGACTGGATTGAAATGGCATTGAAGCACGCTTCCACTCCACCACTCCCAACAACTTCAATATTGAGCTTCCTAAACTCATCACACAACTTATCGGGAAGTACCAAAGTACTTAAACTATGGCTAGACTTACGACTTAACGCATCGGCAACGACGTTTGCCTTTCCTTCATGATATAAGATCTCAATATCGTAGTCATTAACCAACTCCAACCATCTTCTCTGCCTCATATTCAAATCTTTTTGAGTATACATATACTTCAGACTCTTGTGATCCGTGTACAACTTCACCTTCACTCCATACAAGTAGTGTCGCCAAATCTTCAAAGCAAACACTATTGCGGCTAACTCTAGATCATGGGTTGGGTAATTCACTTCGTACGATTTCAATTGCCTAGAAGCGTAGGCTATAACCTTTCGGTTTTGCATCAACACACACCCTAAACCATTTTTCGAAGCGTCATTATATATTTCCAACTCAGCATTCTCCTCTGGCAACGTCAAGATCGGAGCTGTAGTCAATAACTCCTTAAGCTTCTTAAAGGCTTTCTCACACTCCTCGGTCCATATGAACTTTGCATCATTCTTCATAAGACTAGTCATTGGTTTAGCTACCCTCGAAAAATCCTTCACAAAACGTCTATTGTAGCCAGCTAGACCCAAGACACTCCTTATATCGGGAATATTCCTAGGTGTAGGCCATTCACTTATCTGCGGCTATCTTTGATGGATCTATGGAAATTCCCTTCTTTGACACAATGTGGCCAAGAAACGCCACTTCTTCCATCCAAAATTCACACTTCGAGAACTTTGCGTAAAGCTGATGCTCCCTAAGTGTAGATAATACCAATCTCAAGTGCTTTTCATGCTCCTCCTTGTTCTTCGAGTAAATAAGGATATCATCGATGAATACGACTACAAATTTGTCCAAATACTCTCGAAACACTCTATTCATGAGGTCCATAAACATCGCTGGTGCATTGGTTAAACCAAAGGGCATTACGGTGAACTCATAGTGACCATACCTCGTCCTAAAGGCAGTCTTTGGTATATCTTTCTCCCCAATTCGCAACTGGTGATACCCTGACCTCAAGTCTATCTTCGAAAATATTTCAGCTCCTCTTAATTGATCGAATAGGTCATCAATCCTCGGTAACGGATACTTATTCTTAATAGTCACCTTGTTAAGATCTCTATAATCTATACATAGCCTCAAACTCCCATCCTTCTTCTTTACGAACAAAACAGGTGCTCCCCATGGGGAATAACTAGGTCTAATGTACCCTTTCTCGAGTAACTCCTTTAGTTGCTTATTGAGCTCCTTCATCTCTGCTGGAGCCATTCTATAGGGTGCTTTTGATATAGGGGCAGTTCCAGGAACTAAGTCTATGGTTTGAGGTGGCATTCCCGGTATATCTTCCGGAAATACGTCTGGAAACTCATTCACCACCTTCACATGTTCTATCTTAAGCTTCTCTTCTTCCAACCTCTGCACACTACACAAGAATAACGAAGCTCCCTTACTCACTTGCTTTACCGAACTTAGGGATGAAATGATCTTAATTCTACCTTCTTGTGGTTTAGTCTTGAAAGTCACCTTTTCCCCGTTCTTACTTCTCAATCTCACTTTTTGTTCTCCACACAGAATCTCAGCTTTATACTTCTTAAGCCAATCCATTCCTAAAATGATCTCCAAGTCTTCCAATGGAAACTCTATGAGGTTGGTTTCAAAGTCTACATCCCCAATTCTCACAAGGACGTTCTCATATACTCTTGAGCAAGTTACTACTTCCCAGATGGTAACATAATAGGAATTTCAACATCCCTAGGGTTTTCTAAGCCATATTTTGAAACAACTAACTTTGAAACAAATGAACGCTCGGCTCCTGAATCAAATAAAGCTTTAGCAAAAGTGGAATTAATAGAAACATTACCCGTAACTACGTCCTTAGACGTCTCAGCTTCTGTAGCACTTGTGACATTCAATCTTGCCACTGCAGGCACACTAGGGCCAGCTCCACTCACAACGGTCTTGTTGTTCCAATTTTGCTTGTTCCCACCTTGATAGTTATTGCCTCCTGAACGGTTTCGATTGCCCTGACCAAACTGGTTTCCGCTCTTGCCCTTGTTAGACTTCAACTCAGGGTTCTTGGAAAAGCACTCATACTCTCGGTGACCCAATTTGTGGCAATAGTTACACTCCACTAGCTTTCCTTCGCAATCCTTTCCAGGATGATTGTAGGGGCACTTCTTGCAGAAATACACGCGTTCGTCTCCTTTCCTTCCCTTATTAGGACCATTTCCACCCTTCTGCTGTTGATACTGGCCCCCATTCCTTTGGCCATTAGATTGTCCTCCTTGGTGAAAGTTATATTGAGGCTTGAACTTCTTGTCGTTCCTCTGGAAATTCTGACTAGGGTTCTCCTTTCTCTTGTTGTTTGAGCTCTCAATTCCAGCTTGTTTCAAATAGGAACCTAAATGAGCAGCTCTATCGTACACTTCCTCTAAGGTCCTGAAAGTTGACCCTCCTAGCCCAAGCTTTACCTCAAGATTAAGTCCAGTCTCAAACCTAATAGCCTTTCTTTCCTCAGTAGGTACTAACTCTGGAGCAAACTTCATCAATCCTACAAACTTCTCATAGTACTGCTCCACAGTCATGTCACCTTGCTTTAACTCATCAAATTCACTGGCCTTTTGCCTCCTCAAGAAATTGGGATAAAATTTCTCCTTCAAAGCTCCTCCAAAAGCCTTCCAATCAAAGTCAGGCCTTGCCATTAACGTCTCCTTATGTTGCGACCACCAAAAATCGGCTTCCTCCTTGAGGTAATACGCAGCTATAGCTACCTTCCTATTATCTGGACATTGGATAGCATCGAATAGCTTCTCAAAGTCCCTAAACCAGTTCTCAAGCTTGTCAGGATCCCCTTTCCCATCATAAGAAGGCGGTTTACTATCACTAACCCTCTTAAACCAATCAACAGACTTCTTTTTCGAAGGGACTCTCCTAGCTAAATTCGTAGTCACTCGGACCAAATTCCTCAGCTTAGCATCAACTCTAGCATTTCGATCGGCCATTGATCTGCCCCAAAAAAAAAATTGACTTAAAAATCGCGTATTGGACCCCAATATAGATCAAAACTACTAAACAAATGCCATTCTGACATTGAATTCTCAATTTCTTCTCTAAAGAGATTTCATACTAACTCTCTTACTAGAGTAGTAGCTCAAAGCAAAACCAGCACTAATTTGAAGTCATACTACACCTTTTAGTCAAAACTGGAATCTATGCAAGTAGAAAATGCCAATCACGTTGCAATCAAACACTTAATCACATAAAACACATCAAAAATGCTACTAGACCTTAGAACACTTACTAATCTAAACACTTAGTGACTAATGCGATGCAGTGTGCATATGCATATGCAATTCCCTTCCCTTTTGCAATTCAACTTTGAAATACTTTTAAGTTCGAAAACTTTTGTAAAATAAAGGTAATATAACCTTTGGAGCTCTGATACCACTTTATAACACCCCCACGACCCCTCCTTATATATACTAGGAGAAATTACGGGAGTGTTACGCCACGCATGATAATACATAAGGCTAATCAGAGAATACAGCGGAAGTCTTTTAAAATAACCTGGAAATACTTTAATACAACTGAAATAAGAAAGTATGTAAATGAGTTACAAACTCGGAAACTATCCCATAATAGTCCCGTTTTCAAAATAAGTCAAACCTTGACCCCAATGGTCAAGTAAAGTCAAACATACAATTCAAAATAACTTAAATATATAGGAAAGTACACGTGTACTAAAATTCCCATCCGGATGCTTATGATTCCCATGCACATCAAGAACTTGTACCTGAAACTTCTCCTCTAAGCTCTGCTCGCCAAATGGGTCATCACAGGGTCGTTGAGGAAAAACAACAACTAAAAGAAAACAAGGAAACACATACATCAGCAACGCTGAGTACATAACACTACTAAACTAATGCAAATAATGATGCATGCAATCCTGAAACAACTTCGGCTTGCTCTTCTTGTGACACTACATGCGACAAGCACATAACTGAACTTACTAAATACTTTCTTTTATTATTATTTGGCAATGAACGGGCACCGTCATCCTCTTGGAATCATACGGGCTCCTATTTCTTGTGTAAGAGATCCCACACCTCTTACTAAAGTTCCATGAACTTTAAATAACTTGACTCGAGAAATTAAGCTTGTTAGTAATGAAAGAGGGTGAGAGTGAGCCTCTAGACTCAACATCTCAGAGATACTGAATACGAGTGACGCCTAGTCCACTCAAAGATCTTGATAATTGGAATTCCATAAACTTGTTTGATAAAATAAAAGCATTAGCATCGTCATGCTAAGCTTTATGCAGGAGTGTAGTTTCACACTAACTCCCCCCTTATGTTCAATACTCATGGGGGATCCATCCCAAGAGTTTTATTGCCAAAGCCCATTATGTGAGACACAATCACAATAATAATACATTTAGCAAATAAATTAATTTCTTATCTTTCTTTAACAAGTGAATGCAACAAATACCATAAATAACTCGATTCTAAATTCTTTGAGACCTTGCTCATCTCATTACTTTATTGACTCCATGAGTCCTTTCTTACTTTCTTAAGGATCCATGATCCAATCAATTGAATCCTTGCTCAATGATTCAAATACTCGTGAGACCTTACTCAATAACTTTAAAACTTGTGAGACCTAGCTCAACAAATATATAACTTCTATTGAGACCTTGCTCAATGAAACATATAACTGCTAATGAGACCTTGCTCAATAAAACATATAACTTCTAATGAGACCTTGCTCAATAAAACATATAACTTCTAATGAGACCTTGCTCAATAAAATATTCTCATGCAAGCCCTAGCTTCAAGAATAACATTGAATAACTTTAATCATGCTCAAAAGCAATAATCATCAATCACATGCTTTTCAAATATAGGAATAACTCAAAAGTTCCATTCCTAATCTCCTTTCTAAGTTCTCAACATGTACTCAAACAATTATAAGGCATAAGCCTCTCCTTACTTCTCATGCTCAATAAATAAACCTTTAAACACTAAAGTCAAGGTCAAAGTGTATGTACCTTGATAACACACAAAATCAACAATTCAAATGTTTCACTTGCTTTTACTATGCTTGAAACCTATCAAGAACAAAGTACTATCAATTAGTACTTACCAACAACAATTCAAGGCTACTAATAATAAAAATCAGCACTTATAAAAATAATATTAAAGCTGGTTTTTCTTTAAAAAATGCTTTAAAAACTATTTTTGAACCATAACTTGAAAACCTTTACTAGTAGGCAAAACCCACTATAACTAATACTTAAAACTTCATAAAAATCACTAATTATTAACTTAATTACTGCTGTAAATTAATTAATAAATAATTACAGAAATTTTTATTTTTTTACATGTGGTTCGAAAGCCACAAAACTCAGAAAAAAAACAACAAACCGGCAGCACCACCGGCCAGCACCACCGCCGGCCAAGAAGATCTGCCGGCCGCCACCACTCGCTGTGCCAAAGAAGTGGCCCACGCAGCCACGCCAGGTCGGCTGCTGCCACCAGCAGTGGCCCACGCTGCCAACAACCTCACGCTGCCACCAAGCCGCCGGCGAACCACCGTGGTGGCCGGAAAACGCATGGGAGAGAGAGAAAAAATAAAATCAGAAAAACAACTAACTTCTTTGCTTCCTTTTGATTATTTGCAAGATCCTCCTACAATTTTTCAAAAACAAAACTAGTTTGAACTTGAAGATTTGAAGAAAAATGGCTTAAAGAATGAAATACTAGAGTTTGAGAAGAAACTCCTCTTACTCTTCTTTGATGAAAGTGGCTGGTGAAAATATGGGGAAGCTTAGGGTTTCCCCCTTTTTTTTTTTTATTGTTTGGTCTTTTGTGTAAAAGACCTAAATGCCCTTACTCATCATATTACCGAAATACATTTGATGATAAAATTGCGAAACTAATCTTCTCACTAATATTACTAAAATTCTTTCTTGAAAAGACTAAATAACTTCTTTGTGAAAATACTCAAATACTCTTTTGGTAAAATGACCAAAATACCCTTCTGCTCCCAAATACTGATATTAAATAGCTTTAATAATTCAAAAATGATTAAAACTATTTAATTAAATATCTTAAAAATATGGGGAATTACATTATGTTTCAACTGAGTTGACTTGTTTTAGGTTGAGTGTCATCATTTATCCTTTAAACACATGAGAGATTTGAGCGCACATGACTATAGTGAGGTCTGTCAGGTTTGGTTAAATCCAGCTTGGGAGAGATGGTATGTGGTATGATTGGAGAGTTGATTGTGATACATGACATGCTATGCGGCTTTGTTCGAGATTTTTTCGATGCTTGGTTTGTGTAGTGATTATATCTCTTGTGTTTTCAGTTGAGTGTTTAGCCCTGTTTTAGTCCTATATTGTAGGTTGTCTTACTTTTCCCATGTCTATGTCTTATTGCTTGGGGACAAGCAATGGTTTAGCTTGGGGGAGTTGGATAAATCATATTTATATATAGTTTTAAGGTGCATTTAGGTTGCATTTTAGAGCATTTAGATTCATATTTAGGTTCATTATTGCATCATATTCTTAAGTTATGTTATTCTACTCCTATTCGGTATGTTTTCTTGTTTTTGATGAATTTCAGGTAATGAGAACGTATTTGGAGTATATTTAGCTGAGTTTGAGGATTAGGAGCACTTGGAAATAAGCTACGATGCATAAGGATAGTATGGATACGTCTTAGTACGAGTTTGAGCGAAAACGAAGCGGAAAATCATTAGAAGAAATGTGAAAAAGGAGTCATGTATACTCTTATGATCATAACTTTTGATATGCTTCTTAGAATCAAGAAACTCCAGTTGGGTTGGAAACTAGACTTGAAGGGCTTTCCAACAATAGGTCACACGCCCGAAATGGACTTACGGTTCGAGTGATACAGCCTTCGTAAGTTGACGCAAAATCGTTGTTTTCCCGCCCGGTCGATCGGGCGAAATGAAATTTTCACAGGATGCAAGGCATGTTAGCCCGGTCAACCGGGCGAGAAAGGAGCCAAAATCGCTTGCGCGCCCGACCGGGCGGATTTGCTGTTCTGTCGTAGTTCCTCAATCACCGTCGCCCGACCTGGCGGAATTCGCCCGGTCAACCGGGCGGTTTCTCGAGACGGGTTTATTTGCTTTTTTTAGCCGGTTTTGTAAAAACTATAAATAGGTCTTCTCTCTCTCCTCAAGGGATCACCTCTTTTTCTGACGTTATATTTTGTATTCTTAGGTTTAGTTTGAGTTTCCTTCTTCCTTTTCTCTCTAGTTTTTCATGGCAAACCCTAGTTTTTCTTTTCTTCATTAATTCATGAGTTTATAATTTTCATCTCTTTTCTTTCATTGATTTCTTTGATCATGCTTTTCTTTGTAGATTTAAATTTCTTTATTTATTTCATGATTGAATAGTTTATATTCTAGGGTTTGGGAATCCATGTTTATATGCTATGATTCTTGATTAATATTTATTAATGGTTAGATTAGTTATTGATATCTCTAATTGATTAGTGTTTTTATTGTTAATCTTGTAATCTGATCAATTGTCTAATTAAATATTGCTAATATCGAGTCATAGGTCGAGATATAGTACTCTTTAGAGGCTTACCTACAATTAGCAAATCTGATTATGTTGAGCGACCGTACTAGCATATGTTGATTTGAGAGCGTTAAGGCCCGACCGTAGGATTAACATGTGCTCTAGATATCTGATTAATTGAATCATTGATGATATTTTGAGAGATTATAGTTATGAACATGGTGAACCATTGCCCTAGATCTTTTTTAGCCTGATTTTCGTAATTTGTTTAGTTTAGAACTTTAATTCATTATTCCTGATCTTGTTTAGTTTCTCCATGCATTAGAAGCTAGATTAAAACAACCATCTCTTTGTGGATTCGACCCTACTTACCCTACTACATTGTTAGAAGGTTTTGCAGTAATTATCTTTGACAGGTGTACGACAGCCTATCAAATTTTGGCGCCGTTGCCGGGGAGACGGTATTGTTTTATTTAGTTTTTAATGTTGGTGAAATTAAACTGTATATATATATATATATATATATATATATATATATATATATATATATATATATATATATATATATATATATTCTTTTCATTTTGTGAATAAATTTTATCCTTGTCTATAGTGTGTTGTCATGGAGTCGTATAATTATAGTTCAAATGGGGATGTTTTTTCTAATTATCAAGGGCAGTATGATTATTCTGGGCATTATAATGAGAATGATTATGTTTACGATGCATCATATGATTGTCAAAATTTACAAAATTTGTGCATGAATTCCTATGAATATTCCCATCACCCAAAGGAGTCTTATGTGCCTGATTATACCCAATGTTATCAACCTGAAGTGAATCATTATTTTCAACCCGAAACATCAGAGCGTCAAGAATTATTTAACATGATGAAAGAGTATATTGTTAAACAGCATGAAGATTTAAATGAATTAGCTCATGATTACCAAAACATGGCGAAATCTATTGAATTACTTGCTGTGCAACAATCTACTAATCAACAGGTTATACTTGATGATAATGATTTTGGTGTTGAGAATTATACTTCAGAGGAGAAAGGCATTGATTTGACTCATGATAATTTGCTAGAAGGTAAGGGTGTAATTGGTGAAGTTGGTAGTGAATGTATCTATGTTGACGAATCTATAGTTGAGAGTGAATTGTCTGGCACTTTTTCGATAAACTTTTTGTCTGCATATGAGCCTAAAGTTGAGAGTGAGATAATGCATGAGTCTTTGTCGGTTCCATCTGATACTGTTTTTGAGTCTCATGTTTACTTCTCTAAAAAAACTTGACCTTATTCCTTCTTCTCCTATATTATATCCTCCATCGTTTCTTCTTTCTCCCGTTTTGAATGACTCTCGTGATAATGTAAATAATATACAGTTGGTTTCTTTTCCTTCTTTTAAGTCATGTAAAAAGACTAACAATTTTTCTTTTTCTTCTTCTTGTAAATATAATTTTTCCTTTTATTTCTCTTTTGGTAGTTTTACTAATTTTTTAGTACTAATTTTTTTCGTTTTTCCTTTCCACTCTTATATAATATGCTCTGAGATGTTTGCAGGAACATATGATAAGCTTCTTAGAGCATTGAACTATTATGAGTGATCTACTAGTCTTAAACGGTCATGCAAGACCTTAAATCAGCGCTTATCGGGAGGCAACCCGGCTTTGTTCATATTTTTTATTTTATTTTATTTATTTATTTTTTATTTTTTTTTGGTTTGACTAACTTTGCTAATGTGTGATGAAGTCTTTTGCTAGGTGCAAGCATAGCCAATTTTTTTGGCTAAGTTCACTGCCTCATTACAACTATCGATTGTGGTGGAGGTGTCGATACTTTTTGACACTCCCTTTGATTACACACCCCTTTTGTAAGTTGCACCTCTCCCTCATTTAATTCCTCTTTGTTCACATTGAGGACAATGTGTGATTCAGCTTGGGGGAGGATGTTTGTCATCATTACTTAGCGCATGTTAGTTGCATTTAGAGTAGTTTTTTTTATTGCTTTCATAGGTTGTTGCACGGTTTGTACTGCTCATTAGGAGTGGGAGTTTACGTGTGACCAAAAAAATTGTACTGCTTTCTTAGTTGCATTAGCATATTTCATTTCATATTAGACTTCATCTCATTTTAGTCGCATCTATAGGACTATTGCTGCCACTCTTTGAGAACTTTGATGATATATTACTACATTTCCTAAGCGTCATTCATCTTGAGCATGATACTTTATAGCACGATTGTTTCGCAATTGATTGTTTGTGGTAAGATTGATTGATCTCTCTCTGGTTCGATTTAACTTTATTGTGCAGACACCTTAAACTAAGTGAGCTTTCGGGCCTATAAACCGACGTATCGGGGCAGGTTATGTTCTTTCATGTGTGATTAGTTCCTTAGTTGTCGCATTGATCTTGATTTTGACTTGGTACTCTTTGATATTTGATAGTGCATACATTTTGATATGATTGAGGCATTCTATTTCATGATCTTAGCTCGAGAGTTATTCTTGTTTTCATATTATCCTTCCTCTAGCCCCGCTGAGCCTTTTTGACTGTGTTTGATTGCTACCTACATTACAAGCCATTGGCCTCATTTGATATTTGTCCTAAGCCTAGCTTGGGGGAGCGAGTATTAGTTTTGGTTTGGTTTGTATTGAATTAAAATGCTCTATTTGTGGTTTAGAAGGATGGAAAAGCATGTTTAGTGAGCTTTGAAATTGAATTGAAAGTTCGAAAAAAAAAAGAAAAAAAAAGTGAAAAATGAAATGAAAAAGAAGTGAAAAAAAGTTGTGAATAAAGTGAAATAAAAAGGGTTATGATTGAATTTCTTGAATGAATAAGGTTGTTGATCATATTTGGAGATTGTTGGTTGTTGCGTGGAGTTGTTGTGATCTTTCTTGGTCATGTTTTCAGTTATATTATGCTCCCCCTTCTTGGTTCTTCCACCACAATTCCCAAATTATTCCATACCTTTAACCTCAGCCCCATTGCAACCTTTAAAAGTCCTCTTGATCATTGTGTATTGTATTGTTGAGTGTTAAGTGAGTCAAAAAGTCAAAGTTAAAGAGTATATGTTTCAACTGAGTTGACTTGTTTTAGGTTGAGTGTCATCATTTATCCTTTAAACACATGAGAGATTTGAGCGCACATGACTATAGTGAGGTCTATCAGGTTTGGTTAAATCCAGCTTGGGAGAGATGGTATGTGGTATGATTGGAGAGTTGATTGTGATACATGACATGCTATGCGGCTTTGTTCGAGATTGTTTCGATGCTTGGTTTGTGTAGTGATTATATCTCTTGTGTTTTCAGTTGAGTGTTTAGCCCTGTTTTAGTCCTATATTGTAGGTTGTCTTACTTTTCCCATGTCTTTGTCTTATTGCTTGGGGACAAGCAATGGTTTAGCTTGGGGGAGTTTGATAAATCATATTCATATATAGTTTTAAGGTGCATTTAGGTTGCATTTTAGAGCATTTGGATTCATATTTAGGTTCATTATTGCATCATATTCTTAAGTTATGTTATTCTACTCCTATTCGGTATGTTTTCTTGTTTTTGATGAATTTCAGATAATGAGAACGTATTTGGAGTATATTTAGCTGAGCTTGAGGATTAGGAGCACTTGGAAATAAGCTACGATGCATAAGGATAGTATGGATACGTCTTAGTACGAGTTTGAGCGAAAACGAAGCGGAAAATCATTAGAAGAAATGTGAAAAAGGAGTCATGTATACTCTTTTGATCATAACTTTTGATATGCTTCTTAGAATCAAGAAACTCCAGTTGGGTTGGAAACTAGACTTGAAGGGCTTTCCAACAATAGGTCACACGCCCCAAATGGACATATGGTTCGAGTGATACAGCCTTCGTAAGTTGACGCAAAATCGCTGTTTTCCCGCCCGGTCGACCGGGCGAAATGAAATTTTCACAGGATGCAAGGCATGTTAGCCCGGTCAACCGGGCGAGAAAGGAACCAAAATCGCTTGCGCGCCCGACCGGGAGGATTTGCTGTTCTGTCGTAGTTCCTCAATCACCGTCGCCCGACCTGGCGGAATTCGCCCGGTCAATCGGGCGGTTTCTCGAGACGGGTTTATTTGCTTTTTTTAGCCGGTTTTGTAAAAACTATAAATAGGTCTTCTCTCTCTCCCCAAGGGGTCACCTCTTTTTCTGACGTTATATTTTGTATTCTTAGGTTTAATTTGAGTTTCCTTCTTCCTTTTCTCTCTAGTTTTTCATGGCAAACCCTAGTTTTTCTTTTCTTCATTAATTCATGAGTTTATAATTTTCATCTCTTTTCTTTCATTGATTTCTTTGATCATGCTTTTCTTTGTAGATTTAAATTTATTTATTTATTTTATGATTGAATAGTTTATATTCTAGGGTTTGGGAATCCATGTTTATATGCTATGATTCTTGATTAATATTTATTAATGGTTTGATTAGTTATTGATATCTCTAATTGATTAGTGTTTTTATTGTTAATCTTGTAATCTGATCAATTGTCTGATTAAATATTGCTAATATCGAGTCATAGATCGAGATATAGTACTCTTTAGAGGCTTACTTACAATTAGCAAATCTGATTATGTTGAGCGACCGTACTAGCATATGTTGATTTGAGAGCGTTAAGGCCCGACCGTAGGATTAACATGTGCTCTAGATATCTGTTTAATTGAATCATTGATGATATTTTGATAGATTATAGTTATGAACATGGTGAACCATTGCCCTAGATCTTTTTTTGCCTGATTTTCGTAGTTTGTTTAGTTTAGAACTTTAATTCATTATTCCTGATCTTGTTTAGTTTCTCCATGCATTAGAAGCTAGATTAAAACAACCATCTCTCTGTGGATTCGACCCTACTTACCCTACTACATTGTTAGAAGGTTTTGCAGGAATTATCTTTGACAGGTGTTGGACAGCCTATCAATACACTTGGGTTATTTTTCTTCATAGCAAAGATAAAACATTTGATGAATTTCTTGCTAAAAAGATTCAACGAACTAGTGGTTATAAATTGAAACATCTAAGATCTGACCATGGTAAGAAGTTTGAAAAATCCAAGTTTGATGAATTTTGCAGCAATGAAGGGTTAGATCACAATTTCTCTACTCCAAGGACACTACAACAGAATGGTGTGGTTGAAGGGAAGAACCGGACCCAGGAGGATATGGCTAGGACGATGATAATAGCAAGCGATCTTCCGAAGAACTTTTGGGCTGAAGCAGTAAATGCAACATGCTACATCATCAATAGAGTCATGCTAAGGCCAATTACACTGAAGACGCCCTATGAACTCCTTAGAGGAAGAAAACCCAATATCTCTTATTTTCGTGTCTTTGGATGTAAATGTTTTATACACAATAATGAAAAGGACAACTTAGGAAAGTTTGATGTTAGAAGTTATGAAGCTATATTTCTAGGATATGCTTCAAATAGTAAGGCTTATGAAGTTTACAATAAGCGAACAATGTGTGTAGAGGAAAGTGTCCATATTATATTTGATGAAACTAACTCCGTGCAGGAACCGAGTTATGATGATAACTTTGAAATTGATTTGACTCGACCTGAAGAGTCGAATCATTATGATGATGAACTAATCCCTGCAGATAAAGAAAAGAAGCATATTCCTGAACCTAAGAACCCTTTGCCTGATCCTCAGGGGGAACAAGCAGTAGGAGGAACTCAAGAGGAAGAAGGAACTCCTGAAGCTGAAGAAGATCAAATAATTCAAATACCTCATAAAGCTCTAGAAGCAACAAGGAGATTTGATCCAAAGCCTTGGAAACATCAAAATTCTCATCCCTTAGAATTAATAATAAGTGATATTGAAAAGGGAACTCAAACGAGATCCCAAAAATTATTTTTTGCTTTTCATGCTTTTCTATCTATGACAGAACCTAAGGATCATATGGAAGCCCTTAAAGAGGGTGATTGGATAAATGTTATGCAAGAGGAACTGAATAAATTCCAGAGGAACAAGGTCTAACACCTAGAACCCAAGCCAAATAACCAGAAGGTAATTGGACTCAAATGGGTCTTCAGGAACAAGATTGATGAACATGGTACAATTGTGAGGAACAAGGCCAGACTTGTAGCTAAAGGATACAATCAACAAGAATGTATTGACTTCGATGAAACCTTTGGTCCTGTTGCTAGGATAGAAGCAATTCGAATTTTGATTGCCTTTGCTGCATTTATGGGATTTAAGTTGTACCAAATGGACGTAAAATGTGCATTTTTAAATGGCTTTTTACTAGAAGACGTCTATGTGGAACAACCTCATGGATTTAAAAATCCAGATCTTTCAAATCAGGTCTATAAGCTTGATAAAGCTCTATATGGGTTAAAACAAGCTCCTAGATCTTGGTATAAAAGGCTGTCAAAATTCTTACTTTCAAATGATTTCATAAGAGGAAAAATTGATAGAACCCTGTTCCTTCGTTCAAAAGGCACAGACATATTAGTATTCCAGATTTATGTTGATGATATAACATTCGGTGCTACTAATGATCTTCTTTGTAAGGAGTTTGCTGATCTTATGAGTAGTGAGTTCGAAATGAGTGTGATGGGAGAATTAAACTTATTTTTTGGGCTTGCAAATGAAGCAAACCGAAAGAGGAACAATGATCCATCAACAAAAATATGTCAAGGAACTGCTGAAGAAATATGGACTGGAACAATCTAAAACCAACCATACTCCCATAGGAACAGGAACAAGGTTAGATGAAGATACAAATGGTAAGTGTGTAAATGAGAAGCAGTATAGAGGTATGATTGGATCCTTACTCTACTTAACTGCAAGTAGACCTGATATTGCTTTTAGTGTTGGTTTATGTGCAAGATTCCAATCAAATCCCAAAGAATCTCACTTAACAACAGTTAAGAGAATTCTTAGATATTTCAAAGGAAGCGATGACTTATGTTTGTTCTATCCTCGAAGTGATGTATTTGATCTAGTAAGTTACTCGGATACGGATTATGCTGGGGACTTGGTTAATCGCAAAAGCACATCAGGTATTGTTCAGTACCTAGGAACAAGCTTGGTCTAATGGAGCTCAAAGAAGTAAAATATTATTGCCTTGTCCACTGTAAAGGCATAATATGTGGCTGCTGCATACTGTTCCTAGGTCCTCTGGATCAAGCAACAGGTGAGAGAATTTGGTATTAAGTTTAAGTGGTTCCTATATACTATGATAATACTAGTGCAATCTGCATCTCTAAGGACCTAGTTCATCATTCAAGGGTCAAGCACATACACATTAGGCGTCATTTTCTAAAGGATAATGTTGAAAAAGGTCTTGTTAAAGTTGAATTTTGTCCTACTGAAAATCAGGTTGCTGACATTTTAACTAAACCACTTCCTAGAGAAAAGTTTGAGAAAATTCGCTTAGAGCTATGGATGATTAGAATTCATTAAGTATGTTACTTCTCATGAAACCCTATGTTACAAGAAACCTCTAGGTGACCAGCAAAATTTCTTAATTTATTCATACATTACACAGTCAATGTTAAGGACTCGCATTAGTCTTCATAATACTCCCCTTATTGTCCACACATATACTTGAGCAAAATATGGTATGTACATATAGCTTGAATGTGTAACATGCATGAGTTCATCTTTACTCTTTATTTGTTATTTTATTCCCTTAAACCGTAAATATCTTCTTCATTTTTATTTTTTTATTTTTCTTTTTCCACAAATTTAATTATTTTCTTCATTCATCTCCCACATATTTTTATTTCTTGTGATTCATTGCAACGCTTCACCAGCGTCCAAGTTAATACCCTAAAATTAAAATTTAATGGATCAAGAAAGGAAGGGAATAGCCGCCATAAATATTTTCACCATCCCATAAAAGCCTCAATCACATCAACCCAAATTTACAATTTTTTACCTCAAACCCATCAACTTTACAAAACCGCTTAATCTCTCTCCAAAACCTCTCATCTTCATCTTCTTCTCCAGAACTCTTCAATGGCACCTAAACGCAAAACCTCTAATGAAACCAAAAATTTTCCCGCTGAAAAATCTTCTCCTCTGGTTGATTACAATGAAAGTGAGAATGAATCTTCAAACTCCAATGAAGATTCCCTGGGTTCTCAAGAAAATTTATCAGCTAACGAAAAGATTTCCCCCAAGAAGGAAGAATAGCTTGATGATGGTGAAACAGAGCAGGAGAAATAAATTTTGGTTCCGACCAAACTTGGTAAGAAGTCCAAATCTTCTAAGTATATCATAGGGTTTTGTGTCGATTTTTCTTGGTGCAAGAAAATCAAATGGGTAGAGTTTCTTGATGTTGTGAAATTTCAAAAATGGACTAAGGTGTTAAGTTTAGATGAGGGTTTCTATGAAACTGAAATGAGTGAATTTATTTCCAACTTTGAAAATAATGACGGTTTATGCATTAGTATTGTCTATGGGAAGTTGGTAAAATTCAATGAGAAGAAAATTTATGAGTGGTTTGAAGTACTGGATGAAGGGTACAAAGATTACATTAAGGGTAGGGCAAATTGAAATATGAATGGGGATTCAAACGCCACAATTCTGGGTTATTTTGGTGGTGCTGCTACTGACCAATCTTTGGATCAGAAGATCTATCTCCTTTCCATAAATTCCTGTTTCATTTAGTTTGGAGCTTTGTTTTACCAAGAACCTCCAAGAGGACTTAAGCGAGCCTCATGGATCCGTCTCTTATGTTATGCCTTGCTAATAACATAAAAATAATCTTTCCCTCTTTGCTGATTTCTTACTCTCCTACAACATCTCCCATAATAACAAAATTGGGTATGGTAACCTAGTCTCAACCATTCTCAAAAACTGCCAAATAAAACTTCTTTCCAGTCCCTCTTTTGACCTAGAGCCTGAGAACTATTTGACTAAAGATACCCTCTCTAGACTTAAGTTGATGGTACAGGGTGGTAAGTTGGAGTATGAGGTTGAGAAGCCCAAAGGCAAGGGAGAAACTGGGATCAAAAGGAAGCATGTGGAAGAGGTCAGTGTTGGGGGTCCAATGTCTGTTCGAAAGAGTCAGAGACTAGCAGAGACTAAGTCTCCAAGCGAACAGGGTCAGGGTGCTGTAACAATTGATCTGGATGAGGATCTAGTTTCTCCTGGATCTACTGATGTGGATTTTCCGCTTCTCTCCACCACTAGTCTTCATGGCATTCTGCATTTCATTTAGGAGTCTCTGTCCCTCCTACACACCAGGATCTAGGGTGTGGAGGCTAGGGTAGTAAGGGTGGATCTTCAGCAGAGTGCATTCTAGCAACTGGCCAAGAAAGGAGAAGCTGCTATGAGGGAGAAGATTGATGATGTTGTTGCATCATTTGCTATTCGCGCCAAACCCTAATTCCCTTGCCTTCTCATTAATCTGTTAAAACAATATTACTTTCGCTTTTGGGTTGTACTTAAACAATGGTGATGTGTTGCTCCTTTTATTTTTATCATCTTTTGGATGTGTCTCACACATCAGTTTATGCTGCTTATTTCTTTTCTCTCTTTTATCTCTTTCTATTCATCTTATATTCTTCATCTTTTTGCTTTCTTTGCTTCTTTCCTTTATTTATTTGAACTCAGCTTGTGCATAATTCATGTCTAAGTGTCTTTATCTTGCTATTGCATGCTCCTTATAATGTCTGGATGGCTAGTATTATTAGATAAATTGGTTGAGCTACTTTTCATTGATATTGTTGTCTCGTTAAACTCTTAAGAGTGTTGCTGGTTTCTCCGAATGTTTTTTATGATTGCAAAAGGGGGAAGTATATTTGGCATATAAAAAGGATTCTAGTCTGCTTAGTTTCTATTGTGATGACTTTTGAACTTTTTGAAAATTTCTTTCTTGATCAAACTGTTTTCTTATAGTTCTTAGTTTTCGTTTTATTTTTTTGACCTCTTAGCTCTTGATTCTTTTGCTTTGATTTATTTGATTTTTCTTCTCTTTATGTTTATTTTTGCCGAAATAATATATTTATTTGCCTTACATTTACCATCATCCAAAAGGGAGAATATTGTTGTATTCCATGTTTTGATGATGCCAAATACTTAGGTTGTTGTATAGTTTTTATTTTGAAAAAATATAAAATCCAAAAATATTGTCTTACTAATGTTTATATATCTTGTGGAGAAAGATTAATAGTTTTCATCTACTCAAGGTATTATTTATACATTGTGAATTTTATTATATGGCATGTTTAATGAAACTATTAACTTAGAATCTTTGAGTAAAAGATTCTTAAGTTATTAGAGATATTTTGGTAGTTGTTTTTGTTGGGAAATTCAGGTGAAATATCTGTGCCTAAAATGAAGGGAAGGTAGAGCGTGTAGTGGCTACAAATATGCTGGGCATTTTCCCATTACAACAGCTAGTGGAAGTAGTTAATCCCGTTGTTACAAACGTGGACTATGAAGCGCATAATCAGACCTAGATAAGATCATGGAGCATTTCACTTGCAGAAGAAGGAAAGAGTACAACAAATATTTAAGGGAAAATAGTTGTTCGAAAAACTTACAACTTTCAAGCATTGAAAAGTTAATCTTTTACTTAGAAAGTTTTCTGTAATTTTCCTCTCCTCTTCAAGAACATATCATTGTAATATTCTTAGTGTTTGGGTGAGTGAAAAACTTCAGAGTATTCTTGTAATCAAAAGAGAAAGAAAGAGAGAAAAGAGAAGACTTCTAGTGAAGTCAAGTGAGAGTCATCAGTTCAGGGGGAACTGGGTCTGGGAATAAGTTCTTAGAGGAACAGAGAAGGGTCTAGTAATAGGTTGTAAAGAGAGTCTTTTGGCCTATTATAATAAGAGAAGTATTGAGTCAAAATCCCTAAGGGTCAAGGTTTTTCTTTCTATTGGGCCTAGGAAGTTTTCCTTGTAAGTTAAATATTGTGTGTCTTTTTCTTATCTCTTTAAAGTTAGTTTTTAATTCAGCAAAATAGTTAAAACTCCCCACAACTACAATTCGCCCCCTTCTTGTAGTTGATCTAGCGTTCATACTAGAATAACGTAAATCAAGGCTTATATCTTCCGAAGGAGCTTCGAGGGGTCTGGCAATGACATGTAAAGGCCTTGGGGTAGTGTATGTACCTTAGCTCTTTGACATACTAAACACCTCTTGATGACATACTAAAATTCGCTTTGGCCAATAAAAGTAATGAATCACCATTGTTGTAGTCTTTTCAATCCCAAAATGGCCCGCTAATCCTCCTTCATGAAATTCTTTAATGAGCGATTCTCGAACACTATGTCTTGGCACACATAATCGGTTCTTCTTGAAAAGAAAACCATCAAAGATATGATAGTCTCCTAGAGCATGATTTTGACACTTCTCCCATACTTCACCAAAATCAGGATCTTCCTTGTAGTCTTCTTTCAACACTTTAAGGCCAATGACTCGACCTTTTAGAGAACTAAGTAAGGCATACTTCCTAGAGAGTGCGTCTGCTCCCTTATTCATTTTTCCAGATTTGTGTTTGATTACAAAATGGAAAGCTTGAATAGTCTCGACCCATTTAGCATGCCTGATACATATGGATTAAGCACATGAGAGCATTACTTAAGAGAAGTTAAGAATCGGTCTGAAAAGAACTAAAGAAACAAACCCGGCTTGTCTACGACAAACAACCACCACTTTCACAACCCAAAGTACCACCACTCAAGGCTAAAACAAGGTGAAACAACTTGTTTTACAACCTACTTTACTATCTTAGCTCTCATCTCAATGAATGGCAAGCAAACAGCAAAAATTTTTGATAAACAAAACCAAACCTGATTTTGGACTGAAAACACACTTGTTTGCAAATAGAGAGAGCTCTCTGCTTTTCATCAATCAAACTTGAAATTTTACAAACTATCATCTAACTATTTATACTACAACATGTCAAAAATTCAAGGCCAAAAAAAATTTACAAATATGTTTAAAATAAGCTCAAAGCTGAGTAAGCTGCTGAAATCCAGACAGAAAGACCTTTCTCTATTCTTTTGCTATAACTTCTGATTGGATGCGAATTTAACTATGAAACCATTGGAGGGTTTCCTACACTTGAAGATGTTTCAAACTATAGGTCAAACGTTTCAAGATGTTGACGAAAAGTTGCTTCCCAAAGGAAAACAAGCAGCAGAAGCTATAGTGCCTAAACTGGCATGAAAACAAAAGCTCCAATAGCAAGCTTTCCTTCAGAGGTAAACAAACTTGTCATTAGACCAAATTAATCAAGTAGCTTAAGCAGCTCAATTACCAAGTTGGGTGCTTCTTGTTTCTGGCTTTACACGTTCTTAAGTATCCTGCATAAGCTCACAAAACTGGTTGTGCACAAACCGCAAAAAACTTATGCTAGACCAAGTTCCAGTGTAGACGCAACTGTGACTTTGTTTCTTGACAAAATCTCACCAAATTTTATAGGGTGAAACTTCAAGATGTTTTCAATTCAACAAAACAAGAATCATTGAAACATTCCATGTATATTTTGTTGCGCCAGAATCTCGGGATGAACATGAACGTCTTGACTAGATCTTTCTTCTACTTAAACTCACTATTACAAAATATCCATAAATGGATTAAAACATGTAAAATCTATCCTAATTATAATAGTAAAATTATGTAAGCTAAAACCCATATGTCTAATTTACATCACAATTATTTCACTTAATTGCATGACGACTATCTTAAAAAAAAAAAGGTTTATAACTTGTTTAACTAGAACTTTAAGGGTAGTTAGTACTAATTAAACATTTTAAAAGATATTTTAACCTTCATTTCAACCCATAACCAATAATTAAATAAAATGATTTGAAATAGCTTGGTCAGGATTAAAGCACCTCGATGCGATATGCATCATACTCCGCTTCTTTGAAGAAGATTCGTCCTGAAAAACAAAAACCCTTTTCAAAAATCCATTAAGAGTCGTTTACCAAGAACTCTCTCTTGTATCAAACACTAAAATCACAAATACAAGAATGAATGCAAAACAAAGCTTAAAAGAGTTTGCAGAATCTGATTCTTCATTAACTAGCCCAATTTCACTCTTTATCCTCTTGCACGACCTTCCATGTCGAGAGACACAACATAACCAGCAAGGTGTATCTACAGTTAAGCTTATTTTATGACTATTCTGTGAAAGGAGTAATCATAGACCCCATCATAAGAACACTCGCAATTATGGTTGAATCCAATTGACGAAAGAAAATCACATCTTTTTTTAGCGTTTTTTTTATTTTTACCACTTTATAAATTGCCCGATTTACACTTTACCACCTTTTGTTTTTTATTCAATTTTACCACCTTTTAGTTGTCAACACACTAAAAATCACAACCTGACTCGTGCTCCGGGAAAAATTCCTGCGAGGGGGGCCCACATTTAGGGATTAAAATTGTTTCTCTCCTTTTTGACTCTCTCTCTCTCTCCGATTTCTTTCTCTTTCTTCCTTCCCCATTCTACTTTTCATCTATTACCTTCAATCTCCCTCCCTAAACTATTCAATTCCTCCAACAACCTATCTGTAAAAACCATCAACTCCTCTCCTCTTTGATTTTTACAGAGAATCTTTTTCTCTCTCTATGTCTCCTCTACTTCACCCAAAATTCCAAAACACCAAACTCCTCTCTCTCATCCTTTATTTCGAATTTCGCAGCAAGAGGACAATTGTGTGGACCAACATATTCGCATCTTCATCTATCTCAATCAGCTGAGTGGACCAAACCAAGGAAGCTGAGGTAAGCGCACAAAGCCTAGCTTAATTTTTGACCTTTTTTTAAGCTTACTTATTTGATTAAAGTTGAACTAGGGTTGGGAATTGTGAAATTAAAAAGAGGTAAATTGAAATTAGTTTTCTGATTGGAAGCATAAAGTATATTGAAACAAACAAATTGAAAATTGGGACATTTGCAATGATTATTTAATTGAATTCCACTAGGTTTTTTTTTCCCTGTTTTGCATATTTTATAATGGAAAGTGAGAGAAAACATGTTTTATTGCCTTAATGATATTGCCAATGTTAGAATTAGGTTGGGTGAGAGTTTTATCGCGTAATTTATAAAAGTAGGAAGGTGATTTCATATGATGGTGGGTGGATTTCATTGAACCCCCGCACAGTGTCAAGAATATTAATATAAGAATGCTTAGGAACCTTGCATTTGCTGCTTATGATAATGCAAAACAACCTGTGCCAAGTGGATTAAAACTGTGGTTTAGGCTAAAGGGAAGGAGTTTGAGTACTGGTAAAAAGGAGTTGGTCAATGAGGAGGACATTCCTTTGCTTTTGGAGACTTTGGATGTATTTGGCAACGTGGACTTGTACTCCACATGTGACCCCCAACCCTTGGCGTAGATAACACCTCCCCCACCTACCTTTCCTCCATACGGATCCAAAGTTCCTGGATTTTCGAAATCTTGAGAGATTATCATAGGGAACAAGGGAGAAGGCCGCCTCTTCCAAGAACAATCCACCTTTGACTCAAAGCAGCAATCCACCTTTTGACTCAAAGTAGCAATCCACCTTTGACACAAAGCAATCAAACAACCCTGCTCAAACCAAAGCTTGAAAAGTTACAAACTAGGAGGAGAAGCCCTAGGTTTGTAGATCCAGCTGTTGCAACAAGTTAGTCCTCCCCAACTTCTCCAGTGGTGATTAGTGAAGTAGAATTTAATGCTTCAATACACATTCCCACACCCTCTAGAAGAAGTATGTTGTATCCCATGTTTTGATGATGCCAAATACTTAGGTTAATTTTACTATATAGTTTTTATTTAGCGAAATTATAAAAATTCCATAAATAATGTAATGTTTGAATTTGCATTTATATCTTGTGGAGAAAGATTAATTATTTAATCTAAGTCAAGATATTTAATTTATACACTTTGAATTTTTATCATATGATATGTTTAATATTCTAGTAACTTAGAATCTTTGGATAAAAGATTCTTTAAGTTATTAGACGTTTTTGTTGCTGTTGTTGTGCGTGCAAAACAGTTGGAGATTGCGATGCTTAAATTGTGGAACTAACTCCTTGAGGTTCTCCAACTAACTCCTCCACCTGCGCATTACTTGCTGGAAGATTAGAGCACTAACGGATAGTAGTGGGACGTTTTTTTCCGTTACAAAACTCGTGGAGAAAGTGCAGCGAATTTAGGACCATGATCTCAATTACTCTACTTACGCAATTTGAGGAGAACATGGAGCACAACATGACCAGTAGAAGAAGATTTGCAGCAGTTATATAAGAAGAAATTATTTGAAGAAAAACTTAAGAACTTTCAAGCGGAAAAAGTCAATCATTACTTTTTTCTTGTAATTTCCTCTTATATTCAACATACTCATTATTGTAATATTCATAGTGTGTGGGTGAGAGAAAATTCAGAGAATATTCTTGTATTTAAGAGAGAGAAAGAAAGAGAGAAGAGAGAAGACTTCAAGTGAAGTCAAAAGTAAGTGTCATCAGTTCAGGGTGAACTGAGTGACTGGGGAACAAGTTGAACAGAGAAGGTCCAGTATTAGGTTGTACAAAAGAGAGTCTTTTGGCCTAGTATATTAAAGAGAGTTTGAGTCAAAATCTCTCGTGGTCAAGGTTTTTCTTCCTATTGGGCCTAGGAAGTTTTCCTTGTAAAAATCTCGTGTGCTTTTCTCTTTCTAATTTCAAGTTTGTTTTAATTTCGCATTACAAATCGAAAATTTCTCCTCAACTACAATTCACCCCCTCTTGTAGTTGGTCTAGTGTTCATACTAGAATAACAATTGGTATCAGAGCCTACTACCTCCAGAATCAACTAACACTGAGCAGATTGTTCCTGGAACAATGAACACGACAGGAGAAAAGCTTGATGAAGGGTATTCAACTCAACGCCCACCCATGTTCAATGACAAACATTATCCATACTGGAAGAATCGTATGGAGATATTTATTAAAGCTAAAAATTACAAAGTGTGGAAGGTAATTAAAATCGGTGACTTTGAGGTCACAAAGAAGAACGAGAAAGGGGAGTTGGTTCCTAAACCCCTTGCCGAATTTGACAAAGAGGACTTCGACAAAATGGAGATGAACAACATGGCCAAGAAGCTACTCCATTGCGGTCTTGGTCTCCATGAGCACAATCGAGTCATGGGATGCAATACTGCAAAGCAAATATGGGAACTCCTTCAAATTACTCATGAAGGAACAAGCGAAGTGAAACGATCAAAGATCGATATGCTCATGCATAAGTATGAATTGTTTCACATGAAACAAAAGGAGCCTATTCAATATATGCTCACTCGCTTCTCAAACATTATAAACGAACTTGAATCTCTGGGAAAGTTAATCTCCCCAGAGGAACGGGTCCGGAAGGTACTAAGGAGTCTACCACAAGATGAAAAATGGATGGCCAAGAAAATAGCACTGTTGGAAACCAAGGACTTCACAACGTTCAACATTGAACAACTTGCTGGTTCCTTGATGACGCATGAGTTACATCTCGAAACTCATGAAACTGAATCATCAAAGCCTAAGGCTCTGGCCCTCAAGTCTGAGGAACAAGAAGACTCAGAAACCAATGATGAAGAAGCAACAATGATGGTTACAAGATTCAAAAAGTTCTTCAACAAGAACTACAAAGGAAAGGTTGCCAAGAAATCAACGAAGCTAAGTTGTCACAAGTGTGGAGGCCTTGATCATTTCATCAAGGAATGTCCTCAATGGGAAAACGAGAAAGCTAAAGGAAGATACAAAGAGAAGGGCAAGGAACAACAAAGATCATTTTCGAAAAATGATATGAAGAGAGCCATGGTAGCAGCATGGGGAGAGTCTGACTCAGAGGAGGAGCAGGAACAAACTGAGGAAGAAACTGCCCATCTATGTCTCATGGCAAATATCGAAGAAAAAGTGGAATCATCTAACCCCAAGGTAAGCTTTAATGCCATTGAAGAGGAACTTACAAAATTGAATAAAAGTCAATTAATAAAACTTTTGCTAGAAATCTTAGATGATTACAAGGATGTATGTGCAAAAAGAGATCAATTAACTAATGCCTTGAAAATCACTAAGAATCATTCAAATTGGCTTAACTCACTAAAATGTGACACTGAAAAAAGATTCTTTGAACTTTTTGACAAGAGTAGAGCTTATCAAGATGCTTTTGAAAAGGTCAAAAATGAAAATTATATTTTGAATTTGGAACTGGCAGAATTGAAACTGTTTGTTCCTGAAGGAACACTCTCTTCATCTAATACCAGAAATATTATTGAAAATTTGAGAAACGATTTTGATAATATTTTGCAAGAAAATCTGGTATTAAAGAAGAAACTGGAGCCCTCAAGAAACAAGCTTCCTGACCCAGTCTCATGGATACAAAAATATCAAAATAAAGGAAGAGATGGTCTAGGTTTCAATCATAAGAAGAAGAACAAAAAGAAAAAATATGTTGATCTGCCAAGTAGTAAAATATGTTCTTACTGTGGGAACAATGGTCACATTATGTCTGACTGTTCCACCAGATAAGAACGTATTGAGAGGAACACGTACCTAGTGAAACAGGTTTGGAAAATTAAGAAAGGCTCAAATCCAACAATGGAACCCATGCTAGACTGGGTTCCTACAACTAAATAGTTTGCTATGGTACAAGCTGAAGTGAGGGGGAACAACTTGTGGTACCTCAATAGTGGTTGTTCTAAGCACATGACAGGAGATAGATCAAAATTTCTCTCACTTTCAGTCTTCAATGGAGGAACCGTGACCTTTGGAGACAATCTTACTGGAAACATTGTAGCAGTTGGTAAGATTGATAAATCTCAGTCACATTTCATAGATAATATATTTTTAGTCGAGGGTTTAAAACATAGTTTACTTAGTATATCTCAATTTTGTGATAAGGGAAATACAATGAAGTTTACTAATGAGTCTTGTGTAGTCAGCAATGAAAGTACAGGAACCAAGATCCTTGAGGGAACGAGGAAAGGGAACACCTATATGGTTGACTTGAACCTTGTTCCTAGGAATAATCTCGCATGCTTAAGTGTGATCGAAGCTGATCCTTTTCTATGGCACAAACGATGTGGTCATGCAAGCCTGTCCCTACCGCATTGAACTAACCTGGGAAGGACTTCGTGGTCGGGTCTACCAACTATTAAGTCACTAAACCACGATGTTTGTGATTCATGTGTTAAAGGCAAGCAAGTGAGATCCTCATTCAAATCCAAGAAAATGGTAAGCACACAAAGTCCATTAGAACTTCTTCACATGGACTTATGTGGCCCTGTACACATCCAAAGCAGATCCGGTAAGATATATGTATTAGTCATAGTAGATGATTTTTCGAGATACACATGGGTTATTTTTCTTCATAGTAAGGATGAAACGTTTGATGAATTTCTAACCTTTGCTAAAAAGATTCAAAGAACAAGTGGTTTTAAATTAAAGCATTTAAGATCTGACCATGGTACGGAGTTTGAAAACTCAAGGTTTGATGAATTTTGTAGCAATGAAGGTTTAGATCATAATTTCTCAGCTCCAAGAACACCACAACAGAATGGTGTAGTCGAAAGGAAGAATCGGACTCTTGAGGATATGACAAGGACGATGATAATTGCAAGCGGTCTTCCGAAGAATTTTTGGGCTGAAGCAGTGAACACGGCATGCTACATCATCAATCGTGTCATGCTAGGGCCAATCACCATGAAGAATCCTTATGAGCTACTTGGAGGAAGAAAACCCAATATTTCTTATTTTCGTGTTTTTGGATGTAAATGTTTTGTACATAACAATGGAAAGGACAACTTCAGAAAGTTTGATGCTAGAAGTGATGAGGCTATTTTTCTAGGTTATGCTTTAAGTAGTAAGGCTTATCATGTCTACAATAAGCGAACAATGTGTGTCGAGGAAAGTGTCCATGTTATTTTTGATGAGACTAACTCCCTGCAGGAATAGAGTCACAATGATAACTTTGAAATTGGTTTGACTCGTCCTGATGAGTTTAATCAAAATGATGAGGAACTAACCCCTACAGGAAAAGAGAAAAAGCAAGTTCCTGATCCTGATAACCCTGTGCCTGATCCCCTTGAGGAACTAGCTACAGGAGGAACTCTGGAGAATCAAGGATCTCCTGATCCAGGAGAAGATTAAGTGAATCAACCACCGCAAGAAACTCACGAAGCAACTAGGAGATTTGATCCAAAGCCTTGGAAACACCTAAATTTGCATCCTTTAGAATTGATAATAAGTGACATTGAAAAGGGAACTCAAACAAGATCCCAATTGAAGAATTTTTGTGCTTTTCACAATTTCTTATCTATGACAGAACCTAAGGACCGTATGGAAGCGCTCAAGGAGGCTGATTGGATCAACGCTATGCAAGAGGAACTAAATGAGTTTTTTAATTGAAGACGTCTATGTGGAACAACCTCCTGGGTTTGAAAATTCGAAACTTCCAAATCAAGTCTATAAGCTTGATAAAGCTCTTTATGGGCTAACACAAGCACCTAGATCTTGGTATGAAAGGTTGTCAAAATTCCTGCTTTCACATGATTTCCTAAGAGGTAAGGTTGATAGAACCTTGTTCCTTCGATCAAAAGGAACAAAAATATTAGTAGTCCAGATTTATGTTGATGATATAATATTCGGTGCTACTAATGATCTTCTTTGCAAGGAGTTTGCTGATCTTATGAGTAGTGAATTCGAAATGAGTATGATGGGAGAGTTGAACTTCTTTTTGGGATTACAAATTAAGCAAACTGAAAGAGGAACAATGTTCCATCAACAAAAATATGTCAAGGAACTGCTGATGAAATATGGACTGGAACATTTAAAAACCAACCACACTCCCATAGGAACAGGAATAAGGTTAGATGAAGATTCAAATGGTAAGTGTGTAAACGAGAAGCAATATCGAGGTATGATTGGTTCATTACTATACTTAACTCGCAGTAGACCTAATATTTCTTTTAGTGTAGGTTTATGTGCTCGGTTCCAATCAAATCCCAAAGAATCTCACTTAACAGCAGTTAAGAGAATTCTGAGGTATTTGAAAGGAAACGATGACTTATGTTTGTTCCATCCTCGAAGTGATGTGTTTGACCTAGTAAGCTATTCGGATGCGGATTATGCTGGAGACTTGGTTAACCGCAAGAGCACATCATGCATTGTCCAGTACCTAGGATCAAGCTTGGTGTCATGGAGCTCAAAGAAGCAGAATACTGTTGCCTTATCCACAGCAGAAGCAGAGTATGTGGCTGCTGCTGCATGTTGTTCCCAGGTCCTTTGGATCAAGCAATAAGTAAGAGATTTTGGCATTAAGTTTATGTGTGTTCCTATCTACTGTGATAATATTAGTGCTATTTGTATCTCTAAGGATCCAGTTCATCATTCAAGGGTCAAGCATATTTACATTAGACATCATTTCCTTAAGGATAATGTAGAAAAAGGTCTTGTCAAACTTGAATTTTGTCCAACTGAAAATCAAATAGCTAACATTTTGACTAAACCACTTCCTAGAGAAAAATTCGCTTAGAGCTAGGGATGATTAGAATTCATTGAGTGTGCTACTTCAAATAAAACCCTTAGTTACAAGATTACACTAAGTGGCCAGCAACATTTTGTGATTTTAATCACTCATTGTACAGTCATTATAAAGGACTCACACTAGTCTTCATAATACTCCCCTTATTGTCCATGCATATACTTGAGTAAAAATAGAAAGGTTGATGTACATATAGATTGAACATGTTATATGCATGAGTTCACACTTCCTACCCTTTTATGTCTTTCCACGTAAATATTATCTTTATTTTATATTATTTTCTCTTCTTCCATTTATTATCCTCTTTCATTCATCCCCCACAAATAATTTTTAATGGCAACGTTTCACCAGTGTTCATGTACAAACCTAAAACTAAAATCATTCACCGGATTTAAAGAAGGAAGGGAAAAGCCACATTTAATTCCTCTTCACAATTCCCATAAATTCCACCCTAAAATAAAAACCCATCAAATCAAACCAAAATTTACACGACAATTGAATCCCATTTACCCCAAAACCATTACCTTTGCAAAACCGCCTTTCTCTCTCTCTCTCTCTCTCTCTCTCTCTACACAAATCTGCCATCTTCATCTTCCTCACCTAAAACCCTAAATGGCTCCCAAAAGAAAAACCTCCGAAGATACCAAAAATTTTCCGGCTGAAAAATCTTCACCCCTGGTGGATTATAACGAAAGCCATAATGAGTCTTCCAAATCAAATGAAGATTCTCTGGGTTCTCAAGCAAATTCGGCGGAAAATGAAGTGCTCTCTCCAAAGAAAGAAGAAGATCTGGATGATGCTGAAATAGAGCAAGAAAAAGAAATCTAGGTACCTACCAAAAGGGGTAAGAAATCAAAATCCTCTAAGTATATCATTAGGTTTTGTGTCGATTTCACCTGGTCCAAGAAAGTTAAGTGGAGTCAGTTTCTTGATCTTGTTAAGTTTCAAAAATGGGTCAAAGTTTTGAGTTTTGATGAGGGTCTTTATGAGAGTGAGATGAGTAAGTTTGTTGCTAAGTTTGAAAATACCGAGGGTTTATGCATAAGTGTTGTCAATGGGAAATTGGTTAAGTTCACTGAAAAGAACTTAGGGGAATGGTTTGATGTACCTACTGAGGGGTACAAGGAATATGTGAAGGGTCGGGCTAAGTTAAATGTGAATGGGGCTTCAAACGCTACTATTCTGAGTTACTTTGGGGGTAAGGAGTCTGACCAGTCCCTAGATCAGAAAGATCTCTCTTCTTTTCACAAATTCTTGTTTCATTTAGTTTGGCGCTTTCTTCTGCCAAGGACTTCCAAGAGGACTCAAGCGAGCCTCATGGATCTTTCCTTGATGTTTTGCCTTACTAAGAACATTAAAATAAACTTCACTGCTTTAATGATTTCTCACCTTTCCTACTGTATCTCCCACAACACCAAGGTGGGTTATGCTAACCTGATTTCTATTATCCTCAAAATCAAATTAAACTTCCTTCTCGTACCTCTTTTGATCTAGAGCCAGATAACTATTTGACCAAAGAGACCTTATCCAGGCTGTCTCTCAGGGTACAGGGTGGGATGTTAGACTTTGAGGTAGCAGAAACTAAGGAAAAGATTGAAACTGGGGTAAAGCGGAAGTTAGAGGAGGAGGTCAGTGCTGAAGGACCTAGGTTTGTGCATAAGAGTCAGAGAATTGCTGAGACCAAGACTCCTAAGGAACATGGTCCTGGAGCAGTTCATATTGATCTTGAGGAGGATCAAGCTCCTTCAGGGTCGAGGATTGTTGATTTTCCTCTTCTCTCCACCACTGGTCTTCATGGTATACTGCATACGATTCAGGAGTCTTTGCCTCTCCTTCACACCAGAGTCCAGGGTCTTGAAGCAAGGGTTGCCTGTGTTGATCTTCAGCAGGAGCATATCCTCGCAAGTGTGCAGAAAGGAGAATCAGCTGTTCGGGAGAAGATTGATTATGTGGTCGGTGCTTTCCTTGTCCGCCCCAAGCCTTCCAAGCCCTCCAATCCCTAATCCCCTTCCCTAATTAATCTGATGAAACAATTTTTTTTGGTTGGTTTTTATTAAAACAATGGTGACTAGTTGTTACTCTCTTTTATCACCCATCCCTTTTTGGTGATAAAATGTTTTGGTTTATATCTTTTCTTTTCTTCCCTATCTTTCTTTGTGCTTTCTTCTCTTTTTCTTATCTTCATCTTGAACTCAATTTGTGCATTTTTCATGACTATGTGCTTTAGGGCATGCTTGGATTTAGGGTAATGGATTAAGGGGGTAATAAAAGTCAAACCACCTTAATAAAGGAAAAATGGAGGTGACTTGAAATGGTTGCAAGGAGATAATGTGATTTTGTTGTGATGAAAAATAAGGGAAGAATAAGTTATTACCCTCCAAATGAGGGTGACAATTACTCTAGGAGGGTGTGGGTAACTATTACAACCATAATTAGAGTAACAATTCCCCTATCCATTCCTTTTTCTTCCTACCATCACTAGCTTATCCCTTCTATCACCACTTCTTCCCCTTCATAATCACCTCTAACCACCTTACTTTCCTTAGTTTGACTTTTTTTTACCCCCTTAATCCATTACACTCAATCCAAGCGAGCCCTTAATCTCATCTTCATATGCTCATTATAATGTTTGGATGACTAGTATTATTAGATGAGTGTTTGAGCTACCATGCTTTGACATTGTTGTACATGATGAACTCTTAGAGTACTGCTGGGTACTTATTGTTTTTGATGAAGACAAAAGGGGGAAGAAGTAGAGTGGCACATAAAAATTCAAATTCTAGTCCTTCTTTTTTGGATTTTTCTTATTCAGGGCTGATTTATGTTAGTTTCGTATTAGTTTTCTGTTAATTTTACTATATAGTTTTTATTTAGGGAAATTATAAAAATTCCATAAATAATGTAATGTTCGAATTTGCATTTATATCTTGTGGAGAAAGATTAATTATTTAATCTAAGTCAAGATATTTAATTTATACACTTTGAATTTTTATCATATGATATGTTTAATATTCTAGTAACTTAGAATCTTTGGATAAAAGATTCTTTAAGTTATTAGGTGTTTTTGTTGATGTTGTTGTGCGTGCAAAACAGTTGGAGACTGCGATGCTTAAATTGTGGAGCTAACTCCTTGAGGTTCTCCAACTAACTCCTCCACCTGCGCATTACTTGCTGGAAGATTAGACCACTAACGGATAGTAGTGGGACGTTTTTTTCCATTGCAAAACTCGTGGATAAAGTGCAGCGAATTTAGGACCATGATCTCAATTACTCTACTCACGCAATTTGAGGAGAACATGGAGCACAACATGACCAGTAGAAGAAGATTTGCAGCAGCTATATAAGAAGAAATTATTTGAAGAAAAACTTAAGAACTTTCAAGCGGAAAAAGTCAATCATTACTTAGAAAGTTTTTCTTGTAATTTCCTCTTTTATTCAACATACTCATTATTGTAATATTCATAGTGAGCGGGTGAGAGAAAATTCAGAGAATATTCTTGTATTCAAGAGAGAGAAAGAAAGAGAGAAGAGAGAAGACTTCGAGTGAAGTCAAAAGTAAGTGTCATCAGTTTAGGGGGAACTGAGTGACTGGGGAACAAGTTCCTAAAGGAACAGAGAAGGTCCAGTATTAGGTTGTACAAAAGAGAGTCTTTTGGCCTAGTATATTAAAGAGAGGTTGAGTCAAAATCTCTCGTGGTCAAGGTTTTTCTTCCTATTGGGCCTAGGAAGTTTTCCTTATAAGAATCTCGTGTGCTTGTCTCTTTCTAATTTCAAGTTTGTTTTAATTCCGCATTACAAATCGAAAATTTCTCCTCAACTACAATTCACCCATTCTTATAGTTGGTCTAGTGTTCATACTAGAATAACAAAGTACACCTAGAGTAAAGCATATTGCTGTGAAAAGGGCAGGAATAAAGGGGAAAGAAACTGATAGAAAAGGAAAAGGGAAGTCAGTTGAGGAAGAGCCAAAAAAAAAATAGAAGAAAAAAAGGAAGGGGAAGGGAAAAAGGAAGAGTAGTGCAAGGAGGCTTGTATTTAAGGATGATGGAGATGAAGAGGGATCTGGGTCATCTAGCTCAGAGTTCAGTGATTTGGATATAGAGTGGCAGCCAGGTGAAGAGGAACACAATGAACTACAACAAACTTCAAGATGTATATTGCCACCACAAAAAATTTCAGCCCAATACAAGTTTTCACGCTCTCTCACGCGCCTAAACAACCACACTTCTCTGATACCAACTGATATGAATTTCAAAGTCCGAAAATTCACAATGTTTACCCTAGATTCTAAGTGACGTTTTTATGTTGTTTTTATGAAGGAAGAAGTAAAAACAAGGATAGTACTCTTGATTCTCGCAAGAATTAGAGGGTCTCTTCCTAATCGTAATTAGAAGATGAATACAAGTCGCAACAAGTATTGTTTTGGTTAGCAACCGAAATAAGCAACGCTCACAATTATCAAATCAACTCATTCTAACCTTTATTCTGGTTAGGAGGCTATATTTATAGAAGAACAAACAAAAAGACCTTGCCCTCGAAGCTATTACATCACACGGCCAACTAGCAAATATTTTTAAGGAAAGTTTCTCCTAAACTTGAGCCTATAATCTACTTAGAACTTAAGGAAACAATAGCTTTAAGGAAAGAGGTGCAACACTTTCCTTAAATACTATAAACCACACGCCTAAGCCTAAGCCTAAGCTATTACAACAACTCATATTTTCCGGCTCTTATTACAACCAAACTAAAATAAAAATGACTCAACGACATTAACTAATTTAACTAACAAACATAATAAAGGACATATTTTTCGTTACATGTAAAACCTTCACTTTAAGAGCAAAGTAAAACTATGCAACAATTATACGAAAGCAATAAAGATAGTTGGACTTGTATCAGGGAATAAGAACACTCACAATTCAACTCAAAATTACTCGAAACACAAGATAGAACCAAATCATAATAACACAGTTTTGGGGTTTTAGGCCAGAGGTAAGACTCACTCAATATCTCCTAAGCTCATCACTCAAGACTAACTCAAAAGTAATAAGGAAAGCTTAAACTTGAAACAAACTCAAAGCATAAACTATGAAAACACAAGGTTTTTGTTTAAATCACACAAAAGCTGATTATTGATCATTTGCTCTCCTTATATAGAGGAATGGAGCAGCAAAAGAAAGCCAAAAGACTTCAAAAACACACCATACAAACCGTCCAAAATGAAACGGGTTTAGGAGCTGAGTATGCTCCTGGATTCACACCCATCATTATGCTAATCGATGAGCTGTTACAAACATGATATAATCAACAAATGATGAACTAATTAGGCTCCTAAACACATGCTAAATAGCCAGGCAAATGGAGATACTTTAAGAGTAATTTATTGGCTTTATTACAAGTTAAAAATAAACAACAAAAGCAAATAAAACATCCTTGCCCATAACAGAACTATGGACAGCTCTTTACACTACTAAATCACGCCATACTTGTCGTTGTTGCTGCATATTGGGCCTTCAATCATGTATCCAAGTAACGCAAGTGACAAACTCGGGCTTGTAAGCAAATGGTGAGAATCCAAGAGCTTCTAAAACAAGTGCAATCGGTTCATGAGCCAAAGAGCCTTTTAAATAGGCTTGATTTTGGATCAGGAGCATAGACGAAAATGATTGAACGTGTATAAACTTGTAATCAAGTCGGGTTCGTATTTAGGTTAATAATAAGTGGGTCAAAAATCCCTCAACCTAAACCTAACCCATTTTATAAACAAAGTTGAAAAACTCAACCCTAACTCAACCCAATTAATAAGCGGATTACCCATATAACCCATTTAATCCTAATAATTATTATTTTGAAAATTAATTATTTTCTTAAAAAAATTAAATGAGCAACTTCTGAATATATGCATGTTTGAAGTTGCTTAGAATAACTATGACCTATTTTAGCGATATTTAACTTTTTTTTTTTAACCAAATTTTAGATTTATTAATTTCTTTTTCGAGAATTCTCTATATATATAAGTTTTTTTTTTGAAAGATAAATTTCATTAATTAAAGGCCAAACGGCATCTACAATAGACATTGGAAACCAAGATACAATCCAACAAAGCTAAATCAAACATGTCTTCAAACAAACTACAATGAGCCAGAATAAAGCACTATAGCGCAACCCTCTTGAAATCGCTGAACCATGCAGCTTTGAATGAGGAAGCCTATCACTGTGACAAAGTTGAAGAAGAACAGTCGTGATCGAACCCTGTGAACCGCACCCAAGAATCCAATACCATCGAGAAGAGGCTTGAACTTCATCCAATGAATTACACCACACAAATACAACCCAAATACAGCACAGGCACACAAACTCGAACCTAACCAACCCACCAAGAAAGGGCAACAAACACACCCCACACAGGGGACTAAAACCAACACAAAGGTGGGACTTATTAACAACAACCACAATACATACAAACACCTAACCCAATCACAAGCACTGCCGCACACAACAACCCCAGCGATACATCCCAGCAGACAGAGAAGAATACCTCGACAAACTGACACAAAAAGGGAAAAGGGAAGGGGAGCTTGACTCACAACTACAGGAGGGGAAAGGGCGGCCCTAAACACCAATCGAAACCAAAAGAGGGGAGGGAAAGGGAAGCCCGGATCAACTGATAACCAGGGGAGGGGAAGGGGGAAGCCCGACATACCATTAGGAGAGGGGAAAAGGGAGGCCCGACACGGAACCAGGGGAGGGGAAAGGGGAAGCCCAACAGATAACCCGGGAAGGGGGAGGGGTATCCAGATGCAAAATTAAAGGAGGTGACCTGAGATCCTACCGTCGACCACGAGGGAGAGAAGAAGCTGGAGTATGCAAAGCAACGGACCCACAATCAGGAAACTACATCAGAAAAGAGCGACAAAAGAAAGATGACCGAGGGTATGACGGACGCCAGCGGAGCGCCAAGGCGGCTCCGGGGACCGTCGAAACCCTAGGCAAAGGCGGTTGGGGTAAAAGGAAAACAAATCGCAATGGAAGGGTTTTTTGAAAAGAGAGAAAGGGAATATATATAAGTTAAGAAGGTCAAAGCAGGTCCTTTTGGGTCGGAAATGTCAACTTAAACCTGGCCCATTGTATTAAGTGGGTTAATCAAGTCGTCAAATATATCAATCCTAACCCGCTTAGTTCGAGTTAAGTTCTAGTCGGATTGTTAGGTTGGGTCAACTTCTGCCAACTAGACCTGGTTATTGGGCGGATCGGATCACGGTCGGTGCAGGTCAAAAGCGGATCAGGTCATAAAAGAGCCGACTCATAAAGGGTCATAGCGAGGTGGGGCAATGAGGATCGCGGGGCTATAACAAGCCGATAATGGGCAGATTGATAACGCGCAATTAAAATAGTGAACAGAAAAAGACAAAAAATGAGTATAATTGAATACGAATATGTACATGTAATTTTTTTGCAATAACTATATTTTTTTAAAATAAATTTGGAATATTTTATTAGCCATAGAAAATTTACCCTAATCGTTTAGCCATTAGGCTACCCTATCCAATAACCAGGTTTATGGCCATCCCTATCTGCCAATATATTCGAATTAGGACACGACACTAGGTGATACGCTTTATGTCTTAAGTGTATTTTCTTATTGACTTAATATAGGTAGAATACTTAATATTGCACTCCATATATTCATAAGCATTTTCCTTTTTATCGTAGCAACAAAGACCAAGGTAACAAAGAGTGATCAATTATGTGAAAATACATCCTTTTTGTTTATTTAAATAGGAGATTGATGAGTGTGATTGTGAATGAGTGTAGAATCAAACGAAATAAGGTAGAATGAAACGGTAACCCACTACGACGAACTTCCTAGAACAATTTGAAACAAAGAGGGAAAGGAGACTTGATTTCAATCAAGGAGAAAGGAACTTCATAAAACATCATTCTGCGCATTGCAAGACGCTTTATACAAATCAACTCTGACACTTGTTTAGGATCAAAGATTTCAGATGTAACTTTGAAATGTAATGATTTCTCCCGTTGTATATGTAATCCATGATGTACAATAGGAACTATTTACAATATATATGACAATATCTGGTGTCGTGTGTATCATATGTACAATCTTCAAATAGCAACTTGAGCGGCTGCTAGTCTTGCAATGGGAACTCTATTAAGGAAATAAAGAGCAGGTTAAGAATATTCCATTATGAAATAGAGACAAAACTTACGCAAAAATATCTAAACAAAAAAACAAGTATAGTAAACCTGAATGGTGAACAGGAAACATAATCGAGCCTAGCCTCGGCGAAAAATGCAACAGATGAGGGCTCTCCCCCATGCTCGCCACATATACCCACCTATTACATCCATAATTTAGTGTCCTTCAGGTAGAAGCGAAGTAATAATAGTAGAAAATAATGAAATATTTTGCTACTAAATTGCTAATTGGCTTAGTGGATAGCACATCTCCATGATTTCATTTATTATAGAAAAATGATTAGAGATTGCTGAGGCATCTTAACTCACTTTCATGTCCAAACAAAACCAGTAGGATTCGAATCGAATGAAAACTATAACGTACATCACCTTCCTTTTCTTCATTACAATTCCTCTATTATTATGTAATCAAAAAATAGGTGATCAAAGTTCTAGTCAAGTAAACCAGATAGTCCACTTATCGGAAAAAGATAAAAGAAAAGAATAGAAACTGAACCCAACAGTTGAAAGTCCGCTTTCTTCCTTTTCCATTTCCCCTTTCTTCTGTTATCCCTTCCCTTTCTTTTCAAGTAATCTGTAGTAAGAATCTTAAATTATGGTGCATTAACATTATGAAGTATATTGGATTCTAGAACGAATCGAAAGCCTCCTCTGTTCCCCTCTCCTTTTCTCTCGAAACTTCCCCAACATGTTCCCCTCGCAAGACTAACTTTCCCAACGGCTCGCGGGTGGCTGGGTCCACTCCGGTCACCGGCGAGTCGCTGTCCTCTGTTATTACTGAGCTTTTCTATCTACTTTTTTTTGTATTTCAGTTTGTGATCCTAGTCTTTCTTCTTCCTACGGTCAGAACAGGTTCACTTTCAGGGTTGATTCCAATTGTTTTGTGAAGATCTTTCTTGGTCTTTTGGTTTTTGCCTACTCCCTGCTTGATCAGTAAGTAGTAGTCTCTCTTTGTTTTTTGACTGTATTGTATTCCTAATCTGCAGGTTGTGTTTTTTTTTTTCCTGTTAATAAGTGAGTCTTGTTTAGTTTTTTAGTGTGTTCATTTCTAAGTATGGTGGAAATTAAAATCATGGGAGACTCTTGTAGTATTTCTTCTATCATCCTGCATCAGCTGTATGATTTAGATGAGGAAGACAAGGATGTGGAGGAGTTGTTTGCGAATTTCTCTAGTCCTGAAGAGGTCATTCCATTTGTGGCTTTCCTTAAAGAAGAGGGAAATTATCAGTATAAGAAAAAAGCGTTTTGTACTGCTTATGCAAAGTATGAGAAAGCCATTAAATCTTTGTGTGTTGCGGTTTCGACAATATGTGAGGATTTCAATTCGTGTGATGAGAACCCTCTGTTTAGAGACTTGGCTATTTCCCTTCATTTGAATCTTGCCGCTTGTGCGTTGAAATTACATAAGTTGGATGACGCTATTAAGCTTTGCTCGTTGATTTTGGGGGTGGATAAGAAGAATGTGAAGGCGTTGTTTAGAAGAGGGGTAGCATTTAAGGTAGCTGGACAATTGGAAAAGGCTTATGAGGACATTTCGAAAGCTAGGGAGTTGGAACCAAATAATAAGGAGATAATTAAGGAGTTTGAAAGTTTAGGAAAAGGCATGAAACGAGCTAAGGGTCATGACATAGAAGTTAGAGGTGATAATAATGCTAAGGTACAGGGGTATGAGAATTCAAAATGTCAAGCTCAAGAAGATTTTGAGGCATCAACTTCAAGTCAAAGTTTGCAAGAGTGTGTTGTTGGCCCCGATGAAGGAAAGACTCCAGTTAAGGAAGTGGATTATTCTTCTTCTCCGCTTGGTCTTGGTCCTGGATTACCCCCTCTTAAGGCTCCCCTTCAAAATGATTCCCAAATGGATGTTATCAATAACGAGGGAAAGGAAAGTGAGCTTCCTATTCATATTTTAAAGGAAAGTGGTGCTTCAAGTCAAGTATTAGCGGATTATATGATGGTTGACAATGTGACAGGGCCTAAGGCGTGCCAAAATACAAAAGTTATGTTCATCAACAAAAGAAAGCCGTCCATGCATCTGTGTGTTTCCCAAGCAGATGTTACAAAGTTAAGAAAAGGGAAAGAAGTTCAGGTCTACCAACCACATTCATTGTCAGTTTTGAAGGTCAGAACCTTCACTTCAAACCAAGCTATCTTAATAAAGGCCCCCCTTAAGAATGCATTAGGGGAAACAGAGGTATTTGAGAAGGATTTCTTTGAGAATGGAAGACTTTCAAATGATACCACCCATATCTCGGCTTCAACGAGTAAGGTCAATGAAGGACAAAAATCAATGGTTAGCAATGTTGTTCCTGCTGGTTCACTGGAGAATGATAAGGATTGTGGAGATCATCTTAAGTACATAGGAAGAAAAGCAAAAGTTCATACTCAAGACAGGATGGAAAAGATTAAGATGCAGAGAATCAGCAAAGTGGATCGAACTTGTGACAGGAACGAGCAATTGATAATCCTAGAAGATGCTCATGGTAAAGTCCAATTTGGCCTTCAGAATCGTAAATCTGTTGATCGATCCATTCGTCGTTCCACAATCAAGAGAAGGAGAAGGAAGCATGTTCAATCCTTGTACCATGTTGGTTCGAAAAGGAAGTGTTGTTTGTCGGTCTTATCAGATATCGAGTATCATGTGAGGAAGAAGTTTGTACGTTGTAGTGGTGTGTGTTCATATTGTAATACTTTACACTGTCAAGGTAGTTGTCGCCCTAGTCTGGAAACCCATGAAATGATTTTAGGCTAAGAGTAGGGGGTTTGGTGTTTTCCTTTGTTTGCCTGTTTGTACTGTTGTATTTTGTTGTTATGTTATCTAATAGACTGTTTTCTTGCTGAAAAAAAAAAAAAAAAAAAAAAAAAAAAAAAATATGAAGTATATGAGATGTTAGCACAATATTATATAATATTCTACCTACATTTACATACTCTATTTCTTAGTATTATATATGTGTACAGTGTACATACAGCAGCCTTTAGCTTTTCCTTTCTTGTCTTTTAGCTAATATTTGTCTTATATATATAGGCAACACCTCCTAGTGTACTGATTATTCACAAATATAGAGACCAATACTCTCCCTCACTTTATGAGTCACTTTTCTTGGGATTGATATTGATCAGAGATAAATACAAATCTCCAATTCACATGGTATCGGAAAAGGGTACCAGCTAAAGATTTGTTGCTGCTGCTTTCTGACGAAATCAGTGCTGAAATCATTTCTGTATGGATATACCCAATTTCACTGTCGGACACATCACTTGTGGCCGACACTAATAAACTTGAAACGCGACCTCATCAATAGAATCAAGGTCGTTTCTAGTAAACAGTCCGAGATGGCGTTCACGGCCACATTAAAGGACAATTTTCCCTCCAGTCAAACTCATCGTAGTCGTACACGTGTCAAAGGATTACGCATCCTGTAAGATGAACATTACTACTATAAATAGCCAAATGGTACTATTCTGCAGGTACACTCTCTCACACTCATAATTCTTATCTCTCTCTCTCTACTTTCTCTCTCCAAAATCCTTATCGGACACTTATTGACTTGAGCGTCGGAGGGGGTTTCCTCGCATCCCCCCCGAGGGTAGTTTACGTTTGTCTTCCTTGCAGACTTCCAGTCTCGGACGTCCACTCGCATACTGTCGGACATATATGTGTCCGCCACCGTTTCAACACCGAAACAACTTGGCGCTAGAAGGAGGGGCCTCCTATCCTTGCGAAGCAGTCATGGAAAAGACAAACGATACACGTCGTGGTCCACCGGGATTTGAGATCGGCCAAGGATCTTCTCATCCTGCTATTACCGGATCCAACGATGCACCTGGCGGGCCGCGTTTGTCGTGAACGCCACCCGGCCAAAGATAAAATTTCTCCTACTATCTTTTACACTAACCTAGTATAATGGAAGTAAGATTCGTATCCACAGGGAAACGGGGACGAGTTCTATACTTAGCGTGCGTTAGTACCTAGAAGACTCTAACGGTCGAGAAACCTAATAATAACAAAAGGGGGGGTTTCAAAGAGTTGTTATTAGACTACAACTAACTAACATATAAATAAGATGAGAAATCAATATAGGAAGATCTTGAATCCGATTAACATGCACTTCAATTCATTATCGATCATTGAACCTCGACTCTATTCATTTCCATCGTTATCTATTGTTGAGAATTAATCTCGCATTCTCCTTATTCTTAGTTGAATAGCACGATCAGCGTGACTATAAAACCCTAACTAAAGGATAACCTAGTCCGATAGCGTCTAAGTTCAATCCGATAGCAGCAATAAACACAGAGAACCAATAGACCTGCTAACGTCATACAAGCGATAAACATTTAACAGTTGATTCAATTTCCCCAAGAAATAACCAAGACGATCTGCATCTAAGTTACTCCCTAGTTTGCTACTAATTGATAAAAGAATAAAACAATCCGATTCTATTCTTAAATCTAGCATTAGATTAATTACACAATCAAACTAGTAATATTCCTAGCATAATCATGCAAAAACCATTGAAAGCAAGCATAGAAATTAAACCATAATCAAAGAAAATAAATAGAGAGGAAAGATCTCACAATAATGCTTCAAGCTCCATATTAATCTCGTTCAAGAACGGTTCAAGCTACAATCGGCATAGCAATAGCCAATCCCATAATTGAAATCTACGAAGACTAAACTCGAAAACAAAAACTAAAAAGAGAAGATAAGAAGAGAAGAATGGAGTGTTGGATATTCTCTCTCCTCAAATGTGTGTGTTTTAGGTCCAAAAACCAAGTTTAGTATTTATACTAAGGCTCAAAAGTCAGCCGACATTTAGACCGCCATAGGGGTCGCGAGGTGCGGTACGAGTCGCACCGTGCGATGATCTCCCCGCCTTCGCAACGAGCTGAAGAATTGGGCCAAACCACGCGGGTCGCACCGTGCGAGATTACTCGCGAGGTGCGAGATACAGTGTCGCGAGGTGCGAGCTCCGGCCACTGGGCGAGCATGCTCGGGCGTGCTCGGGCAGGCGGGCCGGGCCGGAGCCGGGCGAGCATCGCTGGCGCGCGCATGGCTTGCGGTAGTGCTTCGCTGCGATGGGCAAGCCGGGTCTGTCTTTGGGCGCTGGACGAGCGCCGGGCCGACGAGCTTGGGCAAGGCCGCTGGGCCGGCGAGCTTGGGCGAGGCCGCCAGTGAGCCGGGCGTGCGGTGCTTCGATGGGCGAGCTTGGGCTGGGTTGGCGATGATGCTTAGGCTTGCGGTGATCACGAGAGCTTGGCTCGGATCAAATGCACTTCACCTTGGAAGCTCGGAATACATGACGTTAACACAAATTATCTCGCAAAGCTCCGAACTTCCGCTAAGAGCTAAATAAGACACGAATGTTAACAATTACAATCAAAACCCCTAGCAAAGTGCACCTAAAGTAACGTACATACACCGTATAACATGGGCGCATCAAATACCCCCCACACTTGAACTTTACTCGACCTCGAGTAAACTCAAAATGAGGATCACCAAATAAATCATCACCCAAACTAACGACACCAACCTACACTCCCCATCAACTACATCATCATCATCACATCTTAACAACATCCGCTCAAAAACCTAAACGTAAGGGACGATGATTCCCCCACACTTAGATTCGAGCTCACCTGAAAAATAAAAAAAAACGCGACAACAATAATCACCAAACGACAACCAAAATGTGAGCTCAAATCCTGAAGGATCTCAAAGGAATTGAACTCACTCCAACGCCACAATCAAAATGACAACTCGCCTAAAACCTCAGAAGATAAACTACTACTACTATTACAACCAACCTATATAAGCAAGCCATGGAACAAAGACAAAAAGGGATAAATTCCATGCTTACTCCCAAAAACAAACAATCAAAAGAAAGTGAAAGCCAAAACAAATCTCCGGCAAATGAGTTTCCAAAGTGTATAATTCTCTCTTAATCTCTCATTTTGCCTAGGAGCCCTTTCGGGTTTTCATCCTAGCTTCTCACATTTTTTTCATCTCACCATCTTACCCGCTCAATATAAGCCACTTTTTTGCATAAGTTGCCCTTTCGGGTTTTCAACCTATCCAGGGCCCCCATTTTTGCTCGAGTCGCCCACCCTTGTGGGTTTTCAACTCAGCGGGATTCATTTCATCACTTTTTTTTTTTTTTTTATATTCTTTTTCATTTTTTTTTTTTCATTTTCATTTTTTTTTACTTTCAAATTGAAAGTAATATATACAACATAGATACACGAGAATGAGAATACCCTAATATATACAACATAGATACACGAGAATGAGAATACCCTCCCCCCTACTTAAACTACACATTGTCCTCAATGTGTCGACAATTAAAAGCAAAAGTAAACCGAAAATGGGGGAAACCAACAATCGAGTAAATCGAAGATCGAATTCTCAAAACTCATGAAAAGCAATTCGTCAAACTCAAATTTCTTAACAACACCAACTCAAATCTCATAACTCAACTCACAACCCTCTCCCTCGAATCACTCAAACAAATGACAAGTTCAAAAGTTTTGAATTTGTGAGTTTTTCACCTAGCTTAAGAGATCGAAAAGATACATTAACAATCTCAACCCTCTAGTTGTACCAATTCCTAGCTATTGAACTCCTCCCAACGGGTTTTCTTTTGTGGATTTTGGTTCCAAGTGGATGAAGATTGGTTGTGGATCTTTTTAGTGGGTGGGTGGTGGGTGAAAGAAAATTTGTTGTGGTGGTGGAAATTTGATGAAAAATAAAGAGAAAGAAAGAAAATAAAGGGGTCTCGGGGTCTCGGGTTGCCTCCCGAGAAGCGCTGTTGTTTAAAGTCGTTAGCTCGACTTAGTACCTTAAGCTCAAAAATTGGGCTTGTGCTCCATGTGTGACAATGGAGGCTCCATGTCAACCTCCAATTCGAGTACCTGCAAAACTAACGGAGAAGAACTCTTGCAATGCATCGTTAGTGGTACAGTTTCAAAACAAGGTGGTAAATCAGGAGGCTTTTTACGCTCTTTCAACTCCGGCCCCATAACCTGCATGTTAGTAGGAGATGCACAATCCTCAACAATGTCAAGAATATCATGCAAAACAGAGTCAACAATGTTAATAGAGCAAAGAGGGTTACCATCCTTACTCAAAGGCTTAGAATCATCGATTTTAAACGCCTCTACCTTTCCCTCGAATTCCATGGTCAAAGAACCAGCGCAAACATCAATTTTAGTGCAAGATGTTTTCAAGAAAGGTCGCCCCAAAAGGATGGGGGCGGCATGCTTATCGAGCTCCATCTCCAAAACATAAAAATCAGCAGGAAATTGCAATTTCCCAACCTTTACTAACACATCCTCTAATTTACCCCTAGGATAAACATTGGATCTATCAGCTAATTGAATCACCACACCAGTTTCATGCAAATTGCCAAGTTTCAAAGACTTATACAATGAATATGGAATCACATTAATTGACGCACCTAAGTCTAACATGGCTTTAGGAAACATGGTGTCACCTATGGTACATGGGATGGTAAACATGCCTGGGTCCTTGCACTTTTGAGGCAATTTCTTTTGAAAGATAGCAGAGACATGCTCGCTAGCCTTCACTTTTTGCACTCCCTTTTGTTTTTGCTTTCTTTTCGAAGTACATAATTCTTTAAGGAATTTAGCAAACCTAGGTACTTGATTTAAAGCATCAAAAAGGGGAATGTTTACCTCACATTTACGAAAGACTTCGTAAATGTCATTGGTGCGCTCTGTTTTGCGGGTTTCTCTTAATGCCTCGGGAAATGGTGGCTCTGGTTCATATGGTGGAGGAGGTGATTTTTTGACTTTCTCCTCTTGTTGAGGTGGCAATGATGTATAATCTGTTTGTCGGTTCATGCTCGATTACCTCTTCCACTATCTCTTTGTCTCAAACCACCAACCTCTCTTTGCTTGCAATTTCCGCTCCACTCCTCAATGTGATAGCACTCACGTTCATCTTAGGGTTGAGTTCTATTTGGGATGGAAATCTCACCGAATCCCTAGCCTCTAACTTGGTTACGCCCCGCAATTTGGCTTACTTGGCTCTCCAAGTTCTTGATGCTCGAACGGGTCTCCTCCCGAAACCGAACCATATTTCCCGCATGTTAGTGACATTTTTAGTTAAAGCATTAATCATATCCTCGTAGACATGCCGGTACTCGGTCCCGTGGTTGGCCTTGCGGCCGAAAATATGGAGCTCCTTGCTCAGGTGCCCTCGAATAAGGAGGTGGTGGACGGTTATACTGCGTGGCGGCCGCTGGTTCCCCGATGAGTTCCCGTACCTCAAATTAGGATGATCTCGCCATCCCGGATTGTAGGTACCGAATATGGATCATATCTTTTTCGGAAACCTTGGCCCCGAAAATCGGCCGCCTTAACCTCTTCACTCGGTTCTTGTAGATGAGGGCAAAAATCGGTTGGATGATGTGAAGAGCAAATGCCACAAGCCTTCACTTGGTGAGTTTTCTCTTTCACTATGAAGTCTCGCATCACGGATGTGAGAGCTTGCACCCGATCTTCCAACTTAGAAGAACTAGAACCCTCGGAGACCACACGTCGAGTTCCTGGACCTTCTACTAAACCGCCTCGAGCTTTCAAAGAAGCTCATTTAACAGGTTCCTTAGCAACGAGTGCGGTTTTATTCGCAATGGATCCACCACTTGCTGCATTGACCATCCTAGCATCCTCATCACATAAGCCATTATAGAAGTATAGCACCAAATCTTCCTCTCGAATAACCGTGGTATGGACAAACTAGCACATAATTTCTTAAACCTCTCCCAATATTCATAAAAAGACTCATCACCTCGTTGCTCAATGTTACTTATCTCCTTCTTCAATGTAGATGATTTAGAAGTGGGAAAGTATTTCTCGAGAAAGCTCTTTTTCAATTGTGCCCAAGTGGTGATCTTTGTCGGACGGAAGGTAGTACATCCAGTCCTTTCTTTGCGTCTTTTAGCGAAAAGGGGAAAGCTTTAAGCTTCGATTCTATCTTTCGAAACTCCACTTGGTTTCATCGTCGCCGCATACCACATGAAACTCGACAAATGTTTATTTGGATCTTCACCATTTAGCCCATGGAATGAGGGAAGCAAATGTATCAACCCCGACTTTAGCTCAAATGTGTCCCCCACTTCCGGTTCCGGAAATGTGATACACAAAGGTTGTTGGTCAAGGTTAGGAGCAGTGAGCACCTTTAAAGTGCGGTGCTCAACTCTAGGAGGCATCTCTTCTTCAAATTGAAGCGAAAAAGGGAGCTCACTAAAGTCTTCACGCAATTCTCTTCTCAACCTGAAAAGGGTTAGTTCTAGATCTCGATCGTACTGCAAAGGTTCTTGGTTAGTAGCACGAGTATTAACCATAAACAAAAACCATCAGCAATACAATCCAAAAGCATACATTAAATATAAACAAGTAACACCGTTTCCAAGCAACGGCGCCCAAAATTTGGCGGGCCGCGTTTGTCGTGAACGCCACCCGGCCAAAGATAAAATTTCTCCTACTCTCTTTTACACTAACCTAGTATAATGGAAGTAAGGTTCGTATCCACAGGGAAACGGGGACGAGTTCTATACTTAGCGTGCGTTAGTACCTAGAAGACTCTAACGGTCGAGAAACCTAATAATAACAAAAGGGGGGGTTTCAAAGAGTTGTTATTAGACTACAACTAACTAACATATAAATAAGATGAGAAATCAATATAGGAAGATCTTGAATCCGATTAACATGCACTTCAATTCATTATCGATCATTGAACCTCGACTCTATTCATTTCCATCGTTATCTATTGTTGAGAATTAATCTCGCATTCTCCTTATTCTTAGTTGAATAGCACGATCGCCGTGACTATAAAACCCTAACTAAAGGATAACCTAGTCCGATAAGCGTCTAAGTTCAATCCGATAGCAAGGCAATAAACACAGAGAACCAATAGACCCCGCTAACGTCATACAAGCGATAAACATTTAACAGGTTGATTCAATTTCCCCAAGAAATAACCAAGACGATCTGCATCTAAGTTACTCCCTAGTTTGCTACTAATTGATAAAAGAATAAAACAATCCGATTCTATTCTTAAATCTAGCATTAGATTAATTACACAATCAAACTAGTAATATTCCTAGCATAATCATGCAAAAACCATTGAAAGCAAGCATAGAAATTAAACCATAATCAAAGAAAATAAATAGAGAGGAAAGATCTCACAATAATGCTTGAAGCTCCATATTAATCTCGTTCAAGAACGGTTCAAGCTACAATCGGCATAGCAATAGCCAATCCCATAATTGAAATCTACGAAGACTAAACTCGAAAACAAAAACTAAAAAGAGAAGATAAGAAGAGAAGAATGGAGTGTTGGATATTCTCTCTCCTCAAATGTGTGTGTTTTAGGTCCAAAAACCAAGTTTAGTATTTATACTAAGGCTCAAAAGTCAGCCGACATTTAGACCGCCATAGGGGTCGCGAGGTGCGGTACAGGTCGCACCGTGCGATGATCTCCTGCCTTCGCAACGAGCTGAAGAATTGGGCCAAACCACGCAGGTCGCACCGTGCGAGATTACTCGCGAGGTGCGAGATACAGGTCGCGAGGTGCGACCATTCTCGCGAGGTGCGAGCTCCAGAGCTGGGCGAGCATGCTGGGCAGGCTGGGCTGGAGCTGGGCGAGCACTGCTGGGCGCGCGCATGGCTTGCGGTAGTGCTTGCTGCGATGGGCAAGCTGGGCTGTCTTCTGCTGGGCGCTTGGACGAGCGCTGGGCTGACGAGCTTGGGCAAGGCTGCTGGGCTGGCGAGCTTGGGCGAGGCTGCTGGTGAGCTGGGCGTGCGGTGCTTCGATGGGCGAGCTTGGCTGGGTTGGCGATGATGCTTAGGCTTGCGGTGATCACGAGAGCTTGGCTCGGATCAAATGCACTTCACCTTGGAAGCTCGGAATACATGACGTTAACACAAATTATCTCGCAAAGCTCCGAACTTCCGCTAAGAGCTAAATAAGACACGAATGTTAACAATTACAATCAAAACCCCTAGCAAAGTGCACCTAAAGTAACGTACATACACCGTATAACATGGGCGCATCAGCACCCCAGTTCCATCCCAGTATGCCCGAGAGCAACAACGATCAGTGCACTCCTGAGAATAATGTAACTCAGGTAAACCCTGGTGGCGTCCCTTTTAATTTGGCTCAGTTGAGTCAATTTTCTCCTGATCAACTGCAAACCGTGGCATCCTTCATTCAAATGTTACAAGGCACTCCTCAGCCTAACAACATTCCTGCACCTAATACCAAAGGCGTTCAGCACCGTAAACGATCACTGGCTATGGCCGGTAGAAACGTTGACGGTACGCCAGTAAGGAGGATGCGTACGTTATTGCAAGAGGAACGCCAGATGGAAAAGCAAATCGATGACCCAGAGTACGAGGAAGACGATTTGGAAACTGAGGATCTTAACAACTCAGACGAGAATCACAGTCGCTCATACCGAGAGTACAGCACCACTGGTGTTAGTAACTACTCGGGTGGCGGACATCTGTTAATCAAGCCCAAACTCTCCCCATTCGTCCGGGAGGTTCCGAATCATCCAATGCTCGAGAATCAAAATGCCAACATGCAAATTTTTGACAGCTCCGGATCCCGACGATCATGTCGCGACCTACGAGGGGCACATGTATCTATACACGCAGGTAGACGCTATCTGGTGCAAGGTCTTCCCATCCACTCTTACTGACATAGCTCAAACCTGGTTTAAGAGTCTCAAACCTGGTAATGTGTCCAGTTTCTCTCAACTCTCATCTATGTTCAGCATGCACTTTGTAAGCAATAGGCGCCGTGAGCGCACTACTGGGGAATTATTGTCAGTCAGGCAAGGAGAAACCGAATCTCTCCGGGATTACATTGGGCGTTTTAATGTAGAGGCCGTATCTATTCCTAGGTTGCAGCAAGATGTAGCAGTCCTATCCTTGATGACGGGATTAGAGAAGGAACTGCGTTCAGGAGTTATCTCGGTCGAAAATCTTTTACGTCATTAGGGCCAGTGCTTGGCAAAGCAAATGATTTCATAAGAGGAGAAGAATTTGACAAGGCAGCTAGTAGTCAACATCGTGAGTCCGACAAGAAGAAAGAGGATAAATCACGGAGGAATAAGGGTCGTGAAGTTGATCGTGGCCGGGATGAAAGAAAAGAAGCTAATGTGGTCAAGAAAGGAAATGACCGAGTGCGGGATGGCCGTGATAAGAGTGAACGCAAAGATAGATTTGATGCGTACACCCAGCTCACAACTTCCCGGGCACAAATATTCACCATGAACAAAGAAAGTGATAAATGGCAAAGACCAAAAAAGATGTTTCACAAGAATCGTGATAAGACTAAGTGGTGTGATTTTCACGGAGATCACGGCCATGTAACTGAAGACTGCCGGCACCTAAAGGACAATCTAGAAGATCTTATCCGCAAAGGGTACTTCACTCAATATAAAGCTCAGACCAATGGAGGTGATTTGATGAAACCCAGTGATCAGAATGTTCAATCTCGGATAGGAGAAATTCATGTGATTAGTGGCGGTCCAATCCATGGCGGAAGTATCAATGGGGCGAAAGCAAGTCTAAAGTAGTTCGGGCATCAAGTAAACTTTAATGAGAGTTGTCAGTGGAGAAAGCCACCAGCCATGTCATTCTCATTAGAGGATGCCAGACATGTGATTTACCCTCATGACGACCCACTGGTGGTCACCTTGAAAGTTGCAAACTGTTTGATTCATAGAATTTTGGTGGATGGAGGAAGTTCCGCTAATATTCTATTCCTATCTACTTTCGAGAAATTATAGGCCGGGAGCACTTACAGCCCGGTCGATACATAGTGATCGGATTCACGGGAGCATCTCGCGATACCGTAAGGGATTATAAAATTACCGGTCGAGTTGGCGAGAACAGTGAAGCGAGAGATGTGATGGCTGAATTCCCGGTAGTAGATGTTCCGGAGCATGTATTGCAATAATAGGAAGACCACTAATTCACGATGTTCGGGGAGTGGTATCTACTTATCACTTGACCATGCTTGTATGTATCCAATTCGGGTACGACAACGAAGATTAGGAGAAACCACGAAACAACAAAATCATGCTATTTAACGGCTTTAAAACAGCAGGCAAGAAGAGCTCCTGTTGAAGAATTATGCCCGCCACAAGGAAAGAAAAAAGAGTTAAGAAGAAGGCCTTGGCAGACGATGACAAATCCGAGAAGAATGGAGATGCTATGGACGTAGCCATGGAGGAACTTGAATCTCGGCCGAGAGAATTTCCCAAGACCCGCCTGAGGGGAGTCCAAGCTAGAAATGTTGGCGGATGATCCCGAGAGAGGATCGTGGGTCGTCGGAACGGATATGGACCCGGAGGTCGGGATCAACCTCGATAACTCTCCCTAAGAGAAAACGCCGATGTATTCGCGTTCTCGGCGGATGAAATGCCGGGGATAGACCCCGCCGTGATGGTCCACCGTCCGAATGTCGACGATTCGGTTCGTCCTGTAAAGCGAGAAGAGAAGAAACTTTTCAATAGAAAAGAATAAGGCCGTTAAGGAGGGAGTCGATAAATTGCTGGCGGCTAACTTTATTGAAGTTTGTGATTACCCAGAATGGTTAGCAAATGTGGTTAAGGTAAAGAAAGCAAATGGCCAATGGCGGATGTGTGTCGATTTCACATATCTTAATAGAGCGTGCCCAAAAGACTGTTATCCCCTGCCAAGGATAGACCAGCTGGTAGACTCTACTAGCGGACATGCACTATTGAGTTTTATGGACGCGTTTCGGGGTACCACCAAATCGAGTCTTACGGAAGATGATAGGAAGAAAGCGGCTTTCATCACGGATCGTGGGGTTTTAAATTATAAAGCAATGCCTTTCGGCCTGAGGAACGCTCGGGCCACATACCGTAAATTGGTCGATAAAGTGTTTGCCGACCAGAAGGGAAGAAACATCGAAGTCTATGTAGATGATTCAATCGTCAAGAGCAAAACAGACCGCGAGCACATTGATGATTTAAAAGAAACTTTTAGTACTCTAAGAAGATACAAGATGAAGCTCAACCCAAAAAAATGTGTATTTGGGGTGAGAGCGGGGAAAACTTTCCGGGGTTTATGGTCGGCAAGCAGGGGATTGATACCAACCGGACAAAGTGCGTGCTATTATGGATTTGCCAGAGCCGAAAGGGATAAAAGACGTCCAAAGGTTAACCGGAAGAATGGCCGCGTTAACCCGTTTCATCTCCAAGTCGGCCGACAAGGCCCTACCCTTTTTCGCATTACTGAGAGGGAATAAAAAATTCGAATGGGGCAAGAAGCAAAGCCAAGCTTTCATCGCGGTCAAAGAGCACCTGAAGACTCTGCCCACCATCACCAGGCCAGAAACGGGGGACACACTATAATTGTATATCTCGGCCTCGCCGAAAACCATCGCGGCTGTGCTATTGGTTGAAAAGGAAAAGAAGCTGCGACCGATATACTTTGTCAGCCATATTTTGAACGGTCCTAAGAGCCGCTATCAACTGGTCGAGAAGATGGCGTTGGCCGTGATAATCGCCACCAGAAAGCTCAGACCATATTTCGATTGTCATCCCATTCAAGTCTTAACTAATCAACCGCTGGAGAAAGCATTGCAAAGGATGGATAGTTCAGGACGTCTTTTGAAATGGGCAGTTGAATTGTCCGAGTACGACATCCAGTACAAACCTAGGACCGCGATAAAAGCCCAAGCATTGGCAGATTTTATCGTGGAGGCATCCTACGAAGAAGAGCAAGTGGAAGAGAGCACCTGGATGTTGGAAGTAGATGGCTCGTTAGCAGCAAGTGGCTCAAGGGCTGGCATCGTAATGACCAGCCCAGAAGGAAACATTTTTTAGTACGCCATCAAGTTCACCTTCCCAACTTCAAACAATGAGGCAGAGTATGAGGCAGCAATCGCTGGACTGAGGATGTGCATATCTGCTGGGGCCAAGAGCGTATCTTTGAAAACGGATTCGCAGCTAGTTAATGGCCAGTTAAAAGGAGAGTTTGAGGTCCGAGAAGCAAATATGCAAAAATATGTGGAGAAGGCCGGGAATTGATAGCCTTGATTGACTCACTTTGATGTTCAAGCCATTCCTAGGGCCGACAACACTAAAGCGGACGCACTCTCCAAGCTGGCAAGCTCTGATTCTTTGAACGTTGAAAGATCCGTTATGGTGGAGGTTTTGAAAGAAAAAAGCATCACCGAAAAAACCGTGATCGTAAATACCGTCAATCAACAGGGCGAATGGTTTAGTCAACTAGTGGCTTATAAACTTACGGGCTGACTCCCTTCAAATGCTATGGAAGCTAGGAAGTTGAAGCGACAGGCTAGTTGGTATGTCATTACCAGAATGAGCTCTATAAAAAAATCGTTTAGCTTACCGTTGCTAAAATGTGCAACGGCATGGGAATCCGGAAAGATATTGGAGGAAATACACGAAGGGATCTGTGGGAATCACATTGGAGGAAAAGCGCTGGCACTGAAAGCGTTGAGAGCTGGATTTTATTGGCCGAGCATGTTGGCGGATGCACAAAGTTATGTCAAGAAATGTGACAAGTGCCAAAGATTTGCTCCCATCATCAATAGGCCCGCGAACGACGTCCAGCCCATAATATGTCCGATACCGTTTGCGCAGTGGGGTTTGGACATTCTCGGACCGTTCACAACGGCCACTAGCGGTCGTAGATTCTTAATTGTTGGTATCGACTATTTCACAAAATGGATTGAAGCAGAGCCGACAGCAAAGATAAAGTCAAATCAAGTCAAAAAGTTCATTTGGCAAAATATAATGACAAGGTTTGGTATACCAGCTGCAATAGTATTTGATCACGGCGCACAATTTGATTGTCGACCAATCAAGAATTTCCTGTCTGAATTTAGGGTGAAGTTTGCATTTTCAGCAGTATGTCACCCGCAGAGCAATGGGCAAGCTGAGGCCGCAAACAAACAGATTCTCGCAGCCTTGAAGAAGAAGTTGGATGCGTTCAAGGGAGCTTGGGTCGATATGGTCCCAGCAGTATTATGGGCCAATAGAACAACGGAAAAGGAGGCAACGGGAGAAAGTCCATTCAAGCTGGCTTTTGGGACGGAAGCAGTCTTGCCAGTAGAAGTGGGTTTACCGTCCTATCGGATCAAGTACAAAGATCTAGAGAACAATGATCAGGCCTTAAGAGAAAATCTAGATTTTCTACCAGAAACAAGGTTAATAGCGGAACTCAGAGCTGCTGCATACAAAGATCGTATTAGTAAAGCCTACAACAAGAGAGTTTTTGAAAGGCCATTAGCACAAGGAGATCTAGTACTGCGAAGGACGGCAGCCGCCGGAAAAGCTCACACTGAAGGAAAGCTAACAACCAACTGGGAAGGACCATATCAGATATCTAAAGAAATTGGTCCCGGCTCTTTTGTGCTGAAAACGATGGATGGCACCGAACTGAAGAATTGCTCGTACACAAGTGTTTTAAAGAAGTACTATGTTTAGATATCTCATGTAAAAGGCCAAGAGCCATTACTTTCTCGTTTTAATAATATCTTTCCATGAGCGTTCCATTAATTGTTTTTACTATATTTAACATCTTATGTACGCTATAGAAATCTAGAAAGACCATATGACAGGTCTAAGTACAATAACGACTATATAACAGGTCAAATATAAAAACGGCCATATTACAGGCAAAGTACCTAAAGGACCACATAACAGGTCAGGTACAAAAACGACCATATGACAGGTCTAAGTACAATAACGACCATATGACAGGTCTAATATGAAAACGGCCACATAACAGGCCATGTACAAGAAAGACCATATGCCAGGTCTTAAGTACAATAACGACCATATAACAGGTCAAATATAAAAGCGGCCATATAACAGGCAGAGTACCTAAAGGACCACATAACAGGTCAGGTACAAAAACGACCATATGACAGGTCAAATATGAAAGCAGTCGTATAACGGGCAAAGTACATAACATGTACACTATGCTTCAAGGATCAAACTAGACTACAAAGCCAAATCACAGACAATACACGCTCGATTGATTTATCTATCTGTCCGAGATACGACAGATAAATTACTTCGATATAAAGCAAAAGCAGAAGAGAACAAAATTTTCCAAAAACTAAGCTTCATTACTAATTACTGGCATGGCGGCCAACTACAAGCGAAAACGTGGGCAGCCATCAAAAAGGCATCAAAAATTTATAGCAGTAATTGCAATTGTAAGCTTATCCAAAGTACATGCCATATTGGGCCGAATTCAAAGTTTTACAAAATATCGAGAGAACAGAAATTTAATAGCTATTAGAATCAACAGAAGAGCCCGGAGATGACCGCCAAAAACATCAAGGAAGAGGCACCTCTTCATCCTGAGTGACGGGGAGAACGTTGGCAATCACATGCTCCTCGCAAATGAAGGGCTCACCCTCAAGAGGGCGTGTGTGAACACCTTCTGCAAAAGCGGTTTCCATCTCCTCCCAGTTGAAGGTGGGGTGAGAATGGCAAACACATCTCTTAGCAGCTACCCAGCCGCCGTCATATCTCTCTCCTAACAAGCCGACAAACTCCTCAGATTTCTTGAAGTTTGCAACAGCTTGAGAGCCGGCATCATCCTTGGCCTTAGAAATAGCTGTGGTCATCTCGTTCTTAGCAGACGCCAGGGCAGCTTCAAGCTCCGCTGATCTCTTCTCAGCCTGCTCAACTTTGCCAGCCTTAACTCGCAAATCGGCCAGTTCCACATCAATCACTGCCCTTGACGCCTTCTCGGCATCAAGCTGCTGTTGTATAGAATCAGAATGAACTCGGGCAGCATCAAGCTGGGCCTGAAGCTCATCCAAGGATTGCTTCTGCTTATCAGACTCAGATTGGTAATGGACGAATTGTTCAATAAGCTCGATGGCGGAATTGTTAGTCTGCATCAGAAAGACGACATTTAAAAAAAAAAAGTATATATATATATATATATATATATATATATATATATATATATATATATATATATATATATATATATATATATATATATATATATATTTTTTTTTTTTTTTTTGACGATGACGGCGAATAGCTTACCACGGCCAAATCATGAGTGAGCTGGGCCGCTGGAGCCACTAGCTTTCGGCCAGGTAGTCAATGGGTAGCTAGAGTTCTTTCAGAAGACGATACCCAAGAGTACCGCCATTAGCTGGGATATCAGCATACAAAGACTCATCCTCTCTCACATCCCAGTTGGGTTGATAAACCTTTCCGGGAGTAATAGGAGGACGGGAGAAAACGGCCTTCACAGCTGACAGGCTAAAGTCGTATCACCTTATCAAAAATAACCTAAGGTCCACTAACAAGTAGTCAGGAAAGTCAGGATCGAATCCACAGGGAGAAAGTTATACTATTGTATCTGAATTCTAATATTATACTAACTAAATCAGTTGAAAAATGGGTGTGTGACTATACTAATAAGCAAATGACAGAACCAAATACGAAGGTAAGAATCAATTAATAAAGAACTAGGACTATGGATCACTATGCATACAATTCGGGAAATCAGAGACGAATAATAACCACCCAATAAGTCGATTTATCTAGGGCACATGTAATTTCTCTCGAACATTACCTCCCTCAAAGATCACCTAACCGCTCTCGCATGGTCAAGGATCACTATGCCTAATGATTGAAAGCCTATACGAAATCTCTCCTCTCGAAGCAGATTCAATATTGCAATAATAGAAATACAAATCAGGCCTAATTCATAAATCTAGCATGAACGATTCAATCACAGGAAACAATTGAAATAAAGGGTAATTATACTAATCTATCAATCCCTCATTGCATACACAGATCCCCACAATCCTAGAAATAAAACTACTCACTCATGCTTGAGAAAACAATAACAAATTCCATGTAAAAATTCATACTTTGAACTATTGCAAATAACTAAGAAATTAATCTAATCAATAATAGAGAAAGCAAACAATAATGGAGAAAACAAGGAAGAAGATTACCAAATTAAAGAACTATATTGAAATTGCAAGAAATCCAAAGGTTTGATCTTGAATCCACAATGAAAAGTAGTAAAACCAGGGTTCTTGAGAGAAACTATGATAAAATAAGGACTAAAACCAAGATGAATAAAAGATGTTCTGATTTTCCCATTTATACTAAGTAGCTCGAAACTCATTAAATGAGCGCGCGGAACAGTCGCCCGATCGGGCCAAGTCAGCCGATCAAATCGGGCTCAGCGCAGCAGCAACACTCCAAGAGTAGCCATCCGCCCGATGATGTCGGGCTCATCGAGGATCAGTGCGATGAAGTCGAAGACGCACACAGCAGCAGCAAGGCACCCGCCAGATGGAGTCGGGCCATGCCGCCCGATGGAGTCGGGCGATGGACTCCGCAGCACGCAGCACCCTCGCCACGAACACGCTCGATGACGTCGGGCCATCTCGCCCGATCGGGCCAGACACCGAAATACGACAGGGCGGATCAAGCCCGATCGGGCCCGCAACAAACTTGCTTTTGGCAGTGATGGACGCCCGATCGGGCGTCAGGAGCCCGATGAAGTTGGGAGAGGCACCGTTTAGTCATTCCTTGGCTTCAGACGCCAAGGATTCACTTCTTCTTTTGTCCAAGGCCTCGGAAAATATTCTCGGGACCCCGGAACTCATCATATATGCCTTCGAACCTCTCCGTTCGATTGTGGTAGACATAAATCAGTAGAAAATAGGGAAAAAGCTCCCCCAATACCTACAAATCATCACAAAACAGAAAGCCACAACTAGAAGAAGAAAGTTAGCGTGAAATGGCTCCTAAGAGCACCATTGATGCACATTTTAGCTCAAATATAGGCGGAAAAACTCCATATAAAACCATAACATCAAACTCCCCCAAGCTAAACCTTTGCTTGTCCTCAAGCAAAGCACAACATGAATAAGAATAGGATTGCTTCACCCCTTAGATAGGGAATTTTAAACTCAATTATTTCCAACTCAAAATCGTTCAAGCAAGCAAAATTCAAGCTCAGTTGCTCAGATCACCTGACTACCAATCACTTAAGCAAACCATCAAATGCAGCTGCCCTACATATCATACAAATCTTGAAAAGGTGCTCACCGAGGTGTCACTCCTCTCAATTTTGTGGCAGGCTAAATATGTGCCCAATCGCTCACCAACCCAACCATAATAGCCCTTCCCACTCACACTCTCATGTGTTTAGAAAGGTATAATATCGCTCATCCTAATCAGGTCGACTCAAATAACAAACTTAATCTTCAACTTTGGCATATTGACTCAGTATTATTCCAATAAACAATCAAACATGTGCTCAAAAGGTCTTTCTCAGGGTTGTAATGGGGCTCGGGTAAAGGTACGAAAATTATTTAAGGCATGTGGTGGAAAAGGCAAGAAAGGGGAGCAAAAAACACTAGTAGGACTAGGTGTGGTCGAAACAACTCTCATGGCATCAACAACATAACCAAGATAATAACCAACTCTGAAATTTCACGAACTAACCAATAATTGCCTCTTTCAACATAATTTCCAATGCTTTGAAAGTTAATGAGTGAAGATCATAGAAATTTTTCAAATTTTTCACTATCATTTTTCACTTTATTTTTCCTTTTTCTTTCTTTTCTTTGTACCAAAATATCATTATTTTCCAACCACCCTACGGAATCAACCACACAATATAATATCAACTTAATAAATGCTCCCCCAAGCTAGGCTTGGGACAATAGTCATTGTAAAGGCTCAAGGCGTGTAATGTGGCTTGATATAGATCCAAAAAGAAGTCATTAGGCTCAGCGGGGCTAGGGGGGAAAATGATTCATTAAACAACTCTGAGGCTTAAAGATTAAACAAATGAATGCCTCTATCACAACACATGTCTAAAGTCACCAGAAATCAACGAGTACAATGCCAAAACCAAGATAAGAATGCTACGAGTAACTAACACACAGGAATAGACCGGATATAGAGATAAATCCGAGGGCTAGAATGAATCCTCACAATCTAACCAATTCAAGCATGCAGTTAAAATAGGCACTTTATCATCAAAATTCATTCAAGATCAAGGCAATCAGATATCACATCACAACATCCCAATCACAAATGCCCAACTATCCAGTATAAAGAGTTAAATCGTTTTTCAAAACAAAGTTCGGGGCACAGGGAAGCAATCGATCTGTTTGTATTCAACTCGTATTTTTGTGTTTTTTTTCCAGCAATATTTCATTTTTTTGTGATTTTTTATTTTTTTTCAAAGCAATTAAACTAACTTAACTAACCTAAAAAGCAGTAAAAACAAAAAGAAAAACAGTACTAATACTTACAGAAATCTTCTCCCAAGCTGAACTTGGCAATGGCCTCATTGCAACAAGGGGAAGGAAAGGGACATGGACATCAGCTGCCCATTAGCCGGGATCGAGCAGTTTAGTAGCCGCATGTTGTACCACCGCTTGCAACCCGCGTTGGACTGTAATGCTAGTGTGGTGGCCCTCATGTAGATGAATGCGATGCTCATTAAAGTCAGGGCTTATTCCTGTCAAGTCATCAGTGCTATAGCCAATGGTCTTTTTATGAGTCTGTAAGACCGTTAGAAAATGTTCATCACCTGCAATAGGCTCTAAGACAAGCACATCATTTGATGTATCAAGGGATGGGAAATGAGGCATGCAATCATGGATCGGTTCATCGATAACATCAACACTAAAACATGATTCCTCTAGCATTGGGCTTTTAGGGGCATTGTTTAGGCTAAACATAACCTTATCATCTCCCACAGTCAGTGTCAGTTTCCCACTTTTAACATCTATAACTGCCCCAGTAGTATGGAGGAAAGGTCTCCCAAGGATAATGGGTGTTTGAGTGTCTTCTGCCATGTCTAATATAACAAAGTCCACAGGGATAAAGAATTTACCTACTATAACAGGAACGTCCTCTAACATACCTAGGGGGTATTTCACAGAACGGTCATCCATTTGCAGAGTAATGGTAGTACATTTTAATTCACCCATGTTCAGTTGCATACAGTTTGAAAGAGGCATGACACTCACACTGGCACCCAAATCACATAAAGCTTTGTCGATAAATATGGTGCCAATATGACAGGGGATGGAAAAACTCCCTGGATCTTTCAATTTAGGTGGAGACTGGTTTTGCAAAAGAGCGCTGCATTCAGCAGTAAAAGCCACAGTTTCCACCTCATAAAGAGTCCGCTTCCTCATCAACAGTTCTTTTAAAAATTTAGAATAAGCAGGCACTTGATTTAATAATTCAGTAAAAGGAACTGTTACCTGCAGATTCTTTACCACCTCTAAAAACTTACCATACTTGTGGTCGAGCTTCTTCTTAAGCATCCGATTTGGGAATCGTAGCTTGATCACCGGAGGCACAGTTTTCTCCTTAGTCACCTCCATAGTCTTGTCTGCAGCTCCTTGCTCTGCCTGAGGTTCAGCATCCTCAGGCACTTCTTGTGGTTTCTTAGCAATTGATGATTCCACCTCTAGCATTGTCGGAGCATCGTACTGCACTCCGCTTCGAAGGGTAATAGCATTGGCAGTGTCCCTTGGTTGCATTGGTTGCGAAGGCAATGACCCAGATGGCCTACTAGCAGAGGAACTAGCCAGCTGAGCTATTTGTGACTCGAACATCTTATTATGTGTCCCTTGTAGCTTATTCTGAGCATGCAGGCTCTCAAATTGAGACCTGGTATCTGCTTGAAAGGAAATAATACCTTTCTGCATCTGCAACATGTGACTTTTGAGTTCAGCTATAGTTGGGTCTGAAGGAGGTGTGTTATGATCTTTGTTGAAACCGAGTTCTCGATATCCGGGGAGGAGCTTGTGGTTGATATTGTTGTTGTTGTTGATGCTGTGGATAATGTTGTTGTTGCGGATTCATCACATTATTACTCCTATACGAGAGATTTGGATGATCTCTCATCCCAGGATTATATGTATTGGAGTAGGGATCGAACTGGGGTTTGTGTTGGGACTGTAATGCGTGCACTGGCTCACTAGAATGTGAGAGAGCGGGGACTCTTGAGAGTTATGTCCCACAAGCGTCACATATGAAAGCATTGTAACCAGAAACACTAGCCATAGCATTGACACTCATGTGAGGGGAGGAATTGTTACCTAGCTTCAAAGAATCAATCTTCTGGTGAAGAGCAGCTAGTTGTCTTGTCAATAAAGAAATGGCTTCAACATCATGTTTGCCTCCCTTTGTTTTAGAAGAACAAATAGTAGACGCTTGGTTAGAAGCGAGTTTCTCCAGAAGTTCATACCCTTCGTCTATGGCTTTATCCATGAAGAACCCATCAGCAGCTCCATCGATTACCCGTCTAGTATCTGCATCAACTCTAGTGTAGAAAATATGGCACATATACCACTTATCAAAACCATGATGGGGACAAAGACGTTGTAGATCTTTGAACCTCTCCCAAGCTTCATATAGTGACTCTCCGGGATCTTAGGTGAAAGTCACTATCTCATGACGCATATCTGCAGTCTTTTGGTAAGGGTATCACTTGATGAGAAAGATCTTTGAGAGTTCTGCCCAGGTGGTGATGGTGGAAGGCAGCTTATTATACCAAAATAAAGCTTTGTCGCGCAGAGAGAAACCAAATAAGATGAGTTTCATCTCATCAGCAGTAACACCAGCTTGTTTCTTAGTAGCACAACATTGTAAAAACCGCTGCAGGTGCTGATTTGGGTCTTCAGATGGTAACCCAGCAAACTGATTATTCTGAACCATATTCTGAACATGAGACTTGATTTCAAAGTTTGCGGCAGCAATAGTAGGCAACCGTACCCCAGTGGGCACATTATCAGGAGATGGTTGTGCATAATCTCTGAAGGTCGGTTTAGCTTCGTCACCCATTCTAGTAGTAATAGGTGAGGCGGGGAATCCTTGTTGTGGTGAAGATGGTGGAGAAGGTGCCTTTTGGGAAGGTGTCCCTGCAGACAACTTGGTTTGCTTAGTTGTCTTTTTGAGTCTACGAGCAGTCTTTTCAATCTCCGGGTCAAATGGAATGAGATTTGGGGATTTCAATTTCCTACTCATACACCAAAAACACTAAAACAAACGTGAGATGCTCCAAAGAACAGGTGTTCTTCGAAGTAGAGGTTAGTGTAATACTATAATTCAGACAAAATAAAAATAAACCGTCTCCCCGGCAACGCCGCCAAAATTTGACAGGCTAAAGTCGTATCACCTTATCAAAAATAACCTAAGGTCCACTAACAAGTAGTCAGGGAAGTCGGGATCGAATCCACAGGGAGAAAGTTATACTATTGTATCTGAATTCTAATATTATACTAACTAAATCAGTTGAAAAATGGGTGTGTGACTAAACTAATAAGCAAATGACAGAACTAAATACGAAGGTAAGAATCAATTAATAAAGAACTAGGACTATGGATCACTATGCATACAATTCGGGAAATCAGAGACGAATAATAACCACCCAATAAGTCAATTTATCTAGGGCACATGTAATTTCTCTCGAACATTACCTCCCTCAAAGATCACCTAGCCGCTCTCGCATGGTCAAGGATCACTATGCCTAATGATTGAAAGCCTATACGAAATCTCTCCTCTCGAAGCAGATTCAATATTGCAATAATAGAAATACAAATCAGGCCTAAATCAAAAATCTAGCATGAACGATTCAATCACAGGAAACAATTGAAATAAAGGGTTATTATATTAATCTATCAATCCCTCATTGCATACACAAATCCCCACAATCCTAGAAATAAAACTACTCACTCATGCTTGAGAAAACAATAACAAATTCCATGTAAAAATTCATACTTTGAACTATTGCAAATAACTAAGAAATTAATCTAATCAATAATAGAGAAAGCAAACAATAATGGAGACAACAAGGAAGAAGATTACCAAATTAAAGAACTATATTGAAATTGCAAGAAATCCAAAGGTTTGATCTTGAATCCACAATGAAAAGTAGTAAAACCAGGGTTCTTGAGAGAAACTATGATAAAATAAGGACTAAAACCAAGATGAATAAAAGATGTTCTGATTTTCCCATTTATACTAAGTAGCCCGAAACTCATTAAAGGAGCGCGCGGAACAGTCGCCCGATCGGGCCAAGTCAGCCGATCAAATCGGGCTCAGCGCAGCAGCAACACTCCAAGAGTAGCCATCCGCAAGATGCTGTCGGGCTAGGCCGCCCGATGATGTCGGGCTCATCGAGGATCAGTGCGATGAAGTCGAAGACGCACACAGCAGCAGCACGGCACCCGACCGATAGAGTCGGGCGATGGACTTCGCAGCACGCAGCACCCTCGCCACGAACACGCCCGATGACGTCGGGCCATCTCGCTCGATCGGGCCAGACACCGAAATACGACAGGGCGGATCAAGCCCGATCGGGCCCGCAACAAACTTGCTTTTGGAAGTGATGGACGCCCGATCGGGCGTCAGGAGCCCGATGAAGTTGGGCGAGGCACTGTTTAGTCATTCCTTGGCTTCAGACGCCAAGGATTCACTTCTTCTTTTGTCCAAGGCCTCGGAAAATATTCTCGGGACCCCGGAACTCATCATATATGCCTTCGAACCTCTCCATTCGATTGTGGTAGACGTAAATCGGTAGAAAATAGGGAAAAAGCTCCCCAATACCTACAAATCATCACAAAACAGAAAACCACAACTAGAAGAAGAAAGTTAGCGTGAAATGGCTCCTAAGAGCACCAGTGATGCACATTTTAGCTCAAATATAAGGGGAAAAACTCTATATAAAACCATAACATCAACAGCAGAACTAAGGATTATCTCCTTATGCTCTATCCACTCGTGCATCCGAGAAAATATTCCCGGACCCAGATTCGACAGAAAGTTTGGACCACTCAAGATGTCGTAGATTTTCTGGCTCATGGAGGATCCGGATCCAAGTGCTATCCCGATGCTATCAATTGCCGCGTTAAGAGGCTCTGAAGTATTAACATCCAAAGCTAGCCTCTTACTAGGGCTTTCCTCAACAGGGGCAGGGTCGCCTATGCCCAGCACTCCCGCCACCACGGCGGACTGGCACCTGCACAACAGGCCGTGGAGAATCCTGATCCCCACGACCGGCAGTGCGACCTGAAATACGGCCAGGAGTACGGCCGGCTCGTCGAACACTTGCCCGACCAGTATTCCGGCCACCACGACCGCGATCAGCACCGCGAAGGCCGCCAATGAGACCATGAACAGTGTCATAATCAAAGATGGGCTCCTCAGGAGTTTGAGACATTGGCGTTAAATCCTCGTTGAGACCCAACTCCTCAAGATCTAAACTGATAGGACCTGCAATAGCAAAGCTGAAGGATTAATATCACATTAATTAACAAAACAAAACAAAAAAATAAACAGAGCCACAAGTCCTATGTCGGACCATAAGTCAAGAGGCAAACCTTCTGGGTGGGTCCGACAGAGAAATAAAGCCGACAAAGGTTCGTTTCCCAGTATGTACTTTGCATGGGGGAGCCATCTGCAGGGGATCCTTCCCTCGGTATCTTCACAGACAGCAGCAATAGTCCCAACCTCGGACTCGAAATAATCAAAGGCCTTCTGCCCGGCCACAGAAAGACCATAGGAGGGGACATCTTCCATCCGGGTAACCAGCACTTTGACCCAATAAAAAGCGGGTTGCCGACCTTTTAACCCGGTCAACTTAGGGAAGACGGTAAGTTTATTTTTGGCCGCCATTAAGCTCCACCATCCCTTCTCAGTGGAGCCGTTCCGTCGCAGCCAATGAAGCCGACGGAAAAGGTTGAGTGTCTCAGGAAAACCTAGGTAGCGACAGGTCCAAATATACGCGACCAGGTTCCTAACGGCCAAGGGTGTTAGCTGAGCCAGGCAGATGTTAAAAGCCTTCAAAATCCGTACCAAGGTCAAATCTAAAGGAAAGCGCAACCCAAACTCGAAATGGTGCGCATAAACAGCTATGTGCCCTGCCGGGCAATCAGTCACCTTTGATCCCTTGTCCGGGATTATCAATTTATATTCCGATGGGAAGGCATACAACTTCTCCGCAACCTCGCAGTAGTTGAGATCTATGGCGCATTGCCGCCAGGATTTACAGATGACCGTGGATCTCGGACCACTGCTATAATCCACTGGTAGCCATATCCCAGAATACTCATTGTCATCGCGGTCAGGAATCGGCTCGGGCCGAGAATTAGGAGGCATGCTGGAACTTTCCCCCAAAGCTATCTCGGTTGGACGAATACTTTCATCCCGGCCAGAAGTAGAAGGACTATCAGTCTCTCCCATTGTAGCAATAGAATCGTTGTCGGAACCTAAATCAATAACAGGTGCATGAGAAGGGCCGATCTCATGAGCAAGGCGGTCATAAAAATCATCCGCCACTACAACCCCAGCATCTGCTAAGCTATCTAACCAAGCATGTTCCCTCAAGGGTAGAACATCAAGTCCGGGAACAGCATCAGGGAGAGGATTTCTAACGGTCCGGCGAGCTAAAATTTGATGTCTTAGTTCTCGAAGTGTTTGTCTATCACCACTCATCCTCGCGAACAGATATTGGGAAGTTAAATTTTCTTGCTCAGGGGTAGAGCGGTCGTTAACAAACTTAGATCTGAGTTCCCTATCTCTATCAGCAGTGAGGGGCAGGTCTGCTAATAAGCGAGTCCTCTTTTCCCCAGGGCTGGAAGTGGACGAACTATGCCCGCCATGGAGGGAGGAAAGAGACGAAGGTTCGCTTTCAGACATGAATTTATTACTCAAAGTATTTTGACTGTCTGAACGGTCCGACATAGTTCCAAAGAAACAAAGAAACAGAAAGAGCAGTTGAAGAGAAGTGGTAAAAAGGTACCTGAGAAAAGTCGACGGAAAATGACCGAAAAATCAAGCGGATCCCCAGAAAAGCGCAGCAAAAGGCCCCAAAAGCACGAACAGAAGAATTCTAAGAGTCAAATAAGCGCCGGAGAAAGCAATCTCACCGGAAAGTTGAAAGCTTTGAAGTAAAACCAGGCGAAAAGAGGCGAAAATGCTGAAATTCTTTAGGGGTAAAGGGCGAAAAGTAACTCAAAATACTTTTGAGGAGATTTGGTCGCAAAAAGGCAAGATCTTGGCGAGACAAAGGGGAGTTGAAGTTCTTGGAGAAATCGCACAAAACCAAAGAAATGTGGAAGGTTGAAGACGAAGTGTAAGGAAAGAGAAAAGGGAAACTGACTTTTCCTTACAAATGCGGGATTGAACGCCCAGGATGAATCGACCCATCAACTCCCCTCATTGATGCATGCCAAGTGTCGCTCGTTGAGCCAACCCTAGTAAAGAATAAGAAAAAAAAAAGAAAATGAGCGGGATTTCATAAAAATGTCATGATTGCACTTTTCGAAATACGAAGTTCTCCCCAGGACAACACGTGGCAACAGAGAAAAATCTGGAACATGCAAAATTCACTCACGTCCTCAATATAACATCAATGCCGGTCACGACCCCCAATGATGCTGGGGGGGCTAGTTGTATGGGTATACCCATGTTCACTGTCGGACACATCACTTGTGGCCGACACTAATATACTTGAAACGCGACCTCATCAACAGAATCAAGGTCGTTTCTAGTAAACAGTCCGAGATGGCGTTCACGGCCACATTAAAGGACAATTTTCCCTCCAGTCAGACTCATCGTAGTCGTACACGTGTCAAAGGATTACGCATCCTGTAAGATGAACAGTACTACTATAAATAGCCAAATGGTACTATTATGCAGGTACACTCTCTCACACTCATAATTCTTATCTCTCTCTCTCTACTTTCTCTCTCCAAAATCCTTATCGGACACTTACTTACTTGAGCGTCGGAGGGGGTTTCCTCGCATCCCCCCCGAGGGTAGTTTACGTTTGTCTTCCTTGCAGACTTACAGTCTCGGACGTCCACTCGCATACTGTCGGACAAATCTGTGTCCGCCACCGTTTCAACACCGAAACAATTTCAAAGATTAAATCTTTGTTGCGTTTAACATCTGGAAGAGCTATCTCAACCAACCATGATAGAAGAGGCCCGAGACACAAGAGAAGATGACTGAGGAAACAAGTAACTCATACAACGATCCTTTATTTCATTCTAAACTGACCATGTTGCTACACCACTGGCAAAATAAGGTGGGTTTTATTAATGCAACTCTGAAAGTGCCAAAGGAGGGTGCAAAGAAGTCGGGGTGTTATGGGTGGACAACCTCCCCGAAACGACATTTCGGTTCGGTAATCGCAAATATATCGCTTCACCATTTTTGTGAACCATAATCGTAACTGTTTGAACTAGTTACCGCCTAAGTGGTTGATCGATTTTTGGGTGCAGTTTTCCGGTTAACCATTAACTCTTACTCAAGTTTTAGTATCTTATTTTACCTAATTTATATATGTATTTTTTTAAACTTTTCTAGAAACAAGTGAATATAAAATTTAACATTAATACAAAATTATCAACGATCCTAAGAAAGCGAATTAAGATAGTTTATTCGTATCAAAACTACTACCTATACTAACATATTGTAAAAAGGTTTTAACATAATGCATATAAAAAAAGAATTATAATACTGGTAGAAGTAGGATAATCACACGCACTAAGCTACTTACATAATTTTATAGTATCTGTCAAAATGAAAGTAATAACTAACTAATCCACCTTTTATAAAAAAAAATTAAAGAATAATAAAATGAAATTTAAATATTTGGTTTTTCGGATAACCGTTTTGTAGAAAATCATAACGATAACTGTACCATTTAACCGTTATTTTTACCGGTTCGATTAACGAACCGATTAACCCCTATTTTTTCAGTACAATTACCTCTAATTTTGACTGGTTTTTCGGTTTCGGCTTTTCTGGACACCCCTACAAAGGAGTACCATAGTGGAGAAGATGTGATTTTATGGTGAGTAATTGGATTCTACACTCCATGGATAATGACATTGCAGATGATTTTACTCATAATGAGAGTGCTATAGAGTTATGGAGTGAGGTAGAAGAAAGGTATGGCCAGTCAAATGGATCATTAATCTACTAGCTCTAGGGAGATTGATGCAAGAAAACTCTTCCCTAATGAGCTATTTTAGCAAACTGAAGAGATTATGGGATGAGATGAGATTCCATATGTATAGTTGTGGTGCACTAAGTAAATGTAGCCGTAATTTTCTGAAAAAGTTGGCAGCAAAATCTAGTTTCTTCTAGGCATAAACTCTGGATTTGACGATACTATTGCTAATATCTTAGCAATGGATCCATCCCCTACCATTAATAAGGCTTACTCTATCAAAAATCAGATAGAGAAGCAGAAATAGATAAGTGGGACGCGAGAAGCAGTACAAGAATCCAGTGCTTTGTTTGTGCTGCTAACCTAGAGCATGAAGCTCAGGAAAGGGAGTAAGCCAACAATGGAAGAAAGATTGGAAAAAGGAGAAGTATGAGAAGAAGTGTGACCACGGCAATCAAAGAGGTCACACCAAGGAAACTTGCTTCCAGCTGAATGGAGAACCAGATTGGTTTTTAGCCTTAAAAGGAGGGAATGGAAGTGGTAATGGAAGGAAGTTTGCTACTAATGTCCATAATGATGTGGGAAGTGAGGATTCTGACGCTACTCTTGAGAGCGATGGAATGGGGGACTTAGGAAGCAAGATTGATCACAAGATGGTGAATGCTGTATGGCAGCAAATTGTGAGAATGATGAAAAACAACTAGCTGAGGATAGTAGTGGAGGCAGCAAAGGATATGCTTTTACAAGTTTTGCCATGATAAGTATCATTGTGCTTGTTCAATTGGTGCATTTGGTGCAGGTGTTTGGATCCTAGATATAGGTGCAACATATCACATGACTTATGATGAGTCATGTTTGACTGATAAGAGAGAATCAGAAAGGAAAATACTCATTGGTTTGCTTGATGAGAGCAATAAGTTAAAGTGGTGGGAAATGTGATCTTAAATGATAAGATTACATTACATAATGTGTTTTTAGTGGAAGGTTTCAAGCACAAGTTATAGGAAAATTGCTTGAGAAATACAAAGTTGGCATGTTGTTTACTGAAGTTGATTGTAGTTTTCAGAACCCTACATGTGATGAAAGTTTGGTGGAGGAGGACCCTACATACTAGGTTGGAGGAGGACTGCTAGTTGAAGTTGTAATAAGATAACAAATTTACTGGTTATAAATGACTCAAGAAACAATGTTTTGGTTCCTAGTAGGATTGATGTGTATGATACTGATGATTTGGAATACATGAAAGGCTTCGGCATGCTTCTTTGCTCAAAATGAGTGATATTGATCTGTGTGACTGAATTCATATAAATGTGATATATGCAACACTCAAAACTGCACAAGTTACTTTTTAAAAAAGTGAAAACATAGCTGGTGCTTATGTTGACTACATCAACATGAATTTGTGGAGACCATATATAGTGAAAATTTTGCAGGGAGGGAGCTTCATATTTCTTGCCTGTGGTAGATGACCACAATAGAGTAACATGGACTTTCATGCTTGCATAACGAAGGCTAGCTGGCCAGGTAAGGGAAAACATAGCAGATTTCATGATCTTGACAGAAAAGCAGTTTGGGAGAGGGATCAAGATGAATAGATCATATAATAGAACTGAGATAGTTCAATAGAAAAGGGAATCCTACATCAGACTAGTGTGGTAGGTGTACCATAACAAAATGCCAAAGAAAGCATAGACACTTGTTTGAAGTTGATAGGGCTTTAAGGTTACAGGCTAAATGCCTAAGAAGTTCTGGGGAGAGTACATCCTGAATGCTGCATATCTGATCAACAAACCTAGGTACCACGGATACGGATACGGATACGGGGATGGGTATGGGTATGGGTACGGGGACGGAAAACGGCAAAATCAAAATTTACGAAAACGGGTACGGCTTGGATTCGGCAGATATATTCAAAAAATATATTATTTTAAGGATTTTTTAACAAGAATAATACAAACTTTTGACCGTTCTCTCGCAATAATACAAACTTTTGATTATTTTTAAATAACACAAACTTTACATCAAAATTCCTCCAGTAGGGCATTACCGGTTGTTAACTTGTTGTAGGAGGTAAACAAGCTGACGTGTCACTCATTAAGACACGTGTCATTATTTTATTGGCTAATTGTTAAAATTTTAATTTAAATATCAAAAAACATTAAAACATTTTTTTTCTTTCTTCTCTCCTGCTTCCACCCCAGCCCACCCCAGCACCCCTAGACTGCCCAGCCACCGTTTCTCTCTCTTCATCCTCCCCCCGCCCAAACCCTCGAAACCCTCCCCCCCCTCACCTCCACCCCTCCTCCCACCCCTCACCTTCGTCCTATCTTCAACATCTCCAGTCAACTTCGATGCCATTTTCGATCGCTCGAACTCCGATCCTCTCCCGCACAACAACAAGTCGAATCGTCGCAGACGCAAATCGAAGCGGAAGGAATCAAACCCTAACTCACCATCACCGCGCAAAATCAATACGATCTTCGAAAATGGCGGTCACTTTGATATTATCGGCGAATTGGGTGAGGAGGAGACGACGTCGTCGTTGTCGACGATTTCGCACAGTTACGTGAGGACGTTCGCGGTTTGTGAGTTCAGAGAAGAGAGTTTGAGGGTGGTGGTGGAGGAGGTGTGGTGAGTTTGAGGAGGTGGTAGTGAGGAATCGGTTCTGTGGTGGAGAAACCCTAAACCGTGGGGGGTGGGTCCGGGGAAGTGGTTTCGTGGTGGGGGAGTTTGAGGCGGTTTCGTGGTGGGGGAGTTTGAGGCTGTTTCGTGGGTGGTGAGTTTGAGGCGGTTTCGTGGTGGGGGAGGGGGTGGTGATGGTGGTTTCATTCATGGGGGTAAGGGTGGGGGAGGGTGGGGTTTCAAATTTTCAGTTGGTTGGCTAAAGGAAGGAGGAATAGATTTTGGAGTTAAAAAAAAAATTACCTGTTTTACAGGTTAACGATCAACTTGACCTACTGGAGGAATTTTAATGTAAAGTTTGTATTATTTAAAAATAATCAAAAATTTGTATTATTGCGAGAGAACAGCCAAAAGTTTATATTATTCTTCTTAAAAAATCCTTATTTTAAAAAGTTTTAGTTGCCCTAAAGAAAAAGTTTCGATTATAATTAAAAGTAAAATATTAAATAATAATATTTTCATATTTAAAAAGTACTGCAATGTACTTTTTTAGGGGAGTATTGTAGAAGTGTAGTGCACTTAGGCTATGTTCAGTTCACCTTATTTTTGCTTATTGCAGATCAGATCAGATCGATAAGTTCAGATCATGCTTATATTTAAAAACTTATTATTATAGTTATTATTGTTATTGGTATCATGATTATTATGATTATTAGTATTACTAACGCTATTACTATTGTTATTATTATTATTATTATTATTATTACTATTACTATTATTATTATTATTATTATTATTATTATTATTATTATTATTATTATTATTATTATTTTATTGTTATTATTATTATTGTTATTATTATTATCACTATTATTACTATTATTATTACTGTTATTATTATTATTATTGTTATTATTATTGTTATTGTTATTATTATTATTACTATTATTATTAGTATTATATGATTACTATTAGTATTAATACTGCTACTATTTACTAGTACATTTGTTCAAAAGAATTATTATTATTATTGTCGTTGTTGTACTTATCAATTATTAATATTGGTAATTATTATTTGCTATTATTATAAATGTCATTGATATCACTGTTTCAAGCTATTTGTGTTCAAGAAGAATAATGTTATTTTGGCATTTTTATGTGTTCATTTTTTATATTTGTTCTAATTAGCAATTTTGATACGAGATGTTCTTTTTGATGTTGTACATGTAAAAAAACATGATAATAGTATATGATGTTTATTTTTTTTTAACAATTGTTGCAGAATTATATAAAGTATATGTTACTAGTTTATATAAAACATGAGTAGCAAGGGATAGCCTAATGGTGTTGACATCACCTTCAAATTTCCCTCTACACGGGATTTCAACTTTTCATTAAAAACAATGTTTATATAGAACAAGACAACGATATAAGAAGAATATTTAACAATTTTGTTCAATATCATATGATTATATATATTTATAGGTTTATTTATAATGAAAAAAGAACAATTAATTGATATAATAAAAAAAATTGTTAATTAAATCCAAACATATCATCAATATAAAAATAACATCTATCTTTTAAATTTTTTTTAAGGGGGCATCTATCTTTTATTTTTAGAATGTGTACTTTAAATATATTTTGTATGCTCTTTCAATATATGTTATTTATTATCATTATATGCTCTTTCATTACTACCTAAATTCTTATTATAAACGGACCTTAGACATGAACAATATGTTATTTTTACCATAAACAATATATATTTTTAACCTAAAATATGTGTTCTTTTATTTTTAATTATATGTTCATATACTATGTGTTCTTTAAAAAAAAAACTAATACTGCTGCTGCTGCTACTACTCTTAGGGGTGCTAATGAGTCAGGGTGGCTCGCAAACTATTCGAGCTCGGCTCGGTCAAGCTCGGTCAAAGCTAGGCTCGAGATGGCTCGACTCGAGTTCGGGATCGACTCGAGACCCTAACGAGTCAAGTCTGAGCTACCTTAAGCTCGGCCCAAAAGCTCGCGAACAGGCTCGATAGTTTTTTAATAAAAATATTTCATTAATGTTTAATATAAGATAAAAAATTAATTAATAATCATGGTTAAAAGCAGCCATGTTAGTAGCCATAATATTTTCAAAGTCGTGATTTTTGGTTTGAATAACAAAGTTGAGATAGCCGCTAAAATCCCACTTGTATACTTTTCTACTTCATAGATTGGGACAACTAGGGATTGAGGCGGATCCAATATTTTAAGTTTGGGGATCTTGAACAAACCATCTAATAAGAACACATCGAGAAATCAAACAATAATTTTATGACGCACATATCGATAATGAGAACCAAGTTAATAATTAGATATTATACAGGTTGTAAGAGAGATAATATTACTTATTTATTAACTAAACAAGTATAAGGAGTTGATAATTAGATAGTATACACAGAGACTAACAAGTAGTTCAACATACTACATAATAATCTTTTTACTTAGTCAAATTTAGTATATAAAAAGTGAATGTAGTCGAGTTATCACATTTATTTGAGAGCAAATAAATTAATTGTTAGAAATGTATGATTGAAAGATCACCTGTCAAAGACTTGGAGCACATAAAAACAAATGAATTTGTAGTCTTAAAATTTGTTTTAAAAAAATGGACAAAAATTAGAAAGAAGAAAAATGAAAAGAAATATTAAAATTTCATTGTTGCTCATCAAAATAGACAAAAGAAAGAGCAAGGCTATATTACAAATAGAAAAGGTAAAGGCAAAGCTTCTCCTTAAAAGAACAAAATTTGGCAGTACCGCAGCATCATGCATCCCACATCGGTGGGTTAGCTTGAGGACAATGGTTTCATGTTGTTATAAAAGCAAGTCCTTAAGCTCCTATTTCTTATAACATGCTAGCTATTTGCTTGGGCTTTGCTAACAACAATTGTTTAGAAATTGGGCCCTTGAATTATTAAGTGTTTGGGCTCATGATATCTAACCTTGGTTGAAAGTGATTTTCGAGCTTCTCAAGCCTGTCGAGTCGAGCCGAGCCGAAAATTTTCGACTCGAGCTCGAGCCGAGCCCAATATTTTAAGCTCGACGAGCTTCAAGCTCGAGTCGAGCCTAATAAAATGTGTTTTGGAGCCGAGCCGAACCTAGTTAGGTTTGGTCTCGGTTCGGCTCGTTAACACCCCTAACTACTCCTACTACTACTCCAACTCCTCCTGCTGCTCCTGCTGCTAGTACTACTGCTGCTGTTAGTACTATTGCTGCTGCTAGTACTACTACTGCTACTCCTACTCCTCCTACTACAGCAGCTACTGCTGCTATTATTATTATTATTATTATTATTATTATTATTATTATTATTAGGGTTATTTGCTTCTAATAATGCAACCTTTTGGCGATTTGCAAATAATAAAGCAACCTTTTGATTATTCCAGAATATAACAACCTTTATGCCCCATTAACTTTGAGTAGGATAAAATGAAATTTTACTTAAAGAATTGCTAATTTCTTTTCTTTTTATAGGTATTATGCAACCTTTATATGCAACCTTTTGACTAATTATTAAGCGACAAGTGCTCAGGTTTACCTGTTTTATAGGTTTTATTTCATTTTATCCTACTCAAAGTTAATGGGGTATAAAGGTTGCTATATTATGGAATAATCTTAAGGTTGCTTTATTAATTGCGAATCGCCAAAAGGTTGCATTATTAGAAGCAAATAATCCTTATTATTATTATTATTATTATTATTATTATTATTATTATTATTATTATTATTATTATTATTATTATTATTATTATTATTATTATTATTATTTTTATATTATTATTAGTAATAAAATGATAGTAATAGTAATGCTAGTAAAGTGTGGCACACTTTGCATTATTTCTCTTGTGTTGGTTCGTTCTTGTAATAAACCGTTATTATTCTGCGTGCCCTTATAGCTTGTATTAAGGACACAATATAACTGCTATTTGAAGTAGCGGTCAACTTCGGTGTAATATTATTGGTATTAACCGCTACTTGGAGTAGCGATTTTATTAAAAAATCAAAATTCTGGTGTGTTGTCCTACGTGGACGGTATTCATGGAATTAATTTGAAGTTCAGCGCATAGGAAGAATTAATACTCCTTTTGACATTATTCATGGAAAAAATTCTAAAAAAAAGAATTTTTGAGAAAAAAAAAAAAAAGAACAAAAAGGAGTAGTGGAGTACAGCTGTATTGTGCAGCACCTAAATAATTTAAAAATAAAAAAGGAAAAGGGAGATATCACTCATCAGACCATAAACGATAAAACGCATCAATTCCTACAGCAAGAAAGGAGTTCTTTCATGGGAGAAATCTCCAGCGGCAACGATGAAGGATGAAACGTGAAGGAGTAGCCGCGACGAAGGAGTAGCTGCCGGAGATGGCGGCCGACGACGGTGGAAGACTTAACTTCTCAGTTCAGGTGAGAGAGTTCAAAAATTTTGAGTAAACCCTAGATCTGATTTTTCCCCTGGGTACGTTTCTATCCCTTTAAATCCATCCCCACCACGTATTCGGTTTCAGCCCATCCGTACCCAAACATAACCCACTTACCCACTCATCTCGATTCGTTTTGGGGACGAATCCGAGGCGAAACCATCCCGTACCCGGTACTAGATTCGGTGTCCGAGAGGAGTACCCGTGCTTCATAGCAACAAACTACCTAAGAAACCACCTGAATATGGTCACTTCAACGTATTCGGGTCTCTTTATTATGCTTACAACAAAGATAGAGGAAAGGACAAAGTTTATCCTAGATGGAAGAGGTGTATATACCCTCATTTACAAAAGGGATATAAGGTGTATGACTTGGAGAACCACACCTGGTTTGTATCAAGGGATGTCATTTTCCATGAAATCACATTCCTTATAAGATAAACCAACACCACAAAGAAGGTGTCAGAATAGAAGTGATGTCATAGAGGTTAGAATTGAAGTTGAATTTCCCGTGCTGCTACTAGGAATGAACTTGATGAAACGATGGATGAAATTGCTTCTCAAGATCATGATGAGATACTTAATTATCACCAATCTCATGATCACGTAGAGGACGAACAAGATGATTATGAAGCTACAAGGAACGTACAAGCAACTGCTCGGAGACAGTGGCGGATCCAGAATTTTCAGATCGAGGGTACTGTAACTAATTAAATAAACTTGGACTCAACATTAAAAAAATATTATACGTTAAAAATATTACACTATATACCGGAGAAGTAGATGATGATTCTTGAGATTTCATTTTCTTGAACATAAATTGTCGAAGATCGGGTTGTTGTTTCCCTTTGATCTAGGTGTCATTTCCTATATCCAATACACAAATAAATTAATCACTATCTACTAAATAGTCCATATGAAACCAAACTAATAACCAACAATTAACCCATCTTATAAATCAACTAATTCAAACTAATTCATAAACACATTACAATTCACCAAATTCCTATATACTAGTATTACTACCCCCTCAAAAAAAAATATATACTAGTATTATTAAATCAAAACTGACCCAATTCATAAGAGCAAAATACATCAACATGATTATAGTTAACAAGCAAAATACAAAGATTAAAGCTGTAGAAATCGATTTTCCACAAAGATTAAAGTTATACTTACATATTGAATGTTTTAACCCATCAACAAATGACAACTAAATCACAACAATTGAGTACCCAACATTCAAGTATTCAACAATAGCACACAAATTTCAAAAGTACAATCAGAACAAGGAAAATCAAAATCCAATTACATGTTTTCCCACTTAAAAAAAAGTAGATGAACTCATGAACTAACCGGAACCCTGCAGCGGCATGAGGGCGAGGACGCGAGGTTGAAGTGTGGGCTAGCGGCGTCGGGCGTCGGCAGATATTTCTTGGCGGCATAACTCCGGCGGCGAACTCCGGCGTCGGGCATTTGGGCTTTAGCGCCACATCTAACTTGTAAGTTGTAGAATTGAGAAAACAGAGAGAAGTGAGAAAGTGAGTCACGCGCTTTCTTCTTTGATATTTTGGGGCTGTTTGTTTACTTTTTGATTAAAAAATGATCTAAATTCTGACAGAAAAAGTTGAAAAGTAAAAAGTAATAAATGAAATTCAGCCTTTTCCCTTTTGGCAAACACTAAGCTGACACTCTAACTCACATGGACTCATGCTATCAAACACCAAAGCCCACACGGTCACTTTGAATTTTTTTTTTTCTTTTTTTTTTTTTTTTTTGCTTTGGGGGTGCTGCAGTACCCCCAATGACCCCTCTAGATCCGCCACTGCTCAGAGAAGAACATCCAATAGAGAGATACATAAGCCTGCAAAATACAAGGACTTTGTACATCCAACTCTTCAGAACAAGAACCAAAATGGTTCTGAATGATTATCCCTCGGAGTGCACAATGCAAGTGCAATGGAAGAGCCAAGGTCTTACAATGAGGCCAAGGAGTCTAGAAGAGAATGAGACTTGGGATGTGACTTATCTAGCAAAGGGTAAAGCAATAGGCTCAAAATGGGTTTCAAGACCAAATTATTACCTGATGGATCTATTGAAAGACTAAAAGCAAGGGTGGTAGCTATTGGATATGACCAAGTAGAGGGGAGGGACTATAAAGATACTCTCTCTACTGTGGCAACTATTAGGCACTGGAAATGTTTTAGTTGGATGTGAACAATGCCTTCTTTCATGGCCATTTGGAAGAAGAGGTTTATATGAAACCTCCCCAAGGCTATGACAAAACAGGACCACAACAAGTATGCAGACTCAAGAAATCAATCTATAGGCATAAACAAGCCTCTAGAAAGTGAAAAAGAGCAAAGCAGATTTCTCCTGAGCTTAGGCTTCCTCCAATCAGTGGTAGACTACTCTTTGTTTACCAGAATCAGCAAGGGGGAGTTTATTGTGTTGCTAGTATATGTTGATATGCTAGTCACAATGGCAAATCCAACACTTTTGCTATGTGGGTTTGGACTTTGGACGTACGATGATAGAATCATTTATGTATGTAGAAAAATAATCTAGTAACTTAATCCAAAATTCCCACAAAAAAAATAGTTAGTCCAATAATGAAAGTTACAAAAGCTACTTTGTTATGCAATTACATGAAAAAAACATATATTTAACCCAAGCATATATATAAACTCACAAATTAAATTGACAATTAGCTTAGGATATATATTAAAATTTGAAATTTCATAGGATTTGGACGTGTTTACATTGAGTTACGAAAATCCTAAACTGAGTAGGATTACATTAGTTTGTCTTTATTCAAAATTCGTGCCCTATATATAGGCATGAAATCCAATAACACTTAGGACAAGAAACAAGAACAAGAATAACTACAACTAACTAATTCCTAAATCTATTTTATTTAGACTCTTGGGCTTATATTACTGTACTTGTTAGAGAGAGGTGGGAGGTATTTATAATACGATTAAAGGAATAAACAAAGGAATAGAGTCAAATGGTGGGAGTAGAAGAGACGTGGTAAAGAGAAAGAAAGAAATGAGTTAGCTCTTGTTTTTACTATATCAATAAAAAATAAAAGACAACTGTCGGTAAAAAGTAGGTCATATAATACCAGTTGTCTGCTGTTTTCATTGATGGCCAGCTGTCTACTAAATATTTTTCTATTGACGTCCAACTGTCTGTAAACCCCTCTCTAGAATCCTCCCTCTTATTTTTCTTTTCTTTCCTGATCTTTGCTCTCACCGGAAAAACAAGTGTACCTCGCTTTGTAACTTGAAACTTGAAAGCCCTCACCGGAAAGCGCCAAATGTTGGTGAAATATCGTGTGATGCGGGTGATTTTTTGTCTCTAAGAGTCGAACCGGACGAAATTGCGCTGTTTTAAAAAAAAGTCGTGCCAAAACGGAAAATACCGGTTCGGTGAGTTGAGATTCCGTTACAAAACGGCTGCATCACGACGGAACGACCATATTTTAAAACCATGCTTGGGCGGCAAGTAAACAAGCTTTACACACCTCCCTTAATAATATTCCTATTCTACTTAAAGTAAGAACAACATATTCCAAGTGGAATAGTAAAAACTTACAAGCCAAATAACAATGCTAAACAATATTACTAAGTGACTAACCACCCTAACTACCCAAACTCGGTCCAAGTAACAGAAATTTGGCATTCTTTTGGAGCAAGAGAAATATGTGACGGACCTCATCAATGATGCAGGTCTACAAAATTGCAAAGATGTTGTAGATAAAGGTGAACTCCTACATAATGCTGAGACTTATAGAAGATTGATAGGAAGACTCTTGTACTTGGCATAACAAGACTTGATATCTCATATACTACCCAACACCTGAGCCAATTCATGAAGACCCCAGATTTACCCACTTATAAGCAACATTCCATGTGATTAAGTATCTCAAGGGGACTGCACACTATGGGCTCGCTACACTATAGCTCTATAGGCTCACTTGACATCACTGCTTATAATGATGCAGATTAGAGCAACCGTCTCTTCATGGAAAACCAAGAAACAGAGAATAGTGAGCAAATCGAAGCTGAGTACAAGAGCATGGAGATTTGCAAGTCACAGGTGCTAAATCAAATACCTTGTACTGTGATAAAAAGACTATGAGCAAATTGCTCAAAACCCTATGTTCCATGAAAGAACCAAACACTTAAATAGGACTGCCACTATGTTAGAGAACAAGTTGAATATGGGTATATCACCACAAAACGTCTCAAGCTTCCTACAATAACTAGCTGACATTTTTACCAAATCTCTCCCCTCAGCTCAACATCTTAAACTTTGCTCCAAGCTTGGACTTGTCACCTCAGTCCAGCTTGAAGGGGGGGGGGGTTATGAATGGTATGTTGGCATACTATAGTATAGCATACTATAGTATATTCTACCTACATTTACATACTCTATTTTGTAGTTGTATCTAGGGCTGTTCAGAGTGCGGTCTGCACCGCACCAAACCGCAACCCAAACCGTTTTTTCGCGGTTTGGGTTGGTTTGCGGTTTCAAAATTGTGGTTTGGGTTATGATTTCAAGCAAACCGCGGTTTGCGGTTTGGGTTGGGTTATAATTTTTGTAAATCGAAACCGCACCGTAAACCGCAATTTAATATGTTTTTTTTTAAAAAAACTTTATATATTTTGATTTTTTTTAAATACACTTGACAAGGTGGCATACAAGTATACAACTGAAAAAAGAAGTTTGAGGTAAAGAACTTGGACACTTTTGATAAATTATTATTTATGTTTAATTATGAAGTCAACTTCATATTTATTTGGAATCTTTATATTTATTAACAATTTTTTTTACTCTTAGAATACAAATTTAATGTTGCGGAGGAAAAAATGGTTAAACCGCAAACCAAACCGCACCAAACCGTTTTGCGCGGTTTGGTTTGGGTTGGTTTGGGAAAAAGTGCGGTGCGGTTTGGGTTGGGAAAATGTCAAACCGTATATTTGCGGTTTGGGTTAGGTTACATCCCAAACCGCACCAACCCAAACCGCGAACACCCCTAGTTGTACCTGTGTACATACTGTTGTATTTAGCATTTCCTTTCTTGTCTTTTAGCTAATTCTTGTCTTATGTATATATATATATATATATATAGGATCCACTGAAAACTAACCTTAAGTTGAAAATTGAAAACCGACCTTTTTGCTCATTTTGTAGATTTTTGCTCCTTTTATGTTTTTTGCTCATTTCATGTTTTTGCTCATTTTAGCAAACTTTCGCTTATTTTACGAAGTTTTTGCTCATTTTACAAACTTTTGTTCATTTTATGTTTTTTTGCTCATTTTATGTTTTTTGCTCATTTTATATTTTTGCTCATTTTAAGAACTTTTTGCTCATCTTATCGTTTTGCTCATTTTAAGAAACTTTTTGCTCATTTTATGTTGCAGTTTTCGAAAGATATAGGGAGTGGTTTTCACGATCCTTTTTATATATATATATATATATATATATATATATATATATATATATATATATATATATATATATATATATATATATATACGCCTAATACATACTCATTCACAAGCATATTTATCTATTATTAGAACTTCTGAAAAACCTTCAAATTTATACTACTACATACAATGGAGTGATTAGTTAGAGCATTTTGATCCCTGTATATGTCATAAATTACCTTCAAGCTAGGCCTTGCAGCACGACCATTCTCGGTTGCATGTTTAATTAGTTGGCCAACACCTTTTTGGTCGAGAACCTAATTCCAATTAAGCAGTGTTGCATTAACACTAATTTGGTGAACAATAAATCCAATGAGGATGAATAAAATTGACCAACCTCAAAGGGGTCACTTTGCAGAATTCCCTTGGACAAATATATAGGAACTTGCCTACATCATTTCTACTGTACCCGAGTGTCATTTGTGTCAGATCATTAGTTCCAAAAGAGAAGAATTCGGCTTCCTTTGTGATCTACAAGAGGAGTTATTCAATCCAGGATCTCTTCGGGAGATGATATATACATAAAGCACTGATGTAAAAGCATTCAGATCAAAGGTAACTATAAACTTCAGATGGTTTGTCTTAATTCTGAAACCCCACTATAGTCTAATCACAATCACTCTGCTAATGGCTGGTTTTCGGACAGCCATCTGAGTACTACAGTAATTATTCAAATTCAATGAGAAGTAAATAAATTTTCTATACCTCGTCTGCAACTAGAGCTGCCCTGGGGATCTCAATCATAGTGCCTACTTTGTAATTTAAGGAGGAACCCATTTCAGAGAATACCTTTGCCGCAACATTCCGTATTAAACTTACTTGATGGCCTAATTCCTGTTAGTCAAACGAGTAATAGTTAGAGAACATATGACCTACAGAGAACCTATTAATCGATAACACAATATGGATCAAAATAATCAATCATGAATGTTATATGATACAGGAAGTTATAAAGAACGGCAAGCAGGCAATATCCCCAACAAGTGATGAACCTAGTAATTCTGATAAATTGGTAATAAATAAAATAAATAAATATAAAAAAAAGAAAGGTGCGTGCCTGAGGCATTCCAACTAGAAGAACCATAATTTCAGGAAGAACTGTTATACCCTGGTTGTTCATCGACATGCAGCTTGGAATATCACACGTGCTTGCATTTCTGTTAGTTCAGGTTATGATATCGCCAACCTATAACGACACAACAAAATTCCTTCACTGGAAACTTCTAAAAAAATTACTTCATGGAAGTTGTTAACATACATTACTTAAAGTTTACATGACAACAATTGTTATATATATATATATATATATATATACACATATATATATATATATACACATATATATTCCTTGGTTTCATAATAGATGCATCATATTGACTTTTCACACTATTTGGATATCAACTTTTCCCATATTTAGTTACTATTTTATAGAGATAAATGCTATTATCTTAATTGTTGTTAGGTTACTCTCAATATGTATTTTCAAAATGTTATTTTGTTATAATCTTTAATAAATATATACTCCACTAGAAGATATTGATGGTCAAAGTTGTGCATCGACAATTGTGCCCTCTCAATATGATGCATCTATTAAGAAACAGAGTAAGTATATAATAAAGTTCACATAAGAACACTTCTTACATGAGAACCTGAGAACACTGGAATTATAATCCATTTCAATGAAAATATAATATTTTTTGACATATTACATCATAATCCTTTTTCCTGGAAATATAATTATTTTATGAAATTGGCTCCACAAGGAAAAAAAAAAGGTTATAGTTTAGCGATAATGGATATACGTATACGTATGTATATATACGTATACGTATGCATATATACGTATATAGGGGCAGGATCACATGAGAAATCAGAATGAATCTCAACCACACGATTGGATTAGGGTTACAACACTTGTTCATTAGAGTTATACCCCCGAAAAAATTTCGAGCCCAAAAAATATATATACTTTTTCGAAATTTTTTTTCTAATTTTTGGTTTTTTTGGAGTTACATCACTTTTTCATTAGAGTTACATCACTTGTTCATTAGAGTTATAGCGTGTGAAATTCATTCTATTTCTCATGTAAGTATGCATTCTCATATGAACTCACTTCTATATATATGATCAAATAAGAAGATTCTTAAAATGATAAGGATGAGAAGCACTTTTTTATTAACTAAATGTGCATATTTTTTGTACTAAATATGCAACTTTTTTTGATGTGCATTATTTTGAACTGAATGTGCATCTTTCAAGAGCATATAATTACAGTTCAAAGACACTAATATGCACATTTGGTACCAAAAAATATGCACATAATCCTTCCTACCCTTCTCATTTTAAGATCCTTCTTATAAGATCTCGACTCTCTCTCTCTGGAGAAAGAGAGAGACGGGGACTACATTTTAGTGGAAAAAAGGGTACATTTGAAACATAAAAGGTTTTTTTTATAAATAAAAGGGAATTTTTTCCCTCAATAATGCTCAAATTCAAATTATTTTCATTATACGCTACAATCAAAATTAATTCCCTTGGTACTGCCCACGTCAGCATGAACCCATATAATTTTTTTTTTTAATTTTCCTCTTACAAAACCGCTACCTTTAGTAGCGGTTCCTAGCTTCCTGCAAATAGCGCCTTACAAAGTAAAACTGCCACTTGCAGTAGCGGTTTTGTCTAAACTGATTGCTATTCATGCCTGCATCCTCACTTGCAATGTAATTCAAAGAAAAATCCCCAAATTAAAAAATAATCATGAAAACCAAAAGAGACATTCAGAAATCATATTAAGAATTTCAAGGTCGCAAGAAAATCGACAAAAATCGGATACAATGAAGCAAATCAAATAAACTTACAAAATTAGGAATTAAATTAATTACAAAGATAAACATACAAAATTAGGGATAAAATATCAAGGAGTGTAAATCCCTGAACTTACAAAATCAAATAAAAAAAATCAATTAATTACAGTAATTTTTTCATAAGAATAATAATTAAACAACAAATGTTTTCACCTTTTTTCTCAAATCTGAAAAATCTGCCACCATTTAACTTTTTTCTTTTTACCTTTTATCTCAAATCCAAAACACCAGTTGATCTTGGCTTGCTTTTACATTCTTGATGTTGATTATTGTCTCCTTTGCTACTGTCTATTGAGGCTTTCATCTTGTTTGATAATTGATTCACACCCCAAGCTTGTTGCACCGATCAAAATCGACGGTAGATGCATGTCTAATTTAAAGAAAAAAATCAGGGAGAAGTCATCACAAAGAGGGAGATGAGATCATTATTTTATCTTTTTTTTGAAGTGGAGAGATGAGATGGAAGATGACAGGGGAGGAGCTTGTATGAGAGAGAAAATAGAAGTATGTGTTTTGGGTTGGCTTGCATGAGAGAGAAGAAGACATCAATACTCAAGTATATTATTTCCCAATATGAACATCGCTGCTCTAACTAGCGGTTCATTCAGTAAACCGCGCTAGTGCAGGTAGCGGTTCATTTAGTAAACCGCTAGTGCGGGTAGCGGTTTTTCCTGGGCCAAATTTTAAAAATAAATTTGTATGTCAAATCTGACGTGGACGGTACCAAGGGAATTAATTTTGACTGTGGCGTATAATGAGAAATAATTTGTATTTGGGCATTATTGAGGGAAAAAATTCAAATAAAAGGGGTGCATTTAGAGTTGAAGCAATACATCTATACAAATATATTAAAAGGCGTTTCAAAGGAAGCCTACGTGCCACGTGGCACTCTCCTCAAGCATCCAATGCAAGTGTCTTATGTCCATGTGAACTGCTCAATTAAAAAATATAAATATTGTGTAACTACAAGGTATCGAACACGTGACCTTTGAAATGAAAAGTGAGGGCTTACCCATCAATACACTATCACTTTATTGTCTAATGTTTCAAATAAAATTTGATAAAGTCTTATAATGATAATTATATTTAACTAAAAAGATTCAATCAAGTATTTACATCTCTAAAACTCTTATTATGGTAGTATGACGACTAAGAGACTATTGATGACATGTTGCCCTACCCCAATTTCTTTTAAGCTATTTTTTTGAAAATGAACTCTAAGGTTTTTTTACTTATCACGTCATGACGTCAATTTTACAATTTTTTACTACACAAAAAAATACGAAAGTAACAGATGAATTATGAAATTTATGAATAATAACATATTTGTTTATTGTAATTGACCCGAGGCATCACCCGGGCCAAAATACTAGTTTATAGTTAAAAGGTGTACAACATAGAACGTATAGGAAAAAAAGGAACTCAACAAAGTTGTGTGGTACATATCATGATATTTGTGGATGGACTTAATAACAAATGAATGATTCAATCTCCAAATCAGAAGACCCATTTCTTTCAACAGCAAACAATCAATGGCTGAGACTTTCTAAAATGTATATTTTTTTCCCTCAATGTATCCCTATTTTCAAATTATTATTGGATTTCACATTATCCTATCTCTCTATATATACAAGGAAAGACTTAATAGAAAAATTTGCTAGGATAGACCAAAAATGTATAAGTGCTTCTTACGTAAGACCACGTTACAACTTCTAGGGTTTGACTTCTCATATCCCCCTTCTTTTTTGTCGTTTTCTTCAGCAACTCTCACCCAAAAACAAATTCACTCTTTATTATACTTTTTTTTTTGGAGGCATTACTCAAAAAAAGAAGAAAAAACGAGAGCCAACTCCGAAAAGTTGACTTTTTTTTAGAGAAGTTGTGATATGCTATATGTAACAAACATTTATACTTATTTGCTCTTTTCATGAAAAAATATTTTTTTTAGGTCTTTCCCTTCGGAACACCCTTTTTATTTTTTATTATCTTACAAAATACTTCCTCTGTATTTTTTAGATGCAACATTTGCCTTTTTGGTGAGTTTATTAAAATAATCAAATGTTGCAACTAAGAAAAAAACAGAGGTAGTAAGAAGATCATTAAAATCAGAGGGATGGAAATGATTTTTCTACATATTTATTAAACTGAATGTGAAAATATTATTTTTACTAAATATGCAACTTCTTCAAAATGTGCAATTTTTCTTACCGACATGTACATTTTTTTATTCAAGAAGACGTATTTACAGTTTAAAAGCTAAAATATACATATTCAGTTCAAGATATATGTTTGGTTCGAAAAAGTTCACATGTATCCTTTTCATCTTTCTCATTCTAAGAATCTTTTATTGGATATTTTCCCTATATTTAATCTAATGGACAACGTGTACACAGAATCAAACATTTAGAGATAATGCTTGAGCAACACGTGTCCATGCATAACAGAGTAAACACTTACCCTATTCTATGGCATATGAGAGATATTGTTCTATTACAAATTCTGCTCATTAAGTTGTCCTCAATTCTTACTCAACATGCAGTATTAGATGATTTCCTATGGGGTTTGATGATTAATTGGAAATAGTCTCTCCATAGAACAAGGTTGCGTACATATGAAGGTAGGAGCCTCTTTAAAGGTACTAATGTAGTTCTGCTCAAGCAATAAGCAGTAAAGGTTTGAAACTCTGAGTTGAGAGATAAAATATCATATTGAGAGCTTCTTGTCCAATACCTGCAGCCCCTGAAACCCAACATGGGATTGACTTCCGATAACTTTTCAATCCTGGAGAGAACTTCATCTTCAGTCATGCCAGTTTCTGATGCTAGCTCAGTAACTATTTCCTCCAAGTCACCTTCTGGAAGAAACTCATGCAGTGGAGGGTCTAGCAATCGGATTGTCACTGGAAGCCTAAGGTTTACAAAAGGACATGAATCAGCACTGCATATCGAACACCAAAAAACATGATACCAGTGAAACATGAAACACATACTTCAAAGGTGACATAAGCCAAAAAAAAACACTTACCATCCATAGCCCGAAAGATCCCCTCAAAGTCAGATCTCTGATAAGGTAACCGCTGGTCCAGAGCTGTTTTCCTCTGCTCAGTTGTGACTGCCATTATTATCTTCCTCACTGCCTTTATTCTATCATCTGAAGCAAAGAACTAAGGAAATGGAGAAATTTGTGATTTACTCCTTCAGTTATCTGCCAAAGGAACCATTCTTGCTAGATTTAAAACTAGAGGATCTCGTGACACTTTTATGGCTTTTAATAAGATAAAGTAAGCCAGAAGAAATGGCATATGAAGGTATTTCAGTATGCATAAACAACTACCTCTTTTCCTGCATCTCTTCTGACTTGGCCAGGACCGCAATACACCACTTGGGAATTAATGAAAAATGAATTATCCCAGTGTACATGATTCCCGTCAAATTTTGGTATTAAGAAAAAAAACTCCATATTGCCACAACAATAGTGCAAGTAGATATTCTCATTTTTATAATAAGTGGCATGATAATTTTATAGAAGTATTGGTATTAATCACATTTAGTTAGTTTTGTATTATTCCCAGTATAATCAGTCTGTAGTCTCAGCTGATTAGACTGATATTTTTGCTCGTTATTTTGTCCCTTAGTTGATCATGTATTTTGTCCTGTGGTGTGCTGTCACCATCTGATTGTAATACCTACCTAGTATAAAAGTTGCAATGAAATCAACCTAGGTTTTTGAGAGCCTTAATCTGCGCCTCCTTTACATGAAAAAATAGAAACTTTGGTTTATTTTTCATGGTATCAGAGCACACTAGGTGCTGATCCCCAAAATCCTCAAAAATTATTTTTTTTTCTTTCTCTATCAAACCTTCTTTCATCTTCTGTTTTTGATTTTTTTCCTTGAAAACCAAATTTTTTTTTTAAATCTGGAAATAGAAGGAGAGACTTTAGATGCTAGCTTTGAGCTAAGAAATCTCTTCAACATGACTGAAAAACAAGTCATTCCATATTCAGACCTATACTACCTGGGAAATTCTGATAATTCCATCACACCTCTTTCAAGTATCATCTTCAATGGAAATAATTATCTTCCTTGGAGCAGAAGTGTAAGAATGGCATTGGGAGCTAAAAACAAGCTGGGATTCATTGATGGTAAGCTCACTAAGCCCTCCTCTGATTCTGAAGATTATAGCAAGTGGACTAGGAATGATTATATGCTTAAATGTTGGTTATTTGCTTTTGTAACACCTGCGATTGCTGATGTATTAATCCTAAGTGAATCTGCAAAGGGATTCCGGGATGACTTGGTTGAAAGATATGGTCAACCAAGTGCTCCTCAACTATATTCTATAAAGAAGGAAGTGACAGGTTTGATGCCGAATGAGATGAGTGTAGCTGAATACTATGGAAAACTGAAAAGATCTTGGGATGAGTTGAATGCACTGGATGGGTTCCCATAATGCAGTTGTGGTGCTCTGAAGAAGTGTGAGTGCAGATACCTGAAAAGAGTCCTTGAGAGGGAATCACATAGTAGGCTCATTGATTTCCTGATGGGTTTGAACAACAGTAAGTATGACAGTCTCAGAGGAAGCATTCTTGCTACGGACCCAATTTCTACCATAAACAAAGCTTTTCAGCTTATTCAGCAGGCAGAGAAGCAAAGGTAAGTGACTGAAAATATTGAATGTGGATTTGAGGCAAGTGCATTATTTGCTAACAAAGGGATGTTGACTGGAAATTAGCAAGGAAAGGGAAATTTTCAGAACATAAAAGGAGGTTTCCAAAGAAAAGAGAGTAAGGAAGAAAAGATGAGAAAGTATTTCTATGACCATTGCAAGATGAAGGGTCACACTAGAGAGGGATGTTTTAACCTTATTGGCTACCCCTATTGTGATCACTGCAACAGGAAGGGTCACACTAGAGAGGGATGCTTCAAGATACATGGATATCTAGATCGTTCTAAGAATATGATGCAGAAAGGGAAGAGGAACATGAGTTATGCTGCAAATGTTGATAGCAAGGAAGAGAACAAGAACCAGGAGGATCCTTTGGATTTTGGAAATCAAAGAGACAACACCATGGTGAACACTCTTGTTGAGCAAGTTCTGAAGGCTCTATCCATCAAACAGAATAAGGGTAGCAGCAGCTCTATCAACAATTCTCATTTAAGCAATTTCGCAGGTATTGTTTCTTCCAATAGTGCTCAATCTTATTATGATTCACTTGGAAAAGACACCTGGATTGTTGATTCAGGTGCTTCTGAGCACATGGTAAATAGTGACCTGTATTTTTTTGAAAATAGGAAATTGGATAATGGAGTTCATGTTGGGATGCCAGATGGCATAATTAGACAGGTGAAAGAAATAGGGTCCATTTACTTGGGACCTAAATTCATTCTCAGGAATGTATTGTACATACCTAAATTCAAGCATAATCTTCTTTCTGTTGCTAGGATGATACAACAAAACAAGTTAAGGGTGTTGTAAACTGATGAAAAATGTGTGTTTCAGGACCTTTCTAGTGATGAAGTAGTAGGAAGAGGAAGAAGATATGGAGGGGTATAACTGGACTTGTCACAAGGAAGATGCACAAAGGATGAAAATGATGAAAGTAGACTTTCGAAGGAGTGTAATAATGTAGTTTCGAGTAGAAAAAGGAAACAAGACACTTTGTTATTTCATCAGAGATTAGGACACACCTCTCTGTCCAAATTGAAACATATTTCTCAATGTTATTGCAATGGTTTGAATGAGTTATTTTGTGACACATGTTGTTTGGCTAAGCATCACAGGCTCCCCTTTCCTGTCAGTAGGTCTATTGCTGACAAAAATTTTGATTTGGTCCACATTGATTTGTGGGGACCATATAGAGTTAAAGCTATTACAGGTGGAAGATACTTCTTGACCATCCTAGATGATCATTCTAGGGTTACTTGGACCTTCTTGATCAACAACAAGGAACAAGTGAAGACTATTCTAAGCAATTTCATTGCTTATGTAGAGAGTCATTTCAAGGTAAGCATCAAGACTATCAAAACTGACAATGGAACAAAGATAGTTCAAGGTGAATGTGGAAAAAATGCTTGCTGACAAAGGCATTTTTCACCAAAGAAGTGCTCCTAGAACTCCCCAGCAAAATGGGAGAGTTGAAAGGAAGCATAGGCACTTGGCTGAAACAGCTAGGGCTATGAAAATACATGCTGGACTCCCAAACAAATTTTAGGGAGAATGCATTCTTGCTGCAACCTACATTATAAACTTGCTTCCTGGTTCTGTCATTAACTGGGAGACACCTTTTGAGATATTGATGAAGAAATCTCCAGATTACAATCAACTTAGAACTGTGGGATGTTTATGTTATGCTACAAATTCCCACACAAAGGGAGACAAGTTTGCTCCCAAGGCAAAAAGATGCATTATGCTAGGGTACCCTAGTGGACAAAAAGCATACAGACTGTATGACTTGAAAGACCACAAAGTGTTGATATGCAGAGATGTAGTCTTCAAAGAAGATGTTTTTACTTTCAGAAATTATGCACAGCAAGAGCCAACAAATTCTCCTAACATTTTTCAATCTCAGTTTCAAAATACAAATGCAGATTGTTTTGAATTATTTGATGCAGAAGATCCAACACCTGTTGGTAATATTCATGATGAAGATATGCAACAGAATGATGATAATGCTGAACAACAGACTGCCCATATTGATGGTATGAATCCTACTGAGGTAGTGAGTCCCATAAACAACCAAGATGTTGTGATTTTGAGAAGATCAGAGAGGGAGAAAAGAGTTCCAAGCTGATTTGATGACTATGTCACTTCTTTCAAGAAAGTAGCAGACAATAATGAACTTGGACCAGGGATGGATCATTCAGGAGCAAATCTAGTGATGACTACTCTACAAAACACAGAGTACTATAATAGTGAATATGTAGCTTCTCTTAATAATGTGCTGAAAATAAGAGAACCTACTACTTTCACTGAGGCTTCTCAAGATGCAAAATGGAGGAGAGCAATGCAAGAAGAATTAGCATCCTTGGAGAAGAATGGAACCTGGGAGTTAACAACTCTTCCAGAAGGAAAGAAAGCTCTTGATAGTAAATGGGTTTATAAGGTGAAGTTCAAGCCTAATGGTGAAGTAGAGAGGTATAAAGCAAGACTTGTAGCTCGAGGTAATAAACAGGTGAAGGGTAAGGATTACAAAGCCACCTTCTCCCCTGTGGCTAAATTTGCAACAATAAGAACTATGATTACTCTTGCTACAAAGAGGGATTGGAAACTGCATCAACTAGATATTAACAATGCCTTTCTTCATGGGCATTTGGAGGAGGAAGTGTACTTGAAGATTCCTAATGGTTATGCTACAGCTCACACTGAAGGGAAGGTTTTTAGGTTGAAGAAAAGCCTTTATGGGCTGAAACAGGCTTCAAGGCAGTGGAACATAGAATTGAGAAGATTTCTCAAGCATCTTGGATATGATCAGTGTGCAAGAGATAGTTCAGTTTCCTTCAAGAGAAATGGAGGCAAGATAAGCATAGCCTTAGTAAATGTTGATGACCTGTTACTCACTGGTGATGATGAAATAGGCATACAACATCTCAAAAGCAGCCTTGATACAACCTTCACTATCAAGGATTTAGGTGAGCTTAGGTACTTCCTTGGCATAGAAGTGGCTAGAAATGCAAGAGGGACAATCATTAATCAAAGGAAATACACTCAAGACTTGATCAATGATTCTGGTTTTCAAGAATGCACCCCTGCCAAATTCCCTTTTCCTAAGGGTATCAAGCTAAGCACTAATCAGGGAGATCCTCTTGAAGACCCTGAAACTTACAGAAGTTTAATTGGAAGGTTATATACCTCAATTTATCCAGACCAGATATTACATTTTCTGTTCAACAGCTCAGTCAATTCATGAGCTTTCCTAGAAAGCCACACCTACAAGCAGCATTACATGTTCTGAAATACTTGAAAGGCACAGCTAACTATGGTTTGTTTTACCCCAAGGATGGTGGTGAAGAATTTATGGCTTATTCTGATGCTGACTGGGGAACTTGCCCTTTTAGTGGAAGGTCCTTGACTGGCTACTGTATTTTTATAGGTGGCTGCTTGGTGTCTTGGAAAACCAAGAAGCAAAAGGTGACCTCTAATCCTCATGTGAAGCTGAATTAAGGAGCATGTCAATGACTACAGCAGAGATTGCTTGGCTCACATGATTGTTTGAAGATCTTCATCAAACCCTTTCTTTACCAGTCACACTCTCTTGTGACAATATTTCAGCAGAGTACATTGCTCACAATGAAGTGTTCCACGAACGCACTAAGCATCTCAAACTTGACTGTTACTACATTCGAGAGAATATTGAAGCAGGATTGATCAAAACTGCTCATGTCAAGTCTTCTATGCAACTTGCAGATATCCTTACTAAATCTCTTTCAGCAGCTCAACATTTTTTCCTTTCTTCCAAGTTGGGACTTGTATGTTTAGACCAAGTCCAACTTGCAGAGGGGATATAGAAGTATTGGTATTAATCAAATTTAGTTAGTTTTGTATTATTCCCAGTATAATCAGTCTGTAGTCACAGCTGATTAGACTGATATTTTTGCTCGTTATTTTGTCCCTTAGCTGATCATGTATTTTGTCCTGTGGTGTGTTGTCACCATCTGATGGTAACACCTACCTAGTATAAAAGTTGCAATGAAATCAACCTAGGTTTTTGAGAGCCTTAATCTCCGCCTCCTTTACATGAAAAAATAGAAACTTTGGTTTATTCTTCAAATTTGTTCATCAAATTTTACATAACCTTTACCCCTTAAAATTTACAACCGAAAGTACATCCAATAGCCTTTACCCTTAATATTTAAAACCAAAAAATAAATGCAACTCTAACAGATAATAAGAATCAGATACTAAAAGGAAAATAAGTGAAGTACCATGTGCTCAGTCCGGCACAGTCCAATCCCTTCGGCACCATTATTTCTAGCTGTCAACGCATCCTCTGGTGTATCTGCATTGGCCATGACCTTTACAGCAACAACACATAATTCTATTAGTGAGAATGTAGCTTAAATTGATGACGTACCCCATGATTTAGAAAAGCCTTTAGTGAAATTAACATAGAGAAAGTTGTGAAAATTATCGTTCTTTCTGTCAACAGAAGTCGTTAATACTTTCGGATTGGGAGGAATAAAACTATAGTAAGGTCATCAATTACTTCTATCATTCAGAGCTTTATATATACCACTCACACACATATTATCCATGCATGACTCTGAGACAATATTGACCATTTGTTGGGATGGCCAAGTCTAAAGTGAAGTGCAGGGCATTAAGAAAAATAAGATCAATTTGTAGAACCTTAAGTTTCCGTATGCTATCAGCCCAGGACATAAAGATTTCCAAATCTCTGCTCAGAGCAGGAGGAGACAGTGGTTCTTTCCCTAGGATCACTTCACCAGTAGATCCATTAAGAGAAAGCCACTCACCTTCTGTTATCACTTTGTTTCCAACCACAAGAACCTGGACAATGAACAGTAGATCTGAATCATCATATCCAATGATCAATTATTATGTCATTGACGAAAAGTTAGCAGAAAACTTACCTTGTTATTTTCATTCACTTGGATCTCAGAGCATCCTGAAATACAACACTTTTCCCAGCCGCGCGCCACGACGGCAGCATGAGATGTCATTCCACCCTTAGCAGTCAAGATTCCAACAGCTGCATGCATGCCCCCTATATCCTCTAGGCTAGTTTCAGTCCTCACCTATGAAATGCATTACATTATATGTCAATAAGTGGGGACGAGATAATTAGCTCTCTCACACAACTTCAAGAAGAATAGAAAAGTACTCTAACCTATCTGTTCCTAAACAGTGCGATAAGAAGTCCACGTATACTTGATTGCATCATTTCTTTATTTTATGAAATTCTATATGTATCGAGCTTCTATGGTCTTTGCATGTTTCTTGAATCCATATATTCATATCCTTACCATATTTCCCTCATGATATTTGTGTAATAGCTAAAGATATTTGTTTTAGTAGTTTGATTTTGCAGGGTTCTTATGCGTCTAATCTCCTAGTCAACATAGTGCTACATATGGCATTGACATCTATATACTCTCACTAGATGTATAAAATAGATTCTATCAGATAAAGCATTCTAACTGTTAGAATAAAATAAGAAACTAAATGCTTGAGTACCTTGTGATTGACATTCATGTGAATTGTGTCATAACAAAGCGAAAAGAAGATAGTGCTTAACTAGGAGGTTAACTTTCAGATGAAATGTTGATCAGCCAAATCCAATTTCAAAAAATGGTAGCAGCAGTTTAGTTTATGGAAAAAATTAGGGTTTTAGGCATTCAATGTCTTATGGGAGAAGTTAGTGCCAAATATTAGGTTAAGCCTCAAGATTTCATTAAGCATGAGTGAGTAATATATACAAGGGTGATTAGGAAACCCTCACTAATTAGGAAACAATCAAGGTAAACTTTCCTAAATATATATTAACAACATTCTCTAATATTACTCTAACACCCCCCTTCAAGTTGGAGCGTGCAGGTCACAAATGCCCACCTTGGAAAGCAGAAACTCAAATTGCTTCTTTCCAATAGCCTTGGTGAAGACATCAGCTAGTTGATCCGTAGTAGGAACATAAGAGGGAGCAATGAGACCCTCCTGAATAGCATCGCGAACAAAATGGCAGTCAACTTCGATATGTTTAGTGCGTTCATGAAAGACTGGATTTTGAGCGATATGAAGTGCAGACTGACTGTCACAAAAGAGATGGATGGCCTTAGGATGATGCACCCCTAGACTCAACAATAAACCCTTGAGCCATTTGAGCTCACAAGTAACGGAGGCCATAGAACAGTATTCAGCTTCGACGGAAGAATGGGAAATCGTATGTTGTTTCTTAGTCTTCCAAAAGATAGCAGAAGAGCCAAGAAACACTAACCAGCCAGTTAGAGAGCGATGGGTAACGAGACAAGCGGCCCAGTCAGAGTCACACCATCCTTGGAGTGACAAATCACAATCAGAACGAAGAAGAATACCTTGGCCCGGACATCCTTTGAGATAGCGCACAATACGATGCGCCCCGTCTAAATGAGTCTACGTAGGAGCATGCATAAATTGAGAAAGAACATGCACTGCATAAGTCAAATCAGGACGAGTGACGGCAAGATAGATCAAACGACCCATTAGACGACGATAGGGCTCCCGGTCGTCGAGGAGAGGGCCATCATTACGGCCAAAGGAATGATTTTGTTCAATAGGCGTGGCTGCAGGCTTTGAGCCAAGTAAGCCGGTTTCGGAAACAATGTCAAGTGCATATTTCCGTTGACATAAGAAAATCTCGGATGTGCTACGGGCAACTTCAAGTCCCGAAAAATATTTGAGAACACCAAGATCTTTCATGTGAAAACATTGACCCAGATAGCGTTTAAAAGCTTGTAGAGCAGCGGAATCATTGCCTGAAAGAATAAGATCATCGACATACACCAAAACATTAATCTGCACACCCTGTTTAGTGTATGTAAACAAAGAGTAATCAGAGTAGGATTGACATAAGCCGTAGGCTTTAAGTGCAGAGACCAATTTTGCAAACCAACATCGAGGGGCTTGTTTCAAGCCATAGAGAGATTTGCGCAAACGGCAAACCAGATTCGAAGAAGTAGAATGAAAGCCGGTGGGAAGTTTCATGTAAACCTCCTCACTGAGATCACCATGAAGGAAGGCGTTGTGCACATCCATTTGATGCAACTCCCAATTTTTAGAGGCTGCAATAGCTAAGAAAGCGCGAACAATAACCATCTTGGCCACAGGAGCAAAGGTCTCCTTATAATCAAGACCTTTAGCTTGATGATTTCCAAAGATCACAAGACGAGCTTTGAAACGCTCAATGCTCCCATCAGAATTGTATTTGATTTTGTACACCCATTTGCTCCCAAGAGCCCTTTTGCCTGCAGGAAGTGGTTCCATCGACCACGTGCCATTATTTTCAAGAGCTGCAAATTCATTTTTCATAGCCTGTTGCCATTCAGGATGCTTCATGGCCTCTTTAAAGGAATGTGGCTCAGTACCTGCAGTAATAGCCGCCAAGAAGTGGCGATGTTTCATAGAAAATTTGTCACAACTAACATAATGTGCTATAGGAAATGGCGTACCTGAGGATGCTAACGGAGTAGGAGAAGAGAGAGATGGACTTTGAGAGCATGAGGATGAACGAGGAGCAAGAGTAGTACAAGTAACAAAATTTTTCAGTCGAGTGGAGGGCAATTTGGTCCGCATTCCACGACCCAATGCCATAGCATCATCAATAGTAGTGGCCTGCTGCCCAGCCGCGGGCTCTTCCCGCGCGCGCAGCTCAGTCGTGGACGAAGTAGTGACTGGAGGCCCAGTCGAAGAGTCGACCTGAGCACCGTGAGATGCGGTAGTGACAGGGGAGACGGGATGATCAGCCTCAATGGTTTCGGGCTCCCGTAAAGTGGGGGCGGGCTCAGGGTAGTCATCCCAATCAATGCAGGGGACGGAGTCCACAACGGGACTAGAACAAGCACCATGACCATGTTCATGGGCAAAATAGGGAAAGACATCTTCAATGAATTTCACATCCCGAGACACAAAATACTGATTAACCTCAAGATCATAAAGCAACCAACCTGTTTTAGCAAATGGATAGCCAACAAAAATGCACTTGCGACTACGACTTGCAAACTTGTCCCCCTTAGAACGTTGATTATGTGCAAAACATAGGCAACCAAAAACCTTCAAGTCATTAAAGTGGAGTGGGACACCAAAAAGAAGCTCATATAGGGTTTTCTTATGAAGCAACATGGAGGGAGTACGATTAATGAGATGAGCAGCAGCTAAGACACATTCACCTCAAAAGGGAAGAGGAAGATGTGCTTGGAAACGTAGAACACGAGCAACATTAAGAATATGTTGATGCTTGCATTCTACCCTTCCATTCTGTTGAGGAGTACCCACACAAGATTTTTGAAAAATAATTCCCACTGCATCAAAATAGGACTCAAGGCAAGTAAATTCCGTCCCATTATCTGTAACACCCCGTAATTTTCACCCTTTATTTTTGGTTTTTGTTTACATTAAAATGATATTTTTCGTAAAAATAAAATAGTTTATTATAAAAACTATTTTTAATGTGTATAATTGTTTAATTGTGGTATTGTGTTGTTGGGTTAATTAATTTAAAGTGTATTTATTATGTATTTAAGTATTTTATTAGTTTCGTTATTTATTTAGGCGTTTAGGATGCAGTTTTGTGGCGTAGCGTCTTTGTAACGTTGTTGGACCGACTTGGGTGATGAAATGTTGCATCGTATGTGACGTGTCATGCTGGCCGAAAATCAGCAATTATGGTGTGGAGGATGAAGAGTTTTGGTGCTCATTAAGTTAACCTTTGAATATCTTGTAACCGCTCATTTAATCCCTCATTAACATTCTCCTAAACCCTTCGTTTTTCCTTGCCAATAACTTCTGATTTTGAATAAGAGAAATTCAGCATCATTCTCATTTAACCCACACCATTTTCAATAAAAGAAAGAGAGAAAGGGAAGAGAAAAAGAAGAGAAAAGTTCAACCCGATTTTTCCTGTCACACCTTCACGAAATTAACGATATCCAGAGATCTAACCGTTGGATCGTCCTCAAATTTGGACAGCACGTTTCTAACATCTTTATCTTCACTTTGACCAGAGAGATTGTGAATACGATCTTTCAATCGCCGGAAATCATGGTCGGACCAGAACAGCACGAAATGAGACTTTTCAATGTTCAAGAAGAAAACGCCTAGTGACTTGTTGCTACAATTATCGTTCATGGAGCAATTGGATTGCACGCATATCTTTCGAATCCCTTTAGACTCAGCTCTCCTCCCGACGTTCCAGGTAACTAGTAGTTATCTTAGAATGCTAGAGATTAGAGTATTTTTCGGTATTAGATTATTACGCTAGGAATTGTTTAAAATACTTTTTGAATGAAATTATTAATGAAATTTAACATGGATATACTTGATGTATTCTGTATGAATATGGTATGCAGAAAAATAATTTTTGTCTGATTTTTGTTATTTATTCGAATTATTTGGTAATTTATGTGTTTATGGCTTATTTGCAAAATAATTATTGAACGAATTTTATAATTGCTGAAATTATTTTTCTTGAAGCATGTTATGTGTGTAGTATGTATTTCATGCCTTGGAATAATTTTTTCCTACATTTTACAGATTTATTTAATTGATTTATCTGTTTTTGCATTTTCGTATTTGTTGGTATTTAAATCGTGAATATTATTTTTGGAGACCGAAAAATTTATCTCTTTGCATATTATGTATCACCATGGGTTTATGCATGTTATGTGAATTTTTGGTAATTTTTGGGCGTATATTTCTATTTTTAATTATTTTATTGGCATTATTGAGTATTCTGTAAATTAACATTTAAAATTACTTTTATAGTTCTAAAATTATAAATAAAATTTGTGCCATGTCATTAGAGTCATATTGATTATATGATAATTTTTGTGATAATTTACTGATTGCTTTTATTAGTTTAATAATTTTTATTGTGTTTTTGTTATGAGTTTGAGGATATTCTTTTAAATTATTTAAGGGTTTAATAATCAGAAATAAATTGAGACCTTTTATGTTCTTGGAATTTGATTATTTGTAGGTTACTGTGGCTATTATTGAGTATCATTATGTTTACGTTTGGTTTATGTAAAAATGATTAGTCGTGTACGTTTCATTGATTTAATAAGCCTTTGGGTTAATTGGTGGTGGCGTCAAACGCACGCTGATGCGTCAGACATAGTTTGGTTAGTGCGCCAGTCACACAGTGTGGTGCTGAGCGCAAGCTCATGCACCGAGCGCATAGTTTTGTGTAGTCTAATTTTTCATATGATCTTGTACGTATGTTCTACTTCTGGTTGGTGATCTTATTTGATATGATACATTTCTGATTGATACTGTTAGTGCTGTAAAAACTATTTCATTATCATTGTTGATGCTTAGTGATGTTCAAAGTATTGTGGTTGGAGATATTTGTTGTAAGTTTGTAAGTTACTACTTTGAGGATTTTTGAAGAATTACTTTTGATGAATTATGGGTATAAGGCCGGGTGGCATCCCTTTTGACGAATATTTTTGAGCTGAATGATACTTTGATGATATTTATGAATTATGATTTTATTATTGAGATAAGAACATCCGGTGGGATAGATGTAGTCCCCGGTGAAGAACATGCCAACCACCTGGTTTGCGAACTAGGGGTAAACCTGGGTTAATTGTTGTCGTCCGAGAGGTCAGGGAGTTCTGCGTGTTCTACCCTGCATCGGGAGTTTGGCCATTCTTAGACACAGGCAGTGGGGAACGTAAGCCCATAGACTGACCTGGAGATTGCGATTTGACAAACCTTAGGAAGTGAATTGCGATTCACTGGCGTTCGGTTTCTGACTCAATCACTTGTTTTACCTATACTTTTATTTTTATAAAAGTACTCTTGAGATGATTTATTATTTTTATTCAATTCACTTGCTATTTATTATTCATTTGCGTTACTTGTGAGTTATATGGAAGTGGATGCATATTGTAGTTGACTTGACTTTATTCTTTCCTTTCTTACTAATCTATGTCTGGAATAGACTTTGATTTCTTTTGTTCTGGGAGAACTGCTAGTTACTCCCCACTGATTGTGGATGTTTGTTGTATATTTTGCAGGTTTTGTTGATGGGAATCTTCTTTGATTTTGGGCTCGGGTTGAGATGCGAGAATGAAATGATAGTTGTTTTAGGCCTAGACTGCTAGTTAGAATTTTCTCATTTGGAATACTCTGAATTAGTTATTTATTGATATTATTTATTTAAGTTGGTCTCTTAACATAGTTATTTAAATACCTTTGTATTAGAAATGGCATTCCCAGAAGACGATGTTTCCGCCATCGTCCTATAATACTATTATTATTTCTTTCTTTTTCCGCTTTGAAATTCTGGGGTGTTACATTATCACTACGCACAATTTTAATGTCTTGAGAGAATTGTCGTTTAATCATAGCAATAAAAGACATGAATAAAAGAAATACTTATGTTTTATCAACCATTAAATAAACCCTGACTGCCCGGGAATAATCATCAACCAATGTCAAGAAATAACGAGATCCACAAGAAGAGGGTGTCGAATAAGGACCCCATAAGTCACAATGAACCATCTCAAAGATCCGAGAGGCTTTATTTTCACTCAAAGAAAAACTACACCTAGGCTGCTTAGCTTTATGACAAAAAACACAACCTTTATCTAAATGAGGTGCAGTAGAAACAAAAGGAAGTAACTTCACTACAGCTTCAGAAGGATGCCCCAATCTCAAGTGCCAGAGAGCCAAGTCAGAAGTAGCGGAGCTATCAACAGGGACCGCAAGAGCTGTAGGTTGCTGCCGAAGGTAGTAAAGTCCATCTCGTCTCTCACCCGTTCCAATCAGCGCCCTCGAATGAAGGTCCTGAATAGCACAAATGTTAGTAGAAAAAGTGACAAAACAAGACAAATCATAGCTAAGTTGGGTGACCGAGATCAAATTACACTGCAGATGGGGAACATATAATACATTATGTAGGACAAGAGTATCACTCAAATGAACAGTGCCTGATTGAGTAGCGAGAACCGAAGCCCCATTAGGAAGACCAACAGGACAATCATCAATAGAAACAACATCACATAAATAAAAGCGATCACCCGTGACATGATGAGTGCAACCAGTATCAATAATCCATGATGAAAGCTCGAACTTACCATTTAAACGGTTCAAAAGAGTAGTAGATGCATTACCAAATGTGGCAAAGAGAGCCTGCCACTGCTCCGGAGTGATGGCAGGAAATACACCACTCGCCCCAGGGACAATAGCAGCATCGGTAGGTGTGGCGTTGGCACGCACACTGCCACGACCACGGCCAGCAGCAGCAGGTGGCGTGGGTTGGGGTCCGCGGCCACGAGTAGGGCCATCCTCGGCTTTATTCCCATACTTTTCATACCACCAGTCGGGGGTGCCGTGTATGGAGAAGCAAGTAGAGTCATCATGACCCGTTTTGTGGCAATGAGAGCAAGTGAGGCCCGATTTGTTAGGACGAGGCGGCGCACCACCCCCTGCCACGGCTGTCAGTTCGAACTGCGAAGCCAAGGACTTCCGGTTTTTCATCGTTGGCGCGAGTAAGACCGCGAACCTGCTCTTCTTGTGAGACTTGTTGAAAAGCTTTGTTTAATGTGGGCAGTGGATCTTGAGACAATAAAGATGACCGAAGAGAACCATAATAATCAAAATACAAACCAAAGAGAACTTGATGAAGTTGGTCACTATCCCGCCGTTTAAGAAGAGCAGGGCCAAGTTCACCACATTTACAAAGAAGAAGAGGCTCATGAAGAGCCAATTCATCCCACTAGACTTTCAATTTACCAAAATATGTGGCCACATGCATAGTTTTAGGTTGCTCACAACGAATAATTTCGGCTTTTATTTGATGAATACGAGTCCCATTAACCACATAATATCGTTCATGTAAATCATCCCACAAGGTTTTTGCATTATCATAATAAGAAAGAGTCGAACTTACCTCGGGATCAATAGTATTGGTGATCCACGAGACGAGCATGTAATGGATAGTGTTCCAATCATCCTCAGTGCACGGTGGTTTAGGGGCTATGATTGAGCCGTCGAGGAAGCCATACTTGCGGCGAGAGCACAAGGCAAAGCGAATTGCACGAGCCCAAAAATTGAAGTTATCGGACTTAAGACGCACTGGAGTTATAAAGTCCCCTGGTCTATCTTGTGGACCGAGGAAAAAAGGGGAGTTTACAGCAATTTTGGTAGTACCGGCGGGTGGCTGTTCGGCGTTGTCGCCGGCCATGGTGCGTCGGCAGTAAGTAGAAGGATAGGTTTAGGGTTTGCAAAATTGGCTGGCTCTTGATACCATGCCAAATATTAGGTTAAGCCTCAAGATTTCATTAAGCATGAATGAGTAATATATACAAGGGTGATTAGGAAACCCTCACTAACTAGGAAACAATCAAGGTAAGCTTTCCTAAATATATATTAACAATATTCTATAATATTACCCTAACAGTTAGTTACAGGCACTTAGCTAGTTAGTTGAAGTTGTTAGCTGAACTTCAAGCAATTCAGTTAGTTGCTTGCATATGTTTAGCTCTATAAATACATGTAAGAAGTTATAATCAAGAATTTAATCAATTACAGTAATAACATTCTCTCGATCACTTCTCTACTTCTCTCTGTCTAAATTCTGGAAAAACTAGCTCTCTCTATATGTATATATTCTGTCTCTTTTTTCTATAATTCATAATTAGAACTAATATCTGGCAGTTGAGTTTAATATCTCTTTCTCTCTATATTCTGTTTATCTTTCTCTATAGTTCATAACTTGAACTAATATCTAGCCGTATTCTGTTTCTCTTTCTCTATAGTTCACAACTTGAACTAATATCTGGCAGTTGAGTTTAGCTCCTGCAACACAATCAGCTAGTGGTGTCAGAAACAGATCTGACCGTTGGGTCAACATGATATTGACCTGACTTGAACCTGGTTCGACCTGTGAGGGTTAGTCCCCAGACCTGATCGAAACCTGACCTGGGATTACCCAAACCTGACCAGCACCCGGTAAGATCATATTCTGACCTGACCACACAAACCTGCATTTAAACCCGAACCTGACCGTAACTCAACATGATATTAACTCGAAATCCAATTAGAACCAATAAATAATCAGTTCAACCGATTTGTTTTAACCGACCCGAATTCAATTGATCCAAACAAAATAAAATATGTCTGATTTGATGTAATTTTGCAAACTAACTTATTTAGACAGCTAAACCCAATAAAATTACTAAATTTAATTATTGTTCAATATCTAGGCTCAAAAACATATTTAATGAAGTTCGAAGTTCCCAGTACAAGCTACTATGGTAGAACTTCCCCTTAAAAAAATAAATTTAATATCGTTGGTAGGCCATTAGCCCACTTATCAAATACTACACTTGATCTTAGCCAAAAAGCCGAGACACGGAGAAGGGTGGCTTATTGCAGTTTCAGCACTTGTCTTTTATAGTTCCGTTCACAACATATTCTTGCTTATATCATCGATGTGGGAGTTTTTTGGTTGTCCATTTGTGCAGTTCTTGTTCATTTGGCCAAGAAAGGTAACTCATTAGTACATAAACCTTGGTCAAATATTAATGCAATTGAAATCAAGTAGATTGTTTACTTGACATTATTGATAATTCTATCTTGAGTTTTCAATTTTTTTTAATCTTAGTTAAGTACTTCAGATTTTACAAAAGTGATGGAGAGACTACTACTTTTTTTTTTTTTTTAAGTTCAAGCATATCTATTTAGAACATCTTAGATAACATTCAGTTTGATGTTTAATAACTAGTATTTATCCGGGCAATGCCCCAAGTAAGTTACAATAATCAAATATGTATTAGCTTTTCGTAATAATTTGTCAAGTGCGAAATTGGGAAATGGACGTCATGGCATGATTAGTTCTTTAATGAAAATTATAAGGAAATGGGGTGAAAAATACAATGTTAATGGAATTGGGGTAAGACAATGTTATTACCCTGATAAGACTCCACAAAAATCAAAAATGTTGTTTATGTCTTTATAGTTACATATAATTATAAGAATTTATTATGTTTTACTTTAAAACATTAATCATTAGAATTGTAATAGATTGGTGGTTAAATTCTCACATTTCATTTCAAATATCATGTAATCGATTCCTAGTAGCTACACATTGTTAATATTTTTAATTAGATCTTATCATAAACATGTATATTAGAAACTTGAGACCTTGTTTATATGCAAAAAGATATAGTAATTTAACAAATCCCTATTATTCTAACAAACTATATTATTGAAAAATTAGACTCAATATCTCCTGCTAAGTTACTAGCTCTACAACTCTATGGTTATTTACTTCTTAAGCTAAACTTCTTATAGTGTTAGGTATACAACTATCACTCAATAATGTAGTAGTTTGATTAATTATATCAATTTAAATGAACTTATAGTGTAACGATATGACTTATATGAACTTCATTGAGTTGATTATGACTACTTATTATATTGTCATCATAAAGATGATGTTTTTAAATGGAGTATTGTTATCTTGAATTTTTCGGGGAAAGCAGAGAGAAGTGAGTTTATACTTTATCATATATAGTCACAACATAATACATATATACCGCGTTATGTTTGGTTATTATTATTGCTATTAGTACCATTGTTGCTACTGTTACTGTTAGTATTTGTATTATTATTGTTATTATATTGTTAGTATTCATGTTTGTATTACTATTGCTATTGTTAGCATTGCTACTATTATGTTATTATTTGTATTATTATTATTATCATCTTCGCTTTATGTTTATTACTATTATTATTCTCATTATCATCATAGCTATTTACAAACTTATATATCAATCATAATGCTTAAAATAATAAATCATTTATATAAAGCTTGGAATTGATCGTCTACGCGTTATTATTGTCGTTGGTTATAATATATATAATATTAGAACATATGAAGAGTCGTTCTACTCATTTACTCATTAGAGTGGTTTTACGCAGTTGATTAGTCGAAATAAGTTGACTAAGAGAATACACTAAACATCACGGTAAACAATATAGTGTTTTTATTAGTTTTTCGTTATCATCCATATATTTATGGCACACACACATATATATATATATATATATATATATATATATATATATATATATATATATATATATATATATATATATGTTGATCTTAATACTTTTAATAATATGATTCGTTTACAAAACCCATAACAAAATCAAAATGACCCGACTAGGAGTTAACTGAAGTTGATTTGGCATTCAATAGCGAATGGACCCGATGCTTCACAATGATCGAACTAAGGTCATTAGTAATTCAACCGGAGTACACTTGACTTTACCCAAGCGTACATGAAACCCAAATACGACCTACGCAAACCCGGTTAAAAAATGTCCACGGGCGATCATACCCGGGAATGGATCGACTTGCAAATGGAACTCTCAGACCTGTCCGACACCCGACAATACCATGATTCAAATGAGATCGACCCAGTTGAACAAAACCTGACCAATCACGACCTGGGGCACTGACTGTCATAATACCGATTTGTCCGGGTTTGAGCTGGTTCGCCGTGGGTATATCCAGAACCTGTTTGAGAACCTGTTTTGACACCACTACAATCAGCCATATATAAACAATGAAGTCTTAAACACAATTCACACGTGCCTAATGTTCCATTCAATATCTGAAAAGTCAACAGATCTAACTTGCCATAATGAAACTATTACAAGTTTTTATACCATAAAGAATTGTCATCCATTCTTTTGCAGCACAATAATTTAGGGAGACCATCCATGCTAATAGTTGTCTAGAGTTGCCAAAAAAATTGAGCTTATTTTGTTCATGTGTCAAGTTGATGTCGTGAACAAAAGTTTGTGTCACCCATTTTATTCCCGGAGATAGTAAAAATTTATGTCTTGCTTCCTTATACCGTTGACATTGCCCTTATTCTCCACCCTGTTCATAGTTTGAAAAAGCAATACTTTAGGCACACAAATTGCATAATCAAATTGGTTGCACCATTTCGACCAAGACAATATACATAGCATCTTACTGGGATCAAGCCACTCATGTTATTTCTCCACTATTATTTTCGCTGGACCCTCCTTAAGGACTACGCCTTCTTAGGCAAATAACATGAGAGAATATTGCGCAAGTCCGGAAATTGTTATCATCTTAATGAACATGGTAGCAGAATTCTCATTAGTGTAATAGTGTGTACTTCCATAAGGGAAATATTACCTTCCTTGATGACATCCCATACAAATTGATACTGGACATTGATAATCTTGGTACAAACATGATGAAGGTGATTCTTAACCAAGTGAATTGCACTTTGGCTACAACAACCACGACCCACACAATCTTGTCTAAACCCAAATCATCTAGAAAACCCCACAGACCCATAACCACAATGCTTCCTTCAATAATTTTTCCATGACCATGTACTCAGCCTCTAGTCAATTGTGGCATAGGCACACTGTTATTGAACCCCATGTATTATAAACACTTAACATGTAGTAAATCGTCGTCTATCTATATCATATCATTATCTAAATCAAGAAAGTCACTTATCTTACATGTCTCTCCATAAAAGCGTAAAGCACTAAATCACTTCCCAATGTGCCTGATTTCCATGATCATAACACTAACTGTCTCTGAATACTAAAGACGTCAAGACTAAAGCAAATTGAGGAAGAGGGAAGAAGGGAGGCTTTGGCAAAGATTTTAATGTACTCGAACAAAGACAACACATGTAAAACGCGGATGTGGCCAAGAGCGACCTTTCCTCAAACAAAACGAATTTCTATCTCAAAAGAGGCATGTTGCACTACTATTGTTGCACTAATGAATCCTAGCTTTCCAAACTAGATAAGGTAGTTGGAAGAGCAATATCATGGTTCAAGAAGTTTCAACAACAGCCTTGGCAATTCCATATGATACTAAGCCTTTACACTAGAGGGAGGGAGTGTACCCCCCTGAGTGGAGTATATCATACTTTAGGCAGACATCCCAATGGTCACCCAATAGTCAAACTACACAATCAAACTAGTGGAAGGGCTTCCAAATTAAACCATACTCTCCTGTTCCCCCAACAAAGCGCATGGCACATCTCATGGCGGGATCTCAAACCCACTTTGATCCAACTCTAAAACATGCCAAAATCTTGAGAAAAAGATTGGATCTTGAATGGTTTCTTAGACATTAGGTTTGATAACTAAAGGAACAAACTAAATTCTTTTGTGGTTTTTGTATAAGAAAACAACAAGATTAAAGATGGGAACCTTATGATCACGACACAAGGGTGATTAACTATGAACACGATGCAAAGTAATCCACAAGAGCACGACTTGAGTTTTGTAGAAACACAACCTTACAAACAAGAATTATCAAAGAGACACTCTCTATTCCAATAAACGGCTAACTTAATATTATTAAGAGTAACCAGCCTTTAAATAGGCATTACAAAACCTAATCATACTAGGATAAGGAAACTACACAAAAGATAACTATGAATAACAACCCCTACTTGGATGACAAGTAACAATGCCCGCCTACCACCAAATAAACAAGAATCTCACATGCCTACTCTTATTCTACTTATAACTCCTAGTGTGCTAAAAGTAAGAAAAATCTATTCTAAGTAGAATAGTAAAAACTTACAAGAAAAAGACTACTTAAAACAACAAATTCCTAAACAAAATAGAATCCTAACAAGACTAGGAAATTATAGAAATCCTAACAGATTTAGGTTTTTATAAAACAGATCGAGTCATTGATTCCACATCAGTTTAGATAAGACTACGGAGGGGCATGCATGAACAAACGAATTTGTTGTAAGGTGTAGCAGACAAAATCCCATGTGAAGGTAAGTATTGTAGCACACTATCAAAACTACAATACAAGGTCAAATCCGTGACAATGGGACCATCATCGGTAGAAGCTTGGCCTTAATATCCACAAGGGCACTTATAGATAGATAAAATCATCAATCAATGTAAAGCATTACCTCATACTACCTTTGGAAATTCTTTAACCCCATACGGCCATACATTATAATGCATGTTGACTGTTGTGTAATAACCATAAACTTCTGTGCTTGCTTTTAAATATATCAGTGCGCTTTTCCATATTCATAATATTCAATAAATGCCATGGATTGGTTCTTCATCCTCTTCAATAATATATATCTATCTATATATCTCTATTATATAAGGGAAGGGGGGAGGAAGATGGTGTCCCCCTCTTAAAATACTTAATTACCCTTAATGATCTAATAGAAGGAAAAAAAATCTCTATTATATAAGGGAAGGGGGGAGGAAGATGGTGTCCCCCTCTTAAAATACTTAATTACCCTTAATGATCTAATAGAAGGAAAAAAAATACAAAAGAAAACAATTTAAAAACCGTTTCTCATTTCAACTTATCATTATAAACAAGTTAAAAATGGTATATGCATCAAATATTCCAATCAAAAAATTAAATGAACAAAATATCTTGACCTTTTTTTATAAAAGAAGTTGGTATACATGATGTCCACCCGAATGATCCGGAACACTCACTACATCTGATACTTTGTAATTCAATCAAACCAACTCATTATATCTATTTTTTTGTTCAAATCATTCACAAAAAATAATTATTAAAAATCACTCACAACCGTTGTTAGTTTTTTTACCTTAGCGACTTAATATATCTAAATTCATCTAACTATTAATCTTTCACATTTTAAGTGTAATTATAACTATAGTACGGATAGAATATATAATTCAATAACAAGTTTTGAAATTAACGCACGCATTGCGTGCATATAAAGCTAGTATATATAAAGCTAGGTTCATTTTGCTCAGGTGTCGAACTACTATCATTCACGCCAAATGTCGTCTCATAATTTCTCCAACCAAATCCCATAGCCGCGTGTCCTACAACTTATAAGTTTTGCTGAGTTATCGCTTGCATGTTTGCTTTGAGCGTGTGCCCAGCTTAATAAGGAATGTTATTAATTGACTTCTTTTCCGCAAATCATAGTTATTGATTGAAATAAGGAATGTTATTAATTGACTTATTTTCCGCAAATCATAGTTATTGATTGACTTAAATTGATTTCCAAAAACTGACATACTTGGTAAAGTTTTCCTAATTTGTTAGCATTAATTCAACACCGTTTTATTTGACATTATTATATAGATTATTTTATAGATATCATCATTTCAATTGTGGCAAGTGGCAACAAACAACTGTAAAAAAAACTTACTTAAGTCTGGACCACCAACTCACAGTTATATTAGCCACCATCACCCTATAATCCATACATCCATCCTCTTAAAATTTCTCATTCATAATGCGTATAAATGTAAGAAAAATTGTTATAGGTGAAGGAAGGAAAATTCATTCCATTTTTATTACTTTTTTAATGGAAAATAAATTATTTCATAATCGTCATATTACTCTATATATAGAGATTTCTTATTTTATGAATAACAAATCATGGATGGCGCAAATTCCGGGTACACAATCACGATAATATCACTTACTCAATATGTGCACAAATATATATGTCTAATTAGTTTTACGTTACCTTTTGGGATATATTATATATAAGTTAATTATAAGTTTTTGCCACAACAAATAATTTTCCACAATACACCCATATTGTCTCAAGGCTAATTCATAAGAGCTTTAAGAATGAGTGAAGAACATGCAAGGAATAATCGTGAAAGAAGAAAAATGAAAATGGCAGAAAAGCGTGGAAAATCCATAAAGCAAATACAAGGCCTTCAAATATAATGTTACTCTCATCCTCATGTTCGAAAAAATCCGGAATATTTGTGCTCTATTTTCATTTCTGATAAAAATCAACTACATGCAAATGCATAATATCCATATCCGAAAAAAAACATGGTCTTCAAACTCTTCATCTCCATTGTTGAACAAACTCAAAGATTGTGGAGTTAATTCGTGTATGAGTCACACTAATAATTAATAAGAATTTTTTTCGAAACAATTTGTGATTTTTGGAGATGGCTAAAATTTTTTATTAGGCTTTCGGTTTGTGTAATTTACCTTTGACAATGGTTCGATATTTTTTTAGGTGGAATTCAACTAGCTTTGAGGCTTTTGGTTGGTTGGAGATTTAGAATATAAATGGTTTTTCATAAGAGAGAGAATGTTGCTTAGCCTTTTCGATTTGTGTTTATTAGCTTTGTTAATGGTTTCCTATATTTTTTAGGTTTGCTTGATGCTTTTGTTAGTTGGATGCTTTAGAATAACAATAGTTTTGCTTAAGAGATAGAATGTTAGTTGGTTTATATATTGGGTAGATTGCTAAGGGTTCGTTTGATTCAACTTATTTTGTCTTATCTGATCTTATCTTATCTTATCTTATCTTATAAGATAGTTTATTGTGTGTATCTAACATCTTATTTTATCTTATCTTATCTGATCTTATCTTATTTTATCTTATCTTATAAGATCTTATATAAGTTAAAATAAGTTGAACAGAACGGACCCTAAGTGGGTTTCAACATAATTTTTTTTGCTTTTTGGACCTATATTTGCATGATTTCGTTAGGAGCCCTTTCATTGTTACAAAATTTGTTCACTTTATTGGATTATTTCTGCCAAAAAGGTTTATTTACATATATAGATCATAGATGTACCTCAAACAAAATGTAAGTTTTTAATTGTAGCTCAAGAAGATTCGGTATACCATTGTCAATTACCACCACAAAACAAGGTCGTAGTATGTCTTACCTTGTGCCTTAATGCAGCACACAATAATCTAGGTGATGGGTGATGACAAGTTGTGAGTAGAGATGAAGATTGTTGGTAAAAAAGATGAAAAAATTAAGAAGATTTACAAACTGTAATCTAGGTGATGGGTGATGACGTGTTGGGATAAGGAGGAGAGAGACAAGGTTTGCTTCTTTGTTTTTCCAACTCTAAAGTATTTTAAAGTTGCATTAATATTAAGATTGAAGGCTTTTCAATTAAAAAAGATATTGAAGGTTTATTATTATTAACGGGGTATTATTGATAGGTTTTGAGATTGGTAATTTGGATGATAAGTGCAGACAATTTAGACAACTTTTCACATGGTTCAATGGAGAATAGAAGACAGGATAATTGAGATCTGATTAGCTAGATGAAAATCACCGTAAATTCAAAACTATCCTGGCATGTTTTAGGCTTTTATCCCAAGTGAAACACAGTCTCATTTTTTTATATTTTAGAGTCAGGGAGGTTTAGTTAGTTTTGTAAATCATTCCATCCATAATTATAGTGGCACGCAAATATGCTCAAGGGTGAGATGTTACTTTTCCACTTTGTCCCAGTAATTGGCATTTCAATTTGATACTCCAATTGTTAATGATCACATAACACAATACAGTATAGCCAGGACAAGAAAAAGAGATATGAGAAGGCAACCATTTTCAATAATATTTTTTAGTAGTAGATAAAATAATAATCACCTTTAATACCCATATAGATTGATTTTTTTAAGACAATTAAACATTAATTTTGATTATCATATATCTGACCATTAATACCCTCATAGTTTATTCAATTTTCTAAATCATTTGTGTATTTGCATATTTTTACCTAAATCCTTTTTCAAATGCAGACTTTTATTATACTTATGTAGTTCTGTACAAAAAAAATGTAATTAGAATAATCTTATACGAAATATTTACCTAAAATTATATATATATATACATATATATATGTACACATATATATATATATATATATATATATATATATATATATATATATATATATATGTATATATATATATATATATATATATATATATATATATATATGTATGTATATATATTTAGAATTGGCAAATTACCAATCTCTATGTTGTGTGATATCAATCTAGATTGCATAATATCAATATTAATATATTACATATAAGATATACAAGATCAATGCATATTTTAAATTACATATCAATCGAAATTTTTATTGATTTAGTAAACGAAATTAAGGGTGGATTGGTAAAACAAAAATGAAATTATGCAGTAGATATATGTTACAATACAACCATCCATCAATCTTGCTACACAATTTTATGATACCAATCTATGAACAAGCTAAGATCATCAGATCAGCTCATAGTTCATAGTCTAATATTGATATCAATTTATAATCTTATTAATTCTTTCTGAGGGGATATGATCTTATCGATTGGGTAAACGTAATTAAGGGTTGATTTACAAAATAAGATGGAAAAATTTATATGTGTATATAACTCAATACTAGAACAAATTGGGCCTCAAAATATGTTAATCGTGTATCTCTAGACCAGTTTTTGATCATGGTCGGTTCTATGTAGCCGTTTCTAGAGTAACAAATAAACGAGGCCTCATCATTCTAATGAGGCAAAGAAGACATAATATCACGATTAATGTTGTATATAAGGGAGGAACAGGAAAAAGTCCTACCTTTGGAGAATGTTGTGTGTTGCGGTAAGGCATAAGGGAGAGATTGTTTTATCAGTGGCTTCAAGTGGTATTGCCTCTTTACTTCTTCCAATGCAAATTTTATCGAGCGGTACTATCATTTTGTTATTTTTTTTTATATGTAACGCAATTGATATAGATATTTGAATCATGTATCTCCCCGGACCATTTTTCAGTCACTGTCAGTTCTATGTAGCCGTTTCTAGAGTAACATATAAACTGGGCCTCATCATTCTAATATGAGAAAGAACACATGATATGGTAATTAATGTTGTAGGGAGGTTTTATGTACATATGATTTGGACCCGTGCATAATGGTATAACATACAGATTCAATGTACGTATTTTCATAATGGAATAACATAATGGAAAATAACTTTTTTTTTACAGAGGATCTCAATTTGAAAAAGAAAATGGAATAACATACAGATTCAATGTACGATTTTTATCTTAGTGTCAATTATAGGGAAGTAATAAATAATAATATTTATCATAAATGAGTCATAAGTCATAGCGTACAATGCACGGGTCCTAACCCAGTTTTAATTATTTCTCAATACAAGATCATAAAATTTAAATTATAATAAGTTATTAGTTTTAAAATTTCGATAGAATTGTTTTCATGGAGTTCTCAAAGTATGAAAGCGTTAACAACAGTCAATCACATTGATATTGATATATAAATATATATTTTTGCTTCTCTAGAAGTCCATTCACTTCTTCTGTTTCAAGGTTTGAGCGGGACTGCTGAAAAGGGGAGTAGAAGTGGTTACATGATTGAGCGCCAATAGTGGTGCAAATTGTAATTCTATATGAGCCTCTGAATGAAGCAATGGGCAAAGCGAATGTTTTTTCAGTCACTTTTTTTTTTTAAATAATGGTTCTCATGTTCCACCGTGAAATTAGCGACATCAGTCACCGAATGCAACGCCAGTTTTAAAATATATTCTTAGTACGCGATATGATTATAAAAACTTAAATCACGAGCTAATTAATGTTTAAACCATGATTTTAGGATAAACATCCTAAATCTTAAATTTATAAAAGAAAAAATCCCATGCATTTTGATGTATTTTTTTGTTTCATTTACGTATTTATAATTTTATATATCACGATTATAAGATTTTTAAACATTGAAATGTTGTAACAAAGGATTTTTATATATCATGAAATACAATTTTACATTTTATATATACTTCCAACTTTATATGTATGGTTCTAATAATTATGGATTCAAAATTTGGAATAATAACAACTACTTTATTAAAAAAAAAAAATCGTGCATTAATATGCATGGGTACAAATCATATGTAAATAAAACCTCCCGTGCATTTGCACGGGTTAAAGACTAGTTTTCCCATAAAGCAATGATATAACTGTTTTAACATATGCCCAAGGCACATGTGTCAAACCTCGTGCACTTGATGTTTACTTTCGACCATGTTATCTCCTGTAATAGTTTACCCACCAAAAAATAGAGATTTTGGTGAAAGTTTCCTTTCATCGCTACTAAGGAATCACACAAAAAAAAACATTTAGAAATTCATTTTTTGTAACTATTTTGCAACCATTTCTCTCTTACAGACTTAGAGAAATACTCCCTTCGTCCCATAATATAAGTCCAATTTCCTTTTAAAGTGTCCCAAAATATAAGTCTTGTTTCTATTTTCAATCAATAATTATGCCCAAAATACCCTCATGAAAATAATTTAATTTCCAAAAAGTCCTTATGATTTCAGCTTCCAATGCACCATTATTAATGATAAAATGGAATCTTTTACCCCATTGAACTCTTCTACACATTCAACCATGCAACATTAATGTTCAATTTTTATTTTTTGTTAGAAAGAAAAAAACAATGTAGGTGTTTCCCAATAAAAATGTATTTTTTTTATTAAAATAAAACAAGATTCCACTTTATCTTAATTCCCGTGTAAAAACAGAATCGGAACTTATATTATAGGACGGATGGAATAAGATTTTTCACAACTCCGAGATATGTATCACATCCATCATTATGAACAGTGACGCAATCTACCTCGTCATCTCTCTGAACTATTGTTCTCGTCGGTGCAACTATTGTTCTCTTCGTCTCTCTGAAGCTCTGCCCCAAGAAGAAAATACTGGCTAGTATTTCACAACGTAACTCAGCAAGTATGGTGCCGCAGCAATACATAGTGTCTAATCAGTGGCGGATCTAGAATTTGGGTCACGTGGGTTCGAAACCATTTGAAAAAATAATCGTGACTAGTTGATAAGAAATTTCACAGCATTAGTTCAAATTTCAATTACGACCAATAGTAAGGAGTTTGATTTAGGATTACGCTTATAAAACAAAATCAATTAAGAAAAATTATAATTAGTTTTTTTTGAAAGAACATTATAATTAATTCTATTTATTAAATAAGAGTACAAAACCTTTAGAAACTAGCATTGGCATCCTCAATACATGAGTAAGCATCTTATATTCGAAGGTACAAATAATTGCTTGACACTTCTTTATGCATTTGACGGTACGAAGTTACTAAATTAAGGACTATAAAATATTGAGTATTACATATAAATCATAGACAATGGTCAATGTAGAATACGCAAATAGCGTCAAAGTACAAAATATATCAATTATAGTAAAACGGAGGGAGTATTAGCTATTTAAAACTGAAAATAGGAAGAAAAAAAAACAAAAGGAAAATAAATGAAAGTGAAAATAAATAAAACAAAAGGCTCCAAATAGTAGGAATTAGGATCTACACAATATGGAAAGAAAGAAATGGAAAACAAATTAAAAGAGAAGCGAATCCAAAGAGTATAGCAGTAGGCCAGTAGCTGTCAAAAAAAAAAAAAAGTAGAGCAGTAGACAAAAGGGAAATAAAGAAATGGGAAAAAAATTAAAAAAAAAAGATGCAAAACATCAATACTGGGTCTTGAACCCGCGCCAGTCAAGCAAATAGAGAAATAGTCTCGCTCAACCACCAAGCTAAGTTCAAACATTTGCAAACTTGCAGCGCAAATTGTTTATATTATTTATTTCTTTCCGTTTTCTTCTCCAGTTTTTTCCTAGATCCAGCGTGGGTTCAGTTGAACCCACTGAACCCACGCTGGATCCGCCACTGTATCTAATGACCCGATTAAATGATGCTATATTTTTTTCTATGTGCATTGCAGAAGTGCCAACATATTTTACAGACTATCTAAAGGTTGTATTTGGGATGAAATTAGGGGGGAAGGGAGAGGGGTGGCGGCTAGGAACTAGGATGAATACTATAGCTACCAGTTATGTGCACATGGTTACTTATGCTAGTAGTATTGAACTAAAGTTCTGGTACGGTCTCTTCAACTCTTTTTGAATAATAATTACTCCCTCCGTCCCATAATATAAGTCCCCTTTCCTTTTAAAGTGTCCCAAAATATAAGTCCTGTTTCTATTTTCAATCAATAATTATGCCCAAAATGCCCTCATGAAAATAATTAAATTCTTAAAAAGTCCTTATAATTTCAGCTTCCAATGCACCATTATTAATGATAGAATGGAATCTTATACCCCATTGTACTCTTCTACACATTAAACCATGCAACATTAATGTTCAACTTTTACTTTTTGCTAAAAAGAAAAAAACAATGTAGGTGTTTCCCAATAAAAATGAATTTTTTTATTCAAATAAAACAAGATTCCACTTTACCTTAATTCCCGTGTAAAAACAGAATCAGGACTTATATTATGGGATGGAGGGAGTAGCTTTTAGGCTCGGGCTGGGTAACTAAAATTTTCATTATTTAATATTTCACTCTAAAATGATAACACCAAATATCACTTGGTTTAGTGGTGAAGACTTTAGTATATAAGGTTTAAGTCACGGGGCCAAATCTTATACAACGCATTTTCTATAAAAAGATAATCTATTGCATGTAGATTACATGGAGTAAAACACCCTAAGGAAGAGCTCCATGTGGCACCATTCCTACTTCAAATCCTTCATTTACCTGAGTTGTAGTTGTGTACTTGTGTCGACTTGACACTTGGATCCTTCATTTCGAACCAAAAGCCTCTCATTTTTTCTACAAATGGAGGAGTCTAATATCCAGACACTTGGATTCGAGTAGACACTCTATCTGAATCTAAGTAACATAGTCGTACTATATGCAACGGTCGGGATTTTGTACAAGCCATATGCTAACTTTGATTGCGTTTCTTTTACTAGATATTCAAAAAAACATATGTTATCATATAATATGTTATTAGATTCATCTCTATGTGTATGTTAAAAATATCGATGTTTTATAATTGCTACAAATCAAATAGTAATAATCGAAGTGGTGCATTGGCATGTGTCAAGTCATTATGTTTCATGTCTTGTGAAACAAAGGTAGTGTATGACTCCCTCCATTACACAAACACCTTCCCTTTCGATTCTAGTCGTTTTAGTAAAGTTCTTTCCTATTTTGCTTTATTCCATTTTTGGTAAACATTTCTCTCACTTTTCCCCTCCCTTACCCCATCAAATGCATCCCTGTTTCTAGCAACTTTCCCTCCCCACAACACAAAAGTCAAACAAAGGACCCTACTTTCTGGTGACTCTCTCCTATCCTTGGTTCATAGATCTACATCTTATTTTGGAACAACAAGAGTTCTTGTGTATTGGAATTTGGAAGGATGTTGTCTGCATCATTTGCTAACAAATGTTGTTGGAAAAGTAGGTAAACTTGTTGAAAGTGGGAATTGGAAGATTTAAAAAAAAAAAAAAATTGTAGCATATTCCAAAATTTTAACCAGGGTTTGGTCATAAACCAATAAAGAGAACAAATGAACATTGACCAATATCATGGAATTATGGGAGTCAATTTTGAAAAATGAATGTAGGATTGTTATACAATTAGTGTCAAAACAAGACCGCATCGTATCGTATAGCCCGTGTTGTAAAGGTTTTCAATTCTACCGAAACGATATTACCCGCATCTTAAAGGTGTAAAAATACTGCATTTTAGGCGGGTTTTAGGGATATTTCATAGTTTAAGTCGATATTCAGCGGTACGACAACCACATCATCCCCGTTCCCGCATCATCGTGACCGTTACCGCGACCGTTACCGAAACCGCATTTTTTAATTATGAATTACAATAGTATGATATTGGAGTAGCTAAGTTCTAAGATAGAAGATACAATTATTTTTGAAGGACTAGTAGTAATAATAACAATAATTTATCATTATCATTCAAAAAATAAAATATTTCTCTTTTTTTAAGTTTTTATTATTTTTGCTGATTTTATTTATTATGCTCGGACTCGGGTACGGGTGTCGGACTCGTGTACGTGTCCAAGTGTCGAACCCTTCAAATTTTAATTTTAAGGTTTCGGGGACTCGTTTTTGAAGAGTCCAAAATTTGGATATGGACTCGGGGACACGTGACAGAGGTATATAATTTAAAATTAAAATTAATATGTAAAAAAAAAATTATGAATAGAAAACATTAACTTAATAATAGAAATTTCATTCAAAATACTTCATATTAATATTAAATCATCACAACAAGCTTCCAAGTTCCAACTAACACCAAAAAGAGTTAAAAAAAACATAATATCAGCTTTAGCTAACATAAAATCGCTGACATAAACTTCCAAAAACTTCCAAGTCTGAATTAGAAAAAACCAAAATAAACTAACACAACAAAATATCAGCTTGATATAGCCTCCTCCAATACGTTGACTTCACAAAGCAGCTTCATGCATCATCTTTAACTTCATCATTAACGCCTTCAATGTCCTGCTCCTCAAGAAAGAGATTTCCAAAACCTTCAATGTAATCTTCATCAACAAAAAGTGAATCTCCACCTTTAAAGAATTAGTAATCAAAATAGTCTAAGTTATTAGTCAAAATAGTCTAAAAATTGAATAAAAAATGCATGAAACTTGCTGTTTATTAAGTTGAAAAATTAAAAACTTACCAACATCCCAAAAGCTTGATGGACCAGCAGTGTACTCTTCCTTCTTTCTGGATAACACACGCAAATTAGAGTGAACATAAACCAGATCTTCTGCCCTGCTAGAAGCTAGCCTATTTCTCTTGATACTCTGAATGTTAGAGAAATCAATCCAGTTTCTTTCACAGCATGAAGAAGAAGCAGGCTGGGAAAGTAACTTGAATGCAAGAGCTTGTAATGTTGGTGTGGATGAACCATAACTGGCCCACCAACTCAGGGGATCTTCGTGCGCCCTAGCTTCCATTACATGAGCTTCACTAAAAAAGCCCAAAGTACCCGAGAATTGTCCATACTCAGCATAAACTTTCCGAAGATCATCGGAGGTTATAAACATTTTTTTGAAGCATTTATCTCTATTGTGAGACACTTCTTCATCCTCGTTAGGTGCTACCCTTGTAACCAATGGATTCGCTCCTTGTAACCATGACTCGCTATAGTATTTCGAAACAAGTGAATGTGCCATACAGTGAAGAGGTATGAAAAAAGATGAATTACCAGTAATTGCATCCAAACTTTCATGGTCAAAAATTTTATCCCTAACTTCTTCAATCATAGTATCCCACCAGTCATATATCAAATGCAAACAAGGAGCATCAAGATCAACTTTCCTTATCATATTATAAATGGGTGTTGTGAAATTCAGAAAATATTCTACTTTGTCCCACCATCTATCAGAAATTACACATTCTTTTACTCCATCAGCTTTGGTCTCTAAATGTATCTTCCTAAAGGTTTTCCATTGAACATCTAATACCATTTTTTCAAGAGCATTTTTGACTTCGAACAAGCGTTCTGCCATGATAACATGAGAGGCAAAGCGTGTTGTTGCTACCTTAATAAGCATGTGTTTGGAATAATTCTTAAAAATAGTAAGGGCTTTCCCATGATTCAAAACAAAAGTGACAACAGCATCACATTCAGATATTAAGGAAGAGATCCACTTACACTCATCATATTGGCTTGAGTTGTTGGGGGGTTCACATATAGCTTTGAGTGCCCAATTCAAAGTGTGCACAACACAAGGTGTCCAAAAAATGTGGGAATATTTGGCTTCAATACTCAAACCTGCTGCTTTGAAATTCCCTGCATTATCCGTGATAATCTGGACAATGTTATCAGCCCCTTCTTTATTGATAACCTCTTGAAACAGACTTGCAACATAGTCAGCATCCTTCAAATTTCCACTTGTGTCAAAAGCTTTGAGAAACATAGAACCTTCTCCTGATGCAGCCATGACATTGATGAGGGGCCTCTTTTGCCGATCAGTCCACCCATCTGAGACACTCCTTGCTTCTTCCAAGAGTTCCTAAAAGGTTGGAGTAAAGTATTCACATGTGTTTTCTCTTGCTGCAATAAAGTGAGCCTTAACCTGTTGTAAGTTGGTGGAACATACCCAGAACACCTACTGTTTGCAAGTTTAAGAACAAACTCACAAAAGCATGGATTTTTGACAATTGAAAATGGAAGTGCAGCGGAATAAATCATCCGAGCACATTCCTCATCTAAGTCATCTCTTTCTACAACATTGAAACATGCTTCTACTGTACCCTTGTTTCTTTTTTGTTGCAGCAAGTCAGAACGGGGTGGGAGGGTCACATAATCAAGTTTCCTCTTTGCTTCAAAAGACTCTCTAGCCTTTTTAGCCTATGCCATATCATGTTCTTTTTGAATTTGATCTTTAATTTGATCAGTGACCTTCATACGTGGCTGCACACCATGCCCTGGTAATTTTAGGAGGTGGGCTTTCACTTTTGAGTATGAACCTGTAACCATTTTAATACAATAGTTACAGGTCCATTTTCTATTTCCACCACTATCGGGATTTTGAACAACATAAACATGGTTCCAGAGTGGTTTATCATCATATGAGGTAAGTTGTGATGGACTAGGTCGTTTTGGGGCTGAATTTCTTTGGAGGTTGAGCATGGAGGAGTTTGGTGAAGCCATTGAAATTAGGAGATATTAGGAGCTGAAGAAACTCAGAAAGATTTGGTTGTGGTGTGAGAATTAGGAGATACATGGGCTTCATATTTATAGTTGAGAGAGAAAGGAATTTAAGCTAGGATAATTGTAGAGGGAAACGAAGAGTTGAAGATGATACTGGAAGTCTGGAACTTAAGATAGCAAGAAGACTTAATGAAATTTTTTTGGGAGAATATATTAATTGGGAAAATGAATAAATCATGGGTAATATAAAATCTTTGATGCTACAACTGTAGAGGATAAGATTTCTTGTACTACCCATAAACTTGTATTGTACTGCCGTTTTCTTCCACCTTTTTTTTCTTTTATCTTTTTTTCCCCCTTTTTTAAAGGTAGTTTGTTATGTATTAGTTACCTTTATTAAAAAATTATATAAATGTTTTATGTTTATGGTAATTTTATTAATATAGTAAAAAATTATTATTTTGTATGTAAATGTTTATGATCATAATATATTTTATATCATTTTTTAAAAGACGATCAATCATATATCATTAATTTGTATTCCATTAGAGATGATCAATATATCGATCATAGGCGTCACTTATAATAGATTATCGAGCATATTTTATTATTATTCCTTATTCTATTCATGATGATTAATATGTCGATCATATGCGCCCGTTATATTAGTTTATTGATCATATAACATCGTTGTTATTCTTTGATCATTTTGTTTAATGATCATCAATCATATATTATTATTCCTTATTCAATTCATGATGATCACTACATTGATCATAGCGGTCACCTATAATAGTTTATAGATCATATATTGTTGTTGTTCCTAATTCATTCATGATGATCAATACATTGATCATAGGCGTCAGTTATAATAGTTTATCGATCATATAACATTGTTCTTATTCTTTGATCATTTTGTTTAAGGATGATCGATCATATATTATTATTCCTTATTCAATTCATGATGATCACTACATTGATCATAGTGGTCACTTATAATAGTTTACCGATCATATATTGTTGTTGTTCCTTATTCCATTATCATTTTGTTTAAGGATGATCGATCATATATTGTTATTGTTCCTTATTCCATTCATGATGATCAATACATCGATCATAGGCGTCAGTTATAACTTATTATAGTTTATCGATCATATAACATTGTTCTTATTCTTTGATCATTTTATTTGAGGATGATCGATCATATACTATTATTCCTTATTCAATTCATGATGATCACTACATTAATCATAGCGGTCACTTATAAGTTTTAGTTGATCATATAACATCGTTCTTATTGCATTATCATTTTGTTTAAGGATGATCGATCATATATTGTTGTTGTTCCTAAATCATTCATGATGATCAATACATCGATCATAGGCGTCAGTTATAATAGTTTATCGATCATTTAACATTGTTCTTATTCTTTGATCATTTTGTTTAAGGATGATCGATCATATATTATTATTTCTTATTCAATTCATGATGATCACTACATCGATCATAGGCGTCACTTATACTTGCTTATCGATTATATAACATTGTTCTATTCGAATTATATAAATATTATGTATCTATTATGTTATAACCTCTAATTATTATAGTATATACAAAATATTGCTCTCTTTTTTTGGTGTATAGTCATATATTTGAAATAAAATAATTATTCATCTTGATCTTTGATAAGTATGGCTTTTCTTCGAACCTACCCATATAATTTTTTATTATTATCCTGTGAAAAAGATTTATTATTCCCACTTTTTTTTATTTAAAAAATATCATTTTATTCTAAAAATGATATATTACAAAGTTACAAACAACTTTACTATTCAGTCATTTCAACTGTTTTTTTATGTTATACATTGAAATATAATTTAAGGCCATCAAAAATATAAAGAAAGAGGGGATAGTAATTACTACTAATTAGGAGGTAGTTGGCAGATAGAGTTAACTTGTTCTTTTCTTTATCTGTTCAGTTTTCACTGTTAATATTTCACTAATTTTATTTTTTTGAAAATTATGAGTCGTTCCTTTTTTTTATCTTTTCCTTATTTATCTGATCATTTACTCCAATCCATTCCCCAAATCTCTCTTTATTTATTTTTGTCATAACTGCTATCTTTTCCTTATTTAACTTTTTGAGAAAATAAATAACTAATATAATTATTTATTAACATACGATTTTTTTATAAAATTATTTTTAATTATAAAAAAAAACTTACAGATTATATACTCAGTTCGTTACTCTTAAATTTTTTTGTCGGCTAACAATTATTTTTAATTATTCTATTGAGTAACAATTATTTTTACTATTCATCTAAATGTTTTTTTTTTGAAAACCTACTATTCATCTAAATGTTGAGTAATGAAATATCTTTTTTTTTTATTGCTTTTATAGCTAAAATTGACCAATATTCATTTTTTTTTTTGTTTAATTTGTTAGAGGGTTGAAGTATCTAAGGTTCCAAAAAATTCCTAACAACTAAACTTAGAGTGTTGTTTAATTAGTTTCTTGCATTGGGTGGAACTCTAGTCTCCTTACTTTTTTTTTTATGAGATTGTAAGCTTGACTTTGATATACTGAGTTCTACTCCCTGGTGATAATAATATGTGAAACAAAATTATCACAAAAAAAACTTAGATATACATCATATTTTGCTTCTAAATAAATAATTAATACATCGTCTTTAATAAAATTCACAACATTGGAAGACTATAAGTGTGTAGCTTATGGAGAGTGATAACTTTTGAATATTGTTGAAAGGGAATTGCACATAGTTGTATTATTTACTATTTAGTAGGCAAATAATAATCTAATAGGATAAAGTTGGTGTTTCAAAATTATTATTCCTCTAAAAATTTAATATATAAATCTTTTGTTATTTTCTCCTTTTCGAGCCTATTAGTGTAAACTTAATTATCAAAATAAAAATATTTTATTTTTTGTTATTTTTGATTAGTATCAATTTTTTTCAAACCTTTCCATATATAATTTTTTCAAATAGTATTTTTCTTTTATATTTTATAGTTCATTTAAACTTTTAACTTTATTAGTTCATTATTCTCCCTGTAAAAATTTTTTTATCAAATATTTAAATCTATGGTGTATTTTAGAAATAAATACTGCTTTGCATATCTTAGAACGAAAATATACAAAGAAAGAAAAAAGGAACTTGTCAAACAAAAAAAAAAAAAGGAAAGTAGGTAGCCACTAGCCAGTTTTTAGTAGGACATACCAAGTTGGCGTGATTAAAGGAGAAATATTAAATAAAATAAACACAATAAAAAACTTTACAACTTACAGCAGCCTTTCCCCTAAAAAAAAGAACAGAAAACAAAAACTTGCAGGCTTCCACGCTCATCTTCCTTCCTCTTCGAGTTTCCACTTTCCAGTTTCCACCATAGATAGAAGCTTGAAAGTTCACCGTAATACCTGCAAAAAAAAGTTAAAATTCATCACAACCATTCTTAGTGTGAGATAATCAAAAGCCCTCTATTTTTCAGATAAAAAAATCGCAATGATGTGGTAAATTGCAAATCTAGGGTTTACTTTTTCGAGTCGCTGGGATCCCCGGTGTCTATCAGAAAATGCCACGTCCACTTTCTCATCCCCACGTCCAGTCCGAATTCCGTGTCGGCACCGGTGTCGTGTCGTGTCGACACCGGTACGGTGGGGTGGCTGGCCGAGTCTGAGCTTCCCGCCTGAACATAATATATGTTTGTTGAACATAATCATTATTAGAAAGAGTTAAGAAAAGACAACAAGTTAAATACTTGCTTTCGCGTACTCCTCTTTCTTTTTCCTATATTCATTCTAAACTAAAAAGAATAAGAGCCTTTCTTAACTCTTGAATTGGAAGGGGAGGCCCGTTTAGGAGCGCTGTTTTCATAAAACTACTTATTTTAGCGAAACTAAACTTATTTTTACTAATCTTATTTTTTCTTAACTTAACTTAATTTTGCTTAAACTTATTTCTTTGGTTGAGGAGAATAGACCCTAAATTTTTCGTTTCTTTACTATTTAATCCTACTAGTTAGATAACACCAAAAATATTGTCCTTTTTCATTTGAGTAAATTTTAACATGGAAGACACTTGTTTGAATTAACATGAAATTGTCGAATATATAGTGATGCTTTATTAAAGCAACTTCAGCGATCATTGGGCATATACTTGGTGAATATAATTTGTGTCCCAGACTCTCAATGCACCAGTGTCCAGTCCCTTTAGATTATTCTGTTGTGGAAGTATATATTAATTATAGGGCATTACCACTAGCGTGATAACACCACCGACGGCACCACCACCGCCGGCACCACCACAAAACCGCAGGAAAAAGCATGGGGCCAAGGAAGAAGGCGAAAGATGCCGGCGAATCATCATCTCAGGTCAGTTTTAGTTATTTATTTGCCGGAAAATCCCACCACCACGTCGAGAATTTTTTTTTTTTTTTTGGTTTCCTCCAGCAAGGAAACGATGTGAATTTTTGTTTCCTCCGCTGAGGAAACCATGTACTTTTTCGTTTCCTCGGCGGAGGAAACGAAACAGATCTTCGTTTCCTCCACATAGGAAACGAAATAGATCTTCGTTTCCTCGTTGGAGGAAACGAAAGATGATTTCATTTCCATGGGAACGATATACTTTTTGGTTTCCTCCACTGAGGAAACGAAGATCTGTTTCGTTTCCTCCGCCGAGGAAACGAAAAAGTACATCGTTTCCATTTTTTTTTAATTTCGAATGATTTGTTGCAATTTTTTATTTTAATAATATTATGTTTTGTTGTAATATCAGTAATAATTTTATGTTTTGCGTGTTTTTTTTTGAATAATATTATGTTTTGATTATGTTAGTAGTGATATTATCATGTTAATTAGTAATAATAATAATATTATTTAGTGATATTAACATGTTATAATTCGTATTTATATTCGCTAATGTTGATATTATTCATAAAATTAGCATAAATAATGTAGCATGTTGTAATATTTAGTAAAATTAGCATGTTAATTAGTTATAATAATAATAATAATAATAATAATAATGTAGCATGTTATGCGACAAATTTAGTTATATTAATGTTAATATAATATAATAACGACGAAGGTGCTAGATATTGAATTAAAATGATTAAATAGTGATTAATAAAAAATATTGATAATTAGGCTCAGTCGAGAGACGTAGGCCGCGAGAGTGTGGGTGTCGAGGGATCTAGGCCACGACACACTCGATCTCGTGGTATCAATGCATCGAGTAGGAGGGCGAGGGCAGAAGAGCAGGATAGGGCGGGTCCTATTCCTGAGGATGCGCCTCATAGTCCGGATTGGGATACTAGGGATGAGGAAGAGTTGGAAAATGCTTTGAGCGGTGATCCACAGGAGGCCACTTCCCGCGTCACTGTGAGGAAGGGTAGAGGAGGGAGATTTGTGTCGGAGTCATCAAGTTTCGCACGTAGTCGGAGTTCGAGCAGGGCCAGAGCTGCTAGTGATACTTCCTGGAGAGTTACGGAGTCTATGCTTGGGGGCCCTATTGACGGTAGCATGATTCCTAGCTATCCGGCTCACATCAGCGCACGTATCTACCATGATCCGCGTACTTATACGGTGATGCTGTGTCATAATCGTGCTAGTGTGTTTAGTAGTTTGAAGAGTTGGGACTTCGATCCGCAATCGCAGCTGCGTGTAGATGTGTCTTGTATCAGCCATCTTCCGTTTATTATGTATTCGAACCTTGACTACCCACTGATTTCAGCGTTTATAGAACGTTGGCAGCCGAACACGAACACGTTTCACTTGCCTTTCGAGGAGATGACGATCATGTTGCATGACGTTTGGCAGATCATACGTGTTCGGTGTTCCTATTGATGGTCACACAGTGAGGGGTGCTTTGTCATCTGATGATTTGTATGTTCGGTTTGAGGAGCTACTCCATGTTACTCGGGATGAGCTATTTCAGGACCCAACACCTATCTGGAAGAACAGGGGTGTCAGTGTTGGCGAGATTGTTCGTCTAGTGCACGTATTCCCAAGATGAAGAACATTGTTCGTCCATGCCCGAACAAACTTCTCTTTGTACACAAGCCAAGTAGTTTCCACGTACTCGATGATTTTAGGCCACTGTCCGTAAACATCTCTCATGCATTCAACCGCCGCTAGATAACCCATCTCGGAGGTGGAGTCAATTATCTTATACCAACTTCGCTTCAAGAATCTCGGACCAGCATCGGGGTTGCCCATGATGAGATTCACTCTACTCTGCACATCTTTGTTGATATGCCATCTATATAACAAATGTGCAGAGTTAGGAAACACTTCCCGAACCGCTTTCATAAGACCCAAATCACGATCAGTTATGAGTGTAACAGGGACACAATTCACCCCGATAAGCAACCTAAACTTATCCAACACCCAATTGTAACTATCAGCTGTTTCATTGACCATCAGAGCATAACCAACAATAAAGTTCTTGTTACAAGGTGTCATCCCAATGAGCTCTAGAAAAGGCATGTTATACTTGTTGGTTTTGTACGTAGCATCCACACCAACAACATGCGGATAAGTACGGAGGATATCTGCCGACCGAGGGTGCACCATAAACGCCTGTGTCATTACATTGTCTCATCGTCTTGTCTTATCCAATGAAGGTAGTTATGCTCTCGAGCAAGGTGGAGGAATTGTTGCATCACGTCTCTACCATCCATTGCTTCCCTTCTATCCTTTTCCTTCAGGTTGTAGAAGTGTCTCATATTTGGATGATCATCGGAAAATTTCTCATTAACGGCTTTCATGATGCTGGCAGGCCTAACGTGCGACTTAATCATATCACGAGCGAAAACCTTAGCCGCCGAACTTAGGCCGCTCATGGGTCGGTGGCCCTCACGGTAATGAATAAACTCGTGATTGTGCATGCCACTTATCCCTGGCTCTGCTTTGATCACCCATCTTGTTTGATTAGGGTAATCCAAAAACATTATCTTAACTCCCGCTCTACATCCACATACTTTTGTTTTCGTAGCTACACGCTCTGCTACGCTAAGATCCCTACCTTCACCCCGATATCTTTCACCCCGATTACATTTCATATAAACATACTCTCGACCACTAGCCTCAGTTTTATGATTTGACGAAATTATCATCACAAATCCAATTTCACGTGCCCTTGTTTTAACCCAAGCTTGTAATTCCTTTTTATCAGCCCAAAGCGTTTCATTATAGAACATGTGATTATAATCTATATAATCACCCCCAAAATCCGACAAATAAACCTATAACATTTTAACATTTACTATTTAGACTATTAATCTATATAATCACAATTATTAATATTAACTAAATATCCATTAACAAAACATATTTGCGAACAACCTAATAATTACACGACTATTATTTGCTAACAACTAATTATCATAATAATTCCAATAATACGCAAACATATTCATTTAAAGCTTATAATTACACAACCTAATAACAAATCAATATTAACTGATTATTTGCTAACATCCTAATAATTACACGACTATTATTTGCTAACATCCTAATAATTACACGACTATTATTTGCTAACAACTAATTATCGTAAAAATTCCAATAATACGCAAACATATTCATTTAAAACTTATAATTACACAACCTAATAACAAATCAACACTTACAGATTTTCACAACAATGCTAATCAGAAAATTAATATTAATGTGCGAATTAACAAAAAAAAAAAATTTGGTTTCCTCCAGCAAGGAAACGATGTGAATTTTTGTTTCCTCCGCAGAGGAAACGAAACAGATCTTCGTTTCCTCCATGCTTTTTCGTTTCCTCCATGGAGGAAACGAAAAAGTACATTGTTAGCGTGAGTTGGTGGCGGAAAAAAAAATTTAAAAACTAACCACATTCCGTTGCGGTGTTGCGGGAGGCGTTGACGGTTCTTCGTCGGACATTGTGGTGCTTCGGTGTTGCTGTGACAGTGGTGATCCGCGACGATGAGGTGGTGCTCCGGTAGTGGTGGTTGTCCGCGGTGGTGGTGGTGCGCAAGTGTGGTTACAGTGATGGTGGTCCGCCGGTGGTGTGCTCGGAGTGTACCTGTGGTGGTGGTGGTGCGCAAGTGTGGTTACAGTGATGGTGGTCCGTCGGTGGTGTGCTCGGAGTATATCTCCGGTGGTGGTGGTGTCGCCGGTGGTGGTGGTCTGGTGGTGGTAGTGCAGGAGGTGAGAGAAAGGGGTGAGAAAGTAGGAGTAGAGTGAGGTTGGATGAGAGGTGAGAGAGTAAGAGTGGGGTGACAGGGGAGGAGTATGGGGGGCATTTAAAGGGAAAAATACGGGCGATTTTTAGTAAATACGGGCGGCAAATAGCGATGGGGTAATTATAATGTCATGGCTGGATTTATATACCTTTGTTCCTGCTCTTATTCTTCAGGCTGATTCTCTAATATGATTACTTATTTGTTTATTTATGTTTTTCTCTATCCTTACAATGTTTAATACAGGGGGAAGATGGCTGGGTAAGGGCCAAGGGGAGACCACAAGCAGGAAGGATATGATTTTATTACATTTAAATAGAGATGGCCAACAGTGCGGGCCAATCCAGCCCATCCAGCCCAGCCCGCCTCTTGGGCCGTGTGGGCTGAGCCCACGAAAAGCCCGGTCCAGCCCAGCTCAAACTGTGAAATTGGTGGGTGGGCCGTGGGGCAGATGTTTTGAGCCCAACCCACGAAAGCCCGCTACTAAATCCGCCCAGCCCGGTCCACGAAATCGGTCCAGCCCGGCTCATGAACCGGACCAGCCCAGCCCAAGTAATCATTCAACCAAATTGTGTATATTTTAATCAAATTGTATATATTTTAATCAAATTTCATATATTATAATTCAATCAAATTCAAAAATAATGAAATTATTCATTAATATTAATAATTGTATATATTTTAATTAATTTTAAAGGTTTTATGTAACAATAATAAATGATTCTAATGATTAAATAATTCTGAAAAAAAAATTCGCATCCCGGCCCACTAGGGCCCGCGAACCAGCCCGCCCAAACAGTGAATTTCATGGTCCGGTCTTGGGTCGTAAAATCGCAGCCCGGCCCACTAGGGCCCGCGGACCAGCCCACCCAGCCCGCACCAGTGGCCATCTCTACATTTAAATAAAAAGCCTTCTTAACAGGTTTAAGTCATACTTGGAATTATCTTGGGACGATCAACATAGTTATGATTATTCCTATCAAATATTCCATTTAACTTTTATCAATAAGCTTTGGCACCTTTTTCCAGAGGAAATAGTAAGGTCTAACAGGACCATATAATAGTCTCTCTTTTCAAAATCCAGAGTGAAAAGAGGGTTAATGCAGGATTTCCCCATTCCAAGGTGTTCCAAAAGATGTATATAGTAATAAAGTTTGCTCAACCATGCATTACACAATGTTGCATGTTATTAAAAAGTTTTAAGAGCCACAAAATCAAATCTTCTGACTTTTGTATAGCATATAACAATTAAAGGAACACTAATTTCCAAACACCCTTAAGTACAACCAATACAGAAAGGAAGCTATACCTGCGGATGAAGAAGTTGGTCAAGATGCTGTGGCTCTACCATCTTAATGGCAATACGAGTATCAACAATTCCTTCATTCACCATGTCAACAGCTATCTTCACAGCACCTTTTCCAGTTCGCTTACCAGATCGGCATTGCAACATCCACAGCCTATTTTTTTGAACAGTGAATTCAATATCCTGTATTAACATGAATGGGCCCACCAAATTGACCATTGCAACAAATTCAAAACTTCTTGTTAAGGAAACTTCTCCGTGCTATGCTGAGCGCCAATGTGGACAAGCAAATAAAATCAAATTTATGTACACTAATTTATTATTTGTTATTACCATCATATCCTTGTAATGTTGTTCTAAAATTTCACAGTTCTCCACAAGTTATCTGTAAGCTTCAGGCACGCAGTTCTTCATCGTGTCCAAGTCTTGTGGTGTTCTAATGCCAGCGACTACATCTTCTCCCTGAGGTTGTAATGGCATAGTACCGAAAAAAATATGAAAAATAAGCAAAATCAATGTTCTCTAATTTTGTACAGGTTTATAGATATACGCCATTAACCAAAAACTCTCCATAAAGCTTATTTTCACCAGTGCTTGGGTTACGAGTAAAAAGAACACCTGTCCCTGAAGTATCTCCCATGTTACCAAATACCATAGACTGAATATTAACTGCAGTCCCTTTCAACCTTTTAATATGGTTGATGCTTCGATATTTAACAGCTCTTGGACTGTCCCAGGAATCAAACACTGCTTGAATGGCTAGCTGAAGTTGTTTCTCTGGATCTATAAATTGTTTAACATGGCACAAGATAAGGAATTCAAGCTCTGAAATACTCCAAACAAATCTAGATGTCGAAAATGGTGAGTTTATGTCCTGAAAGTTAATCAGCAATAGAGGATAAGAAGAGGGAGAACAGAAAATTTTGTTTCATACCAGCAGGAAAATTCTCTCCTTTTCTTTCAAGATACACATTCTTGTACTGCTCTACAAGCTCTTTCAGATCAGAGTCAAGTTTAACTCCTTTAGCTTGCTTCAACTTTTCTAACTGCTCCTCGAATGATGAATGAGGAATACCCATTACCTTAAAGAAGAAACAGTGGAATTCAGCTAGAGAATCCATTGATGCAAAAGTTGAAGTCCTATATCTGAAGCACGACTGTGTAAGCAACCTTTGGAGAGCTAAAATACAAGCATTTCACAGATCATAAGTCATGCTATATTTCCTTAACATTGATTGCTGTGTTACCTTTTAGATGCTTCTGAATGTGAAAAGAAGCATTCTACAGAAACTAGGTGAAACTACACAGAGGAAAACACTTACTACACCACCAAACATGTCCAGGAAACGCCTAAATGAGTCATAGGCAAACCGTTCTCCACTTTTTGCTGCCAGGCCTACAACCACTTCATCATTAAGTCCAAGGTTGAGGACAGTGTCCATCATCCCTGGCATAGAAATCTGTAGATATACAATTCCTAACTTTTATTAGGGAAAAAAGATGCATGAAAATTGAAGGAAGAGCTCTTTATAATTTTGAAGAAAAATGTCGTCAACTTCTATATTGACCCACATATATCACTCATAAAAAAAAATCTCGTACCGCAGCACCAGAACGAACTGAAAGTAGAAGAGGCTTTAAAGGGTTTCCAAGGTAAGCTCCCATGTCATTCTCTACCACTCTCAAACCCTCCAGGATTTCCTCCCACAACTTTCAAGAATGCTCTTGTCATTGTCCTGATACTCTTGGCATGCTTCTGTCGAAATGGTCAACCCAGGTGGAACAGATAAGCCTATGCTGGCCATTTCTGCAAGATTTGCTCCTTTTCCTCCCAACTACATTTTCAGAAATGGAGATATCTCAGCATCACAAAGAACGATATACTTCTTAGTAAAGTGTTAAGGATTACTGTCAACAACTTTGGCGGGAAGACCATGCTACCCCTATGGTCTACGCTTAAGCTTGTTTACATCACTCTGAGCAAGAATATTCAGTGACTAGATGCATTCATGCATATGTAACTAAGCGTGAAAATTGCCAGTTCAATCATGAAATTCATATACGTCAACATCCAATTGACTTACCAATTACTTCATGCTCCTGTTTCCTTCACTTCTTCCTTTACCAAAAGTGAATACTCGCTGTATGAATAAAGAAAGTTAAATGAAAGTGAAAATCTTAACAGTATTGTACCTTAAGCTTTACATTAAGAGAAAAAAAATTGTTATTTCGATAAAAACATGAATGTTATTTATAAGGATTTGCAAATTTTGCATGAGTATCAAATTCTGGATCCATATGCCTTGTTCACAACTTATGCAGATACTTATAGTGTACCTTTCTGGTGGTTGCAATTGGGTCTGAGATCAGAGCCATGACAGCTTGGGACCTCAATGGGCTTGCAGGCTGATATGGAGGTTTCCTGTTCTGATATTGAACACATTGCATGCTTTTGCATTGACTACAACAAACTAGAGTTTGGTCCCTTAAAAAACCAATCTGATCTAAGTGCTTCACATTAAATAGTGTCTGTGTGCAGATATCAGGAGCAGATCTGATCAGCATTCCTTTAAAAGCAGATGCCATCTTCTGTTATAAGTTCAAGATCTCTGTAAAAGGTGAAATGATATTGAAAGCGAATAGATCAAATCTCAGTTCTGACAGCTTTTCAAAGCGAAATTCGGACTTCAAACAATGCTTCCGAAAATCTAGGCAATATGTATTACACTTTACCAAATTCAAAATAATTTGGAATAAATAAATACTGCATCCGCCGTATTATGATTTGGTAAGTGATGAAGAAGTGTACTAATAAGGTACCTAGGGAATTTCACCTAGTTTATAAAAGGAGGCTTAGAAAGAGTGGACTGGAAGAGTTTGAATGATGAAGAGAGAGAGACTAGAGTAAGAGGCTGCGAGGCACTCATCATCTTGGTCATTGCGTACAAAAAGACAAATGATAAACTTTTTACTTTTCTTCTCTCTCTGAATCTCTGTTCCTCCTCCCTCTCTCTCTTCAGAGAAAGGGGAGGTTGGCGAGCCTCGCCGGTGCTGGGCAGGGAAGACGAAAGGTGGCAGTGGTGGGAGCACCGATGATGTCGAGTGTGCGGTGGTTTGGGGGCGAAATTGATTTGATTTTGTAATAACAATATACCAGTCGACGGTGGTGGTGGTGGTGGTGGTGGTGGCCTTGTGGGTTTTGAGGTCAATGGAAGAGAGAGAGAGAGGGGAAAATGGCTGAATGGAAGACACAGAAATTTTAATGCAATTTTGTTGTGGCTTACTCATTTTACCATTGTTAATCAAGCTTCATCGAACTAGCGGACTGATATCTATACCTGATCTTTGTTGAAGTAATATTATTTTAATTAACTTTGAGTTTAATTTATAATTTAAAGATAAATGGACTGATTTACACTGATTTGGGGGGAGACCCAGTTGAGAGAAATGGGTTGCTGTTAGAATTTGGGATGAATGTCAGTGTGAGGATGAAAATTGTGGAGGCGGTGAGGTTGGAAATAGAGACGAAGACTTATACAGGGAAAATGTATGGTGAAAATTGACGTTTTTATACAACATTATATCATCCAACCGCTTTTTATAAAATTGAAATCAAGATTTCAGTCTTATTGTTTTTAATATACTCCCTCTGTATTTTTTTATCTTTCTCACTTGGAATTTTGACACTATTCACAATTAAATAGAATCTTTAAAATTTTTCTCAATATATAAGAAAAAATATAGTCATGTGGGTTCTTGTTTGATTCGTCTCAATGATCGATATTTAAGGTAGAATAAGTGCATTGGCAAATGTGTAAAGTCAAAGTAGGAAAGATAAAAAAATGCAGAGGGAGTAGTATACTATCTCTGTTTTTTTTAGTGGCAACATTTGCTTTTTAGCACTATTAATCAATCAACTTTGTTAAATAATCTCGCACCATTATATAAGAAAAAACATAGTCAAGTGGGGTCTTGTTAGATTCGTCTCAATGCGATGATTCCAAATATGAAATTTTTATAATTTTTACTTACACCCAATATGAGATATTAACGTTCAAATAAGTGTCTCGGTAAATGTAAAAGGCAAATGTTGCAACTAAAAAAAACGAAGGAAAGTATTTGATACTTTAAATTTGGCAAGTAATAATTATGGTTTCAAGGTAACCAATGAATCAATTAAGGGTTCAAAATGCAAATTAGTTCAAGAATACCAAAGTAACAATGTAAGGGTACCAAATTACCCCTTTTAATGATACCAAAGTGTACTTTGAATAATACCAAAGTAACAATACAAGGGTACCAAATTACCCTGATAATGGTACCAAAGTATCATTTTAATGAAACCAAAGTAATAATGCAAGGGTAAGGGATGTAAATGAGACGAGAGAGCTCGCGAGCTACTCGAGATCGACTCAGTCAAACCTCGACGTGAGTGAGCTCGAATTGCACTCTAGTTCGGCTCGAAATGTTGTTGAGTCTAGTTAAGCAACTCGATACTCGACTCGAAAAACTCGTGAGAAGCTCGAATACCCAAATATCTATACAAAATACCTAAATTTGGCATATTTTATACCTTTGGGTTGCTTTTAACACGAACCACTCGCAAGTTACTCGAAATCTACTCGGTCAAAGCTTGACTCGAGTGAGCTCGACTCAAAATTCTAATGAGTCGAGTTGACCTAGCTCAAACTCGAACTCAACTCGCATCATTTACACCCCTATGCAATGATACAAAACTACCCCTTTAATGGTACCAAAGTATCATTTGAATAATACCAAAGTAACAATGCAAGGGTACAAAATTACCCTTTTAATGGTACCAAAGTATCATTTCAATAATACCAAAGTGAAAATGCAAGGGTAGGGATGTAAATGAGACGAGACAACTCACGAGCTACTCGAGATCGACTCGGTCAAAGTTCGACTCGAGTGAGCTCGGATCGCACTCGAGATGTTGTCGAGTCGAGTTAAGCAACTCCATACTCGACTCGAAAACTCGTTAGAAGCTCGAATGAGACGAGACAACTCGCGAGCAACTCGAGATCAACTCGGTCAAAGCTCAACTCGAGTGAGCTCGGATCGCACTCGAGTTCGACTCGAGATGTTGTCGAGTCGAGTTAAGCAACTTGAAAACTCGTGAGAAACTCTAATACCCAATTATCTATACAAAATACCTAAATTTGGCATATTTTATACCTTAGGGTTGCTTTTAACACGAGACACTTGCAAGTTACTCGAAACCTACTCGATCAAAACTTGACTCGGTCAAAGCTTGACTCGAGTGAGCTCGACTTGAAATGTTAATAATTCTGGTCGAGCTAGCTCAAACTCGAACTCGACTCGCACCATTTACACCCCTATGCAAGGGTACCAAATTACCCTTTTAATGGTACCAAAGTATCATTTGAACAATATCAAAGTAACAATCAAGGGTACCAAATTATCCTTTTAATGGTACCAAAGTATCCTTTGGTACCATGGACATGATACTTGGGTATCGATCATTCAAATGACACTTTGAACCATTGATTTGATACTTTGGTAGCATTCAAAATATAATTTGGTACCATGACAGGATACTTTGGTATCATTCAAACGATAATTTGGTACCATTGGTATGATATTCTATATCATTGAAACGATACTTTGAACCATTGATTTGATACTTTGATAGCATTCAAAAGATACTTTTGTACCATGACATGATAATTTGGTACTTTAATTTGGTATCATTCAAAGGATATTTTGGTATCATTGTTAGGATACTTGAATTTGGTATATAATTCAAAGCATATTGATACGTTTGTACCATTGATTGGATACTTTGGCTGCATTAAAGGATACTTTGGTATCATATTGATAGTATGTTTTGGTATCGTTTAAAGAATACTTTAGTACCATTGACTTGATAATTTGGTACCATTGACTGGATACTTTGGTATCATCCAAAGGATATCTTGGTATCATTCAAAGGATATTTTTATCAATCAAATGGTTCTTTGGTACTATTGATTCGATACTTCGATAGCATCAAATGATACTTTGATACCATTGACAAAATATTAGGATACTTTGGTATCATTGATATATATGATACTTTAATTTGGTATCATTCAAATGATATTTTGGTATCATTATTAGGATACTTAAATTTGGTATATAATTCAAAGCATATTGATACGTTTGTACCATTGATTGGATACTTTGGCTGCATTAAAGGATACTTTGGTATCATGTTGATAGTATATTTGGTATCGTTTAAAGAATACTTTAGTACCATTGACTTGATAATTTTGTACCATTGATTGGATACTTTGGTATCATCCAAAGGATATCTTGGTATCATTCAAAAGATATTTTTATCAATCAACTGGCTTTTTGGTACTATTGATTCGATACTTCGGTAGCATCAAATGATACTTTGGTACCATTGACAAAATATTAGGATACTTTGGTATCATTGATATATAGGATACTTTAATTTGGTATCATTCAAAGGATATTTTGGTATCATTGATAGGATACTTGAATTTGGTATATAATTCAAAGGATATTTTGGTACCATTAATAGGATATTTTTTGTATCATAATGATACTAATTCGATATCCTTAGTTGGATACTTTAGTATCATTTAGATGACACTTTAGTACCTTTGAAAATATACTTTGAAACCCTTGAAAGAGTAATTTGGTACCCTTGCTGTAATACATTGGTACCCTTGCATTGATAACTTCGAACCTTTGATGCATTGATAACATCGAAGCTATACTTTGTTACCTTTAAAGTCATACTAAGGTACACTTTTAAAAACGCGCTTTGTGTAGTTTCTTAAAAACACTTAGTCACACTTGTAATTTGAGAAGGCAAATATCGATTGCTCGGCGAATACATTCAAATTTCCATATATATTTTCTTTGTTCTGAAATAAGTGAAACAATTCTCTCAAAAAGCTCTCAAATAAAAAAAAAATATTTCGAGTCGAGTTAAGCAACTCGATACTCGACTCGAAAACTCGTGAGAAGCTCGGATACTCAATTATCCATACAAAATACCTAAATCCGGCATATTTTATACCTTAGGGTTGCTTTTAACACGTGACACTTGCAAGTTATTCGAAATCTACTCGATCAAAACTCGACTCGGTCAAAGCTCGACTCGAAATGCTCACGAGTAGAGTCGAGCTAGCTCAAACTCGAACTCGTCTCACATCATTTACACCCCCATGCAAGAGTACCAAATTACTCTTTTATTGGTACCAAAGTATCACTTGAATATACCAAAGTAACAATGCAAGGGTAGCAAATTACCCTTTTAGTGGTACCAAAGTATCATTTGAATAATACCAAAGTAATAATGCAAGGGTACCAAATTACCTTTCTAATGGTACCAAAGTATAATTTCAATGATACCAAAGTAACAATGCAAGGATACAGGTGTAAATGAGACGAGACAGCTCGCGAGCTACTCGAGATCGACTCGGTTAAAACTCGACTCGGTTCAAACTCGACTCTGTCCAAACTCCACTTGAGTGAGCTCAACTCAAATCGAGTTCGAGTCGAGTTAAGCAACTCGATACTCGACTCGAAAACTCGTGAGAAGCTCGAATACCCAATTATCTATACAAAATACCTCAATTTGGCATATTTTATACCTTTGGGTTGCTTTCAACACGAGACACTTGCAAGTTACTCGAAATCTACTCGATTAAAACTCGACCCGGTCAAATCTCGGTCAATACTCGGTCAAAACTCGACTCGGGTGCTCCCGACTCAAATCGAGCTCTACTCGAAATGCTAACGATAACAAAATATCATGTCCATGATACCGACGTATACTTTGAAGGATACCAATATATCCAATCAATGACACCATCACACCTATGTATCATTTAATGACAATGATACCAAAGCATCGTTTGAATGATACCAAATTATCCTGTCAAAGTTACCAAATTATCTATAACAAACTATCTTATCAGTGATACCAAATAATATTTTGAATGATACCAAAGCCAATCAAGGATACCTATATATCTCTTGAATGATACCAAAGTATTATTTAAGCGATACCAAAATATATGGTCAATGGTACCAAAGTATTCTTTGAATGATACCAAAATATCCTGTGAATTTGGTAGCAAAGTATTCTTTGAATGATACCGAAATATACTGTAGATGATATCAAAGTATCCTTTAATTGATACCAAGATATATGGTCAATGATACGAAAATATTATTTGAATGATACCAAAATAAACTATCAATATGGTTCCAAAGTATCCTTTGAATGATACCAAAATATCATGTCGATAATATCAAAGTATCATTTGAATGATACCACATTATCCAATCAATGACACCAAATTATCCTTTAAATGATATCAAAATATCATGTCAATGGTACGAAAGTATTGATATAAAAAAAATTGTTAATAGTACCAAAGAATCTTTGGAATGATACCAGAGTATTCATGTAGAGGTACCAAAATATTCTTTAAATGATACCAAAGTATATGGTCAATGGTACCAAAGTATTCTTAACATTATACCAATATATCCTGTCAATATTGTTGTAGTCTAACATCTACGGTTCCCTTGAAGACACTTGGGCTCATCATAGCCGTACACGTGTCACCCTAGTTAAAAAGGAGAAAAGCCTTGAATCTCTGGGCTACACTCAGCTGAGTTAAAAGGTTTAAGTTCTGGCCCAACAGTCAGAGCCCAGCAGTGCAAGATGGCTGAAGGAGAGTGGTTAATAGACATCCACCAGTCATGGTCTGCCACGTGTCATGATCTGATTCCTCAACCAATCAGAGGCTACTATTGTAGGTCAGTTTTTCAGGTTAGCTGTCAACTTGCTATCACTATAAATACTCCAGAAATCAGGAGAAAAGGCATTCAATGCAAACAGTGCAAAGTTACTCTGATAAAATACTCTCTCACTTTCTCTCTCTATCTCTACTTTCTCTCACTACTCCTGATATCTGACTTAAGCTTCGGAGGGGGAACCACCACCCAAACCTCCAGGGTGGGTCCCTTTTTGCAGGTTCGGGAGCAAAGCCAAGGCTAAGGACTAAGCAGATTCAGACATCGTTGCACAAGTCTCCAGCTGAAGAACACTCAAGATACTAATTTACTTGCTCGACAAGGAAGCTAAGCTTACAGCTTGCTTGTTGGACAAGTGGATAAAACATTTGGCGCCGTCTGTGGGGAGACGCAACGATGACTGATTGTCAATCGTCCAACATTGCCAGGAATCGAAGCCTTCAAGTTAATGTCGAGGATACGGTGGAGCATGAAAGACCACCTAGAGGAAGAGATAGACCCCCGTCCATTGTCAATGTTCTTGGACCAAGCCAAAGAACCTGGTCATCCAAGTGAATGCGGATCGTCCAAAGGATCGCCGCCCACCTGGAGAATGTCTTGAATGACTTTCGGACTAAGATGGCGGCGGTCGTCCCGGGAGCAGATTAAAAGCAATATGCTTTGTTTTTCATCACAACCCGGAGCTACCGCTAACAATCCACCTCGTCCTAGAGGACGTTCTCAAGTAGATCGTCCGGGTCCTAGTCGACATGTTCGCCAGAGCCCCTCAGGAGGACGGCAAAGAGGAAAGCAGACGAGAGGATAATGATTAACGAAGAAAGATGGACTGGAACCTGGTGGTGAGAACTCAGGACCATGTTCGTCCAAGCGGGCACCGCATGGAAACAGATGCCAGAGAGTACCTAGAAGCAAAGAAAGCTGCTGCATTACAACGATCAGCGACAGGATCTACACCATATTTGAGAGACCCTCCTTTGAGGTTGTCGTCCAGAGGGGAGGGACGAAGTTTAAGTCACTCTCCTGTTCATCCGCGACAGGAGAAGACAGTGGCTCAGCCCATGGTCTATAGGCGTCCAGTGCCTGCAAACACTTCATCCAATCCTGTAATGAAAGAACATCGCAAGGAGTTCATACCCATTGAGGGACAGCTGGGAGCCCTCCGGATCAACTGGCCTACCCCATTCTCGGCCAGGATCATGGAGGCGCCCCATTCCCAAAGGTAAAACTCCCAACCATTGAGCCTTTTGATGGGAAAACCGATCCCGATGATCACCTGTCTCGCTTACAAACATCAGATGTACGTCCAAGGAGTGGACGATGCTACTTGGTGTAAGAATTTCCCAGCTACCGTGAAGGGAGTAGCTCGAAGTGGTTCAATAATCTTCCCCCAATTCCGTCAACAATTTTCTCGAACTCGGTTTCTTATTCACTAGTCACTTTGTTGCCAACAAGCAAGAGCAAAAGACAAGCATGCACCTAGGCAAGGTCGTCCAGGGACCTAAGGAGGCTCTTAGAAGTTTCGTTAAGAGATTTAACCTAGAAGCACTTCAGATCCAAGATCTTAATGCTGGAGTAGCCTTTGACGCCTTCATCAGGGGTCTAAGGCCAGGAAGTTTCAAGTTTGACCTTGTTAAGAAGAAAATCTCCACTCTTGCTGAGGCTTTAAGAGAAGCGGAAGCATTTATTCATGCCACCGAAGTATGTGCTGAGGCAAAGCATCCTGAGTCTAAGAAGCCTGAAGAGGTTGCTCAGCCAAAGAAGAGCAACCCCAAGAAGGCCGAGACTTGGGCGATAACCTCCAACACCACTTCGTCTAGAAAGAGCAAGAGAAATGAGGCTGAGCCATCCTCATCCAATCCTGTTGAGTTTAAAAAAGACCAATACTCCATCCTCATGGAGATTAAGGATCAGTATGAGTTGAAGGCCCCAGGTGAGATGAAAACCCCTTATAGAAATAGGGATAAGAGCAAGTATTGCCACTTCCACAAAGATTGTGGTCATGAGACCAATGAATGTAAGCACCTCAAGAGAGCTTTCGAAGAGTTAGCCCGAAAAGGAAAGATGAACTCATATATGCCTCAAGGGGGAAGGAAGTTTCCGAGGAAAGATGATTGGCATAGCAAGAAGAAGGAGAGTGCAAGCACCGACGAAGATGTTGTTCTCGTAATCTCCGGTGGGTTTGCTGCTGGGGGACCAACCAATAGAGGGCACAAAAACTACCTTAGGGAGCTCGACCAAGTTTTGTTAGCAGATCAGACAAAGGCTGAGCCCTTCCCAAGGGTGGTAGTTAGTGAGCAAGATCGGGGCAGGTTGAGGACTCCCCATGATGATCCCTTGGTTGTAGAAATGAAAATAGCAAACTTGAGAGTAAGAAGGATCCTGATCGACACCGGAAGTTCGACGGACATCATTAGTGCTGATTGCTTGTCCAGACTAAAGTTTGAGGAGAAGAACTTAGTTCCCGTTCACCATCCCATCATAGGGTTTGGGGGAGGAGTCATTCATCCAATGGGAACTGTTACTTTGCCCGTTCGAATGGGAGAAAAGGATGCAGCTAGAACCTTGTTTATCAAGTTCTTGGTGGTCCGAGACCTGACAACCTACAATGTCATTCTTGGACGACCAACTCTGAATCATGTCAAAGCAGTCATAGTAACTCACCTGATGTTGATGAAGTATGAGTGTGATGATGGCCAGATTGGCTCTTTATATGGAGACCAACAGGTGGCTAGGGAGTGTTATTTGACTACCCTCAAGCCATCATCATGGAAAATAGGCAGCGAGGATCAGACGAAGGTTATTGGCGAAAGGAAAACGTCTGAAATAGAGAAGGATCAGACGAAGGTTGTTGGCGAAAGGAAAACGTCTGGAATAGAGAAAGGTCAGGCGAAGATGGCTAGCGAGAGGAAAACGTCTGGATTTGTCAAAGATCAAGTCGCCTCGTTAAAGCTGACCATTGAGAGCCCTCAGACGCCTTTTGCCCCCTCAAGGAAGGCGTCTGAACATCTCCCCAGCAAGAAGAGAAAATATGAAATCATCAAGGAAAAACTCTCCTCGTCTGAAGAAGTCATGGCCATCATGGGACTAGCAGTAGAACGTCCAGAGCCAGTGGAAGCTCCTGAAGAGGTCCGTCTGGATGAAGCTCGTCCAGAGAGGACTCTCAAAATTGGATCTTCGCTCAGCCCTGATCTGAAGGGTCATCTTGTCAACTTGCTGAAAGAGTTTCAAGTTGTGTTTGCCTATTGCGTTGAAGAGATGCTCGGAATTGATCCGGAAGTAGCCGTCCATCGGTTGAATGTTGATCCAAATTTGAAACCTATTCGTCAGAAGAAGAGGCATTTGGGACCGGCTAGAAACCAGGCGGTCGACCAAGAAGTTCAGAAGTTGTTGGAATCCAAGTTCATCAAAGAAACCTATTATCCAGATTGGATAGCAAATGTGGTTATGGTGCCAAAGCCCAATGGCACCTGGAGAATGTGTGTGGACTACACTGACCTCAAAAAGGCTTGTCCTAAGGACAGTTTCCCTTTGCCTAAGTTGGATCGTCTGGTAGACTCCACAGCTAGCCATGCTTTGCTGAGCTTCATGGACGCTTATTCAGGTTTTCATCAAATCCCAATGTGGCTAGAGGATCAGGACAAAACGTCCTTCATTACTGAAAAAGGACTGTATGGCTGGGTGAGGATGTCATTCGGCCTGCGCAATGCTCCGGCCACTTTTCAAAGATTGATCAATAATGTTTTTCAGCCGCAGTTGGGACGAAACATGGAGGCATATATTGACGATATGATAGTCAAGAGACGTCAAGAAGAAAGCCATGTTGGTGATTTGAGAGAAACTTTTGAAACTCTCAGGAAATACAAGTTAAAGCTGAACCCCAGCAAATGTGTCTTTGGGGTCTTGTCAGGGAAGTTTTTAGGTTTCTTGGTGGACCAGAGGGGTATAGAGGCTAATCCCGAAAAAATTAAGCTATTCTAGATATGAAGTCTCCTTCAAAGACAAAGGAAGTGCAGAGACTGACGGGTTGCTTGGCTGCCCTTGGACGTTTCTTGTCTAAGTCAGTTGACAAGTGCCATCACTTCTTTGCCACGATCAAGAAAAAGGCCAAGTTTGAATGGACAGCGAGAGCGAGAGCAAGCCCTTCGGCGCGTCAAAGATCACCTTCGGCGCCTTCCTAGGTTGGTCACCCAGTGAAGGGGAAAACTGTTTGTATACTTGGCAGTGTCCACTCAAGCCGTGAGTGCCGTCCTTCGGGCTGAAAGAGAGACCGTCCAAGTTCCCATATACTTTGTGAGTCATGTGCTCAAAGATGCGGAAAATAGGTATACTCCAGTCGAGAAGTTTGGATTGGCCCTAGTCATGGCCAGCAGAAAGTTGAGGCCTTATTTCTTGGCACACAGTATAATCGTCTACACTGATCAACCTTTGAAGCAAGTTCTACAGAAGATGGGAGCCGCTGGGCGGATGCTAAAATGGGCGGTTGAGCTTAACATGTTTGATATATCATTTGAACCAAGGAAAGCCATTAAGGGGCAAGCCTTGGCAGATTTTATAGTTGAGCTTACTCGGCCAACCATAGAGCCAATATCCGATCCGGCTAGAGGAAGGAAGCATTGGACGCTCATGGTTGATGGATCGTCCACAGCCAATGGATGTGGAGCGAGAATCATTTGTCAATCTCCCGAAGGGGACAAGTTTGAATATGCATTAAGATTCCGATTCGAGCGTCCAATAACGAAGCTGAATATGAGGCACTCTTAGCTGGAATCAAAATGTGCAAGGCGGCTGGAGCTGTTGAGATCGAGGCCAAATTAGACTCCCTCTTAGTCGTCAGCCAGGTTAATGGAGATTTTGAATGCAAAGAAGCATCAATGAGCAAATACATGTGACTGATCAAAGATGAGATAGAGCCACTAAAACGATTTGTCCTCGACCAAGTACCAAGGTCAGAAAATCATCAAGCGATGCTCTCTCGAAATTGGCCGGCTCGGGCGAAGGTGATGTGCCAAGGACAGCTTTTTTGGGAAGTCAAACCCAAAAAGAGCATCGACCAAGAGCAGATTATGTTTCTCGCCGAGGGACTATGCTGGATGGAGCCAATCATAGAATACAAGAAGACGGGACGATTGCCTTCGGATCCCGTAGAGGCTAAGTATGTGAAGGCTAGAGACAAGTGGTTTGAGCTATGGGACGAGACACTTTACAAGAAGTCATTCAACCGGCCTCTGCTCAAGTGCGTCACCAGAGAAGATGGTCTGGAGGTTCTGAAAGAACTCCATGAAGGAGCTTGTGCTTCTCACATTGGGGGAAGAGCTTTAGGGGAGAAGGCTTTAAGGATGGGGTACTACTGGCCTACCTTAAAGGAGGATGCTTTAGTCTATGCAAAGAAGTGTGACGGTTGTCGAAGCATGGAAATGTGCATCAGAAGCCGTCCAACTACTTAACCCCCATCTTGTTCCCTCTGCCTTTTGCCAAATGGGGCATGGATATCCTAGGACCTTTCCCTGTGGCCGCTGGGCAAAAGAAGTTTGTGATAGTGGCAGTTGACTACTTCACTAAATGGATAGAGGCAGAGGCCATGCGAGGAATAACAACAAACGACGTCAAGGGCTTCATCTGGAAAAGCATTATAACCCGTTTTGGCATGCCACAGTCCATCGTCTTTGATAATGGCCCACAATTTGAAACGCCTAAACTAAAGGAGTGGTTGGCGGAAAGAGAAATAAAAGCACACTTCGCTGCCGTTGCCCACCCACAAGCCAATGGGCAAGTAGAGTCCTTCAACAAGATTCTATCAAATGGAATCAAAAGGAAACTAGAGAACGCCAAGGGACAATGGGTTGAAGAGCTGCAGTTGGTGTTATGGTCCATCAGAACAATCGCCAAGAACTCTACAGGGGAGACGCCCTTCATGTTAGTCAATGGCACAGAAGCCGTGTTGCCCATTGAGATTGAGGAACCCACCCTGCGAGTCATGTTGTACACGTAAGATGCCAACCGGGCCGCATTACGCACGGCTTTGGACCAAGTGCCGAAGTCGTGGGCAATGCCTTGCTAAGAATGCAATTGTACAAACTGCGTATGGCTCGGGAGTTTAACAAAAGAGTTGTTAGACGACCACTCAAAGTGGGGGATCTTGTTCTTAGAAAGATGGAAGCGGTTGGACGAGCTAAAGAGTTAGGGAAGCTAACACCTAATTGGGAAGGACCCTATCTAATTGTCCAGGAGTTACGCAGTGGGACTTTTCGTCTACAAGATCTAGATGGACGACCTATTCAGCGTACTTGGAATTCAGACAACTTAAAGAAGTACCACGTCTAACTCAGATCTTCGTCAGATACCTGTAGGGTAATTTGTAGTTACTCCAAAGTGCCACGGCACATGTTAGTAAGAAAAGAATTGTATACATGCATCTTGGCATTCAGCCAAGCAAAATCCATATAATACAATTCCTACTTTCTTATCTCTTTGTTTATTTTCACTAAATTAATTCACTTTGGGGCATTAAATCAGTTACTCGTCTAAAAGTGACAATAACTTGGACAAAAATACATACAATAGCAGAACGTCAAATTTGCTCACTTTTACGCCGAACATCACTCCCTCAAAGAGACCGGCCAAAAATATAACGCATATATGGCCGTCAAATTGACAAAACCTCTAGTAAGAGTAACGTCAAAGTCTCTGAGAGAAAGCTGGCCTGAAATAAGACCTTAGTAAAGGATACTTACTTTCAAAAGCACGGACAGCTAAGTAGTCCAGACCCTAGTAAGGGATCGCTACTTAATGACGAGTGTTGCTCCCTCAAGGAAGCCGGCTAAAACATGCTATTGAACATGTATCTCAAGCTCATCCATCAACTTCAGCAGGCTCAGCCAAGGATGGCCGCTCTCCTTCTTGGACTTTGGCTCTCCCCCCATGTACGGTCGTTGAGCTAAGCCCAAGAAGGGGGGGATGATAAAAGCCTATAGGACGAGCTAAAGAGAGCAGGTCGTCCAAAAACCAGGACCTAGCCAATAGATGCATCTGTGATGGTTTGATAGTGCAAGACGAATGTTGGTAGCTCGAGCAAAACGACTTGAAAGTGGTTCGTCCACAACTCAAACGTGCATTGGCCGTCTTCCCTCTTTGGGCAAGACTCGTCTAATCAAGTAGATCGTCCAAAAATCAAGGACGATTATCAACAAATACTTGAATATTTCATAAAATAACAGGTAATCGTCCAAGGGCAAGGAGGACAATCTTCTCGTATGAGCATTTTGCAAACCGTCTCAGACGAGTCCCTTCTGGTACTCGGAGACAAGTTTTAAAGATTAAAAATCTAAGCAGGATGTTCAACGATCATGACGAAGTTAAAGTTATACTTAGTCAAATTGCAATTGTTAAAAAAAAAAGAAGACCGGCAATTGGCAAAAAGTTGTTCATATATATATATATCAATAAGCAAGGATTTACAATTTAAGACTACTGAAGGGCTAAGAATATAATGGCAGACAAGCCAAGAAACTGGGAAAAATAAACCTGAAACTAGGCTTCATCTCCAGCGCGAGTTTCTTGGTCGTCCTCAGGCTTCCCATCCTCGGCTTCGTCTTCAGGGTTCCCATCCGCAGCTGCAGCCTCGTCGTCGGAATCAAGAAATTCCGGAGGTTCCTCGGCGCATACCATAGCCCGATGGACACTCTGCTGATATTCCAGACGACGTACAAAGCTCGGGACCTCCTCAGCTTTGCCCAGCATCTCGAAGGCCTTGACGGCCCAGTCCTTAGAGGTTTCGACGACGTGAGCCAACCCCTCCTTGGCATCATCGAAGGCCTTGGCCGCCGACCTTTCTAGACGGGCATTCTTCACCCTTAGGAGAATGTTCTCCTTTCTCAGCTCAGCGGCAGCAATAAGAGCCACATCCCTCTCACCCTTTAGATCAATAGAGAGAGTATCTATGATCATCTTCAGACGGTCCCGCTCCTTCATCTGATCGTTGATGGTAACAAGATACTTCTTGTTCTTGGATTCCAGGTCTGCGGATCTCTTCTCAAAGGCGTCCAGTGACTGACGATGGAGGGTGTTAGCCATCTCAATGTCATGGAAGGCCTTGTCGCCTACCGTTGTAGCAAGATGGACGAGGTGCTTATTCTCTTTTCTCAGCTCCTTCGCCCATTCTTCAGTTAGCATGCTGCGAGCCAGAAGCTGGAACAATGAAAACAAATCAAGTTATTAGACGAGTTAAAGAGTCAAAATTGGTACAAGTATAAAACAAAGCCGGCATTAAATAATACCTCGGCAGCAAGCTGAGACATGTAGCTCACATGCCCGGCAGACGCTCCCCTTAATCCTTTAATGTAGGATTCAGGGTAACACTTGAAGAGCTCCTGCTTAAGCCGCTCTTTCTCCAGCCTTGACATTTTGGCGAAAGCAGGAGAAGACTCCTCGTCCGAATCAGCGAGGGGAGGAGTTGGGGGAATAGCAGGGCCTTTGCCCTTATCTGAAAGAGGGGGAGAGTCAGTTATCTTGATAGGAAAGACGATGGCTTGTCTATTGGACGGACTCATGGACCGTCCATCGACCCGCATCGTCCTAACTATGTTGGGGTAATACGGCTCACCAGGCGATAGTGATGCCGTCCTAACAGCTAGAGGCATCTGTGGCACCAGCTTAGCCACCGAGCCGCTGAACCCTGGATAGTTCTCGGCAGCAGTTCCAGATTCCGGTGCAACCAAAGCCAAGGCGGACTCTGGGCTGACCTCAGTAGAGTCGGCCGGTAAAACGCTGAGCGGAACAGCTACATGTGCACCCTTTCCCTCCTCGGCCGGGCCAACAGTGGAAGGCTCCCTTTTAAGAGCCTTGGCTTGTGGGGGAGGCATGCTTCTCTCCCCACCCTCGCCAGCAGGAGCCGTCTTATCCGCCTTCTTCCTTGTAAAGCCCTTAGGCTTCTTTCTTTGAAAGGCCGGTCACTGCGGTAGTTGGCCTCTTTTTGGACGAGGACGACTTCCCAGTGGAAGTTTGTTTGTAGGAGCATTTTTCTCGCAAAAAGTGAAGACATCGATCAATCGTCCAAGGAACAAAAATAACTACTATTACAAGACTTCGGACGAGGGTGGCCCGAAGAAGGTAGCCGTCCAAACATGGACGTTTTCCTACTTCATGCAATCTTCGTCGAAAAAAGAAAAGAAAGATGATTTACAAACATCCAAACGAGTATGGCCCCAAGAAGGTGACCGTCCAAGAATGGACGTTCTTCTATGGATGATCCTCGTCCAAAAATTGGATGCAAAAATCCAGACGAGTACGGCCCCAAGAAGGTGACCGTCCAAGTATGGACGTCCTTCTATGGATGACCCTCGTCCAAAAATTGGATGCCAATTCCAGATTTAGTATGGCCCCAAGAAGGTGACCGGTCCATGATCGGACGTTCTCCTTCTTTGGGTGACCCTCGTCCAAAAATTGGATGCCAATTCCAGACGAGTATGGCCCCAAGAAGGTGACCGTCCATGTCTGGACGTTCTCCTTCTTTGGGTGACCCTCGTCCAAAAATTGGATGCCAATTCCAGACGAGTATGGCCCCAAGAAGGTGACCGTCCATGTCTGGACGTTCTCCTTCTTTGGGTGACCCTCGTCCAGAAATTGGATGCCAATTCCAGACGAGTATGGCCCCAAGAAGGTGACCGGTCCATGTCCGGACGTTCTCCTTCTTTGGGTGACCCTCGCCCGTAAATTGGATGCCAATTCCCAGACGAGTATGGCCCCAAGAAGGTGACCGTCCATGTCTGGACGTTCTCCTTCTTTGGGTGACCCTCGTCCAGAAATTGGATGCCAATTCCAGACGAGTATGGCCCCAAGAAGGTGACCGTCCATGTCTGAACGTTCTCCTTCTTTGGGTGACCGTCGTCCAAAAATTGGATGCCAATTCCAGACGAGTATGGCCCCAAGAAGGTGACCGTCCAAGTCTGGACGTTCTCCTTCTTTGTGTGACCCTCGTCCAAAGATTGGATGCCAATTCCAGACGAGCTGAAATGATACTAGAAAAAAAAAAAAAAAAAAAAAATTTGTAGTACCTATGTTTCGGCCCTCTTCTCGGCACTACTCTTTGCATACTCCTTCCACAGGTTGTCTGTAAATTTGGACATGCTGATTTCCCCCGTCCAAGATGCTTTGAGGCGTTGTCTAGCCGAGTCTGCAAAGAATAAAAACGTGTTCGTCAAATGAATTATAGACGAAGAGTTTTACTTGGATGATTTCAAATATATACCTTTATCATCGGCCAACCGCAAGCCGGCAGCAACCAAGAAGTCGTCTTGGTAAAACATTTCCTTAAAGGGTATCCAGTTGGATGGCCCTTTAAAAGATCGTTGGCCGGGCCTGGAGTACACTTTTGTTCTGAAGTACTCCACAACTTCTTCATCGAAATTGTCCTACAGGTCCAGCCAGGATTGCTTCCGTCCCGTATTTGTGACGGACCGATTATAGAATCTATAGCTCTCAGTAGCCCAATCATTGGCCGCCTTTAAAAATATGAAATCGGCTTTCCATTCATGCATCTTCGAAGGCTTCCCCCAAGCCGTCAGGAAGCCAGGGCGGTTGCAGATGCTGAGCCATGCCCCGTCCACGGCCCCAGGTACCTTGGCCGCATAATGGATGTGGGTAAAGGCCTGAAGAGAAAGGGCTAGGCCGCGTAGCTCGCAGACGGCAATAAACGTCAGGACGTTGTGCCAAGCGTTGGGAGCCAACTGATTATGGCCGATATGGTAGTGCTACAACACTTGTTCTATGAAGTCATGGAGGGGAAACCTCAATCCCGCATCTAAGGCCAGTTTATAGACAGCGAAATGCTTCCTGGGAGCGCTCAGGATCGTCGCGTCTTTATTAGGAATGACAAAGGAAAAGCCCGGCATGGGCATGAAAGACGATAAGTAATTAGGGTCTGGTCCTAGTTTCTCTAACCACTTACGGTTGACCAAAATGAGGCCAGGATCAGAAAGGGGACCTAAACGTCTTTTAATCTCCGACGAGGTAGTAGAGGCCTCGTCTGATTCTTCGGCAGCCTCAGAATCGCTACCATTATTACCTTCGCCGATCTCCGCCATATCGGCATCCCTGCCAGAAGTACTGGTCTTAGGTTTTATTTCGGAGTCTTCTGCATCATTGTCAAAAGGAGGCCTGTCCAAAGGCTGAGCATTTTGGACCTCTCTTGCCTCATCTGGCACTCGTCCAGTGGATTCCTCCATATCCGAGCTATTTGATGGGATTATTGCTTTTCGTCTTAGACGGGCCGTTTGCTTGACGCGCGCCAGATTACCCTGCACAGGTAAAGACCGGGTCGTCGACTTTCTCGGCCAAAACTATGAAAATATATGTACTCGGCCAGAAGAGGCCCAACTCTAGAATGTGCCGAAGAAGAAGTATCGGTTCTAGGGTCAAGACAAGCTCTTGGTCGGCTAGGATTATTTGACGAAGATGATTCCATTTTATTGATTTTCTAAGAAAAAAATAAAGAATAAAGAAGAATGAAAAGATCAAGGAAACGATACCTGCTAAGAACGTCTGGGCGATTCGGTGAAGAATGCTGAAGCTGGACGATCTCTCTCTCTCTCTCTCTAGGAAATTCGCAGAGCTTTTCTCTCTAGAAAAATTCGTTCGAAGTGTTAAATGATTAAATGTCTTCACACCAAGGTTATTTATAGAGGAATAAGAAACCTGCGGAGCCGGTCAAGAATGACCGAAAAGAGAATACAACGGTCGAATATGACCAGTAGAACCCAGAAGAAGGCACGTCACTTCATTTCAAATAGAATTACCTTGAGGGTAAAAGGGCCTTAACCGTCAGATGGGCCGACAGTAAAAGCCCTTTTAGGGGCAAATGTTGTAGTCTAACATCTACGGTTCCCTTGAAGACACTCGGGCTCATCAGAGCCGTACACGTGTCACCCTAGTTAAAAAGGAGAAAAGCCTTGAATCTTTGTGCTACACTCAGCTGAGTTAAAAGGTTTAAGTTCTGGCCCAACAGTCAGAGCCCAGCAGTGCAAGATGGCTGAAGGAGAGTGGTTAATAGACATCAACCAGTCCTGGTCTGCCACGTGTCATAATCTGATTCCTCAACCAATCAGAGGCCACTATTGTAGGTCAGTTTTTAAGGTTAGCTGTCAACTTGCTATCACTATAAATACTCCAGAAATCAGGAGAAAAGGCATTCAATGCAAACAGACCAAAGTTACTCTGATAAAATACTCTCTCACTTTCTCTCTCTATCTCTACTTTCTCTCACTACTCCTGATATCTGACTTAAGCTTCGGAGGGGGAACCACCACCCAAACCTCCAGGGTGGGTCCCTTTTTACAGGTTCGGGAGCAAAGCCAAGGCTAAGGACTAAGCGGATTCAGACATCGTTGCACAAGTCTCCAGCTGAAGAACACTCAAGATACTAATTTACTTGCTCGACAAGGAAACTAAGCTTACAACTTGCTTGTTGGACAAGTGGATAGAACAAATATGGTACCAAAGCATCATTTGAATGATACCAAAATGTATCGTTGATGATAGTAAAGTATTCTTTGAATGCTATCAAAGTATCCAATCAATGTTACTAAAATATCTTTTGAATGAACGATACCAGAGTTTCTTATTAATGGTACCAACATATCATTTGTATGCTACCAATGTATCCAATCAATGGTATCAAAGTATCCTTTGAATGATCGATGCTAAAGCCTACTGTCAATGGTACAAAGTATCCAATCAATGGTACTGAAGTATCATTTGAATGATCAATAGTAAAATATCATTTGAATGATTGATACTAAAGTATCATGTCAATGGTGCCAAAGTATCCTTTGATTGTTACCAAAGTATTCAATACCAAAGTACATTTTCAATGGTACCAAAATATCCAATAAATAATACCAAAATGTCCAAATAATTCTCTGAAAAACTATCAAATAAAAGAGATAGAGAAGTGTTTCACTTTTTTCATAACGCAAGGAGTATATAATTGAATTGTTTAATGATTCATGCCAACCCTTCTGGTGAACTAGATAAGAATTGTTCAATAATATGCTAAGCATACAGTGATACTTTGGTATCATTAATTCAAAGGATATTTCAGCACCTTAACAAGATATTTGGTATCATTCAAATGATACTTGGGTACTCTTAACTATAGACTTTGAGTTTTGACATCCTTGAAAGGATAATTTGGTATTATTCATAGGACCCTTGATAGGATTATTTCGTATCAATACTTTGGTACCCTTGCTTTAATACTTATAAACCCTTGAATTGACATAATAGAGTATGATTATAAAAAATAAAGTTAATTTATGCGACAGGGAAAATGCGATATTCTTACTCTTGATCTGAGTTAAATTATATATATATATATATATAAGTATGATTATGATATTTAAAATTTATAAAAATAAAAATAAAAATACACTAATTATATTATTCTTAATCCGATCTAAATTTATTTAATTATTCTTAATCCGATCTCAATTTATTTAATTATTCTCGTAGAAAATACTTGGTACCATTATATAGGATACAATGAAATCAATAATATATTTAGTCAATAGTCATGTATGTGTTACAGTTTGTATTATATATTAAAACTATTTCCGTTTTCTTCACTATATATTTGCACGAATATGTTTTAATGCAAGTTTATTTAGTAATCCCTCTGTATTTTTTTATCTTTCTCACTTAGAATCTTGACACTATTCACAATTAGAGAGAATCTTTTACATTTTTCTCAATGTATAAGAAAAAATATAGTCATGTGGGATCTTGTTTGATTCGTCTCAATTAGTACTTTATTAATATTCAATTATTATAATTTTTACTAATATGTAATGAAAGATATTTAATGTAAAATAAGTGCATTGACAAACGTAAAAAGTCAAAGTAGGAAAGATAAAAAATACAGAGGGAGTAGAATATTGTGTTACTGTATTATAAAGTATGATTTTGAAAACAAATTTAGTTTATGCGACACGAAAAAGCGATATTATTGCTCTTTAGTAGAGTTTAAATTGTGAAGTAAATTATGCAAACAAGATTATGATACTTCCTCCGTTTTTTTTACATGTGACACTTTCCTAAAACGGAATGGTGCAAATTACATGTGACATTTTTTTTTCTTTCCTAAAGTAGTAAGTTTTGGCCTATTAAATTACAATATTACCCTTACTTATGAGGGTTAACTAAAATTAAAGCTACTTAATTTAACCTAATTTAACCAAAATTAACAATTAATAATTAACCACCACCCCTCCCCCACCCCACCCCAAAACCTCAACCCCCTTCCCTCTCCCTCCACCCCGGCCCCCCACTTGTTATTCGTTGCTCCTTTCTCTATTTTCCCGCCACCAACACCTACCCAGCCCACCGTTCCACCCTACCGCACGAACTCCCACCGCACCTCCACCTACCCATTCGCCCACCGAACACCCACCGCACCTCCACCTACCCAACCACCTTTCCACCCCACCGCACGAACTCCCTTCCTCTCGCTCACACCTTTCTCTCTCTTGATGCACCTCACGCTGCATTTTCCCCTCTCTCTCAATGCTCCTCGCCCGCCACTACAACATGATGCCGGCGACGCAGCCAAGCCGGAACCACCTGCGCAGCCAAGCGGATCCGTGTTCCTTGTGTGCGGATGTGTTCGAGGTCGATATGGAATTCTAGGTGGAGGCTTCAAAGGGGATGGGTGGGGGATGGGAAATCGACGGGGAGGGGGAGGGGGTGGGGGTGGGGGGTGGGGGGAGGGGAGGGGGTGGGGATGCGGCGGTGGAAGGGGAGGGGAAAATCGACGGGGAATGGGCGGTGGAGTGGAGGGGACAGGGAGGGGGGTGGAGGGCTGGGTGGGGGTGGAGGGTCGGGGGAGGGGTTGGGCCGGGGTGGGTGGGGGAGGGGTGGTCCCCACTTTCTTTAATCCCTACAATTACTTTTACTTAATCCCCCCTCCAATTTTTTCGTAAGTTACCATGTTTTTCAAAAGTGTCACATGTAAAAAAACCCGGAGGAAGTATTAAATTTTGCAAAAATTGACTCCTCCCCCACCACCACTTTCTCATCAAAGTCAATTAGAATTTACCTCGTAAAAATTAGACTTTTATAATGCAGTAAATTTTATCAAAGAATACAAAAACTATTAGATCCACATTACACCTACATAAAAAATTAAGTGAACTCTTAATCAAATTCAACATATAGCTAACACCTAAACATGGTGCATCGTCAAAAAATTGAATACATAACAAGTGGCAAGTGCAAATCCAATTTGTGTCATATTGACAATCAATATATATATATATAGGAGGAACTTTTCGAGAGCATAAGGAGCTCCTCGAGATTTCGAGCTCATAGAGCGCGCCACGTAGGATTGCCACGTCATTAATTTATATTTTTATTTTTTACAAAAATAGAGTTCTAGATGATTTACATACATATAAGGAGATTGGATAAGCGAAAATTAGAGTTTGTATTTGCATCAACAACCTAAATTATTATATCATGAAATTTGTGTATAACTTTTGCTACGTAGTTCGGAATATTGTAATTTTTGTACCATTGGAGAGTGCTCAAAATATGCTTCGAAATAAGATCCATTTATAATATAGTTGTACAACTTATGAAATATAGAACGCCGTGTAGGATTGTCATGTCATCAATTTTTTTTTAAATTTTTTCTAAAAATAGAGTTCTACATAGATTTAAATACATAGAGTTTGGATTTGAATCAACAACCTAAATTATTATATCATGAAATTTGTGTATAACTTTTGCTACGTAGTTCAGAATATTATAATTATTGTACCATTGGAGAGTGCTCAAAATATGCTTCGAAATAAGATCCATTTATAATATAGTTGTACAACTTATGAAATATAGAGCGCCGTGTAGGATTGTCATGTCATCAATTTTTATTTTTATATTTTTTCTAAAAATAGAGTTCTACATAGATTTAAATACATATAAGGAGTCTTGGATAAGCAGAAATTAGAGTTTTGTTTTAAATGAACAACCTAAACTATTGTATTATGTAAATTGTGTATAACTTTTGCTACCTTATTCAGAATATTATAATTTTTGTACCATTAGATAGTGCTCGAAATATGCTTTGAAATAAGATCCATTTACAATATAGTTCTAAAATTTATGAAATAGATAGCGCCACTTAAGATTGCCATGTCATTAGTTTTTATTTTAAATATTTGAAAAAAATAGAATTCTACATATATATAAATACATAAAAGAGTTTTGGATAGGGGGAAATTAGAGTTGCGTTTTGAATAAACAATCTAAATTATTATATTATGTAAATTGAATTTAACTTTTGCTACCTAATTCAAAACATTATAATTTTTTTACCATTGGAGAGTGCTTGATATATGCTTCAAAATATGACCTACTTACAATATAGTGTTACAACTCATGAAAATATATTAAATTAGATGCATTGTAGGACATTATTTAGTCTTTTTTTTAAGATAAATATAATAATGGCTATAAATATTAAGTATAGTGTATTATATGTGATTATAACATTTGATTATAGGTCCAATTTACAGGATTAAACATATTAGCTTTCAAAACCTCAACCTTACTCAACTAAACTAAAACAATATAGTATTGCAACAAAATTTATTAACTAAAATCTATAGCGATAAAGTTACATATTAGAGTTTTGGATTATGTAAAAATTAGAGTTTGATTTAAATAAAACATCCTTAGAATATTATAAAGAGCTCGACCTAAGCATGCCATGTCATTCTTATCAATTTTTAAGAAATTTTTCTTTCTGTCTTACATCAATTAAATTATTACCCTCTACTTTCTTAAAGTATCATTCGGGTATTATTCATGTTAAAACTGTATTAGCTATTGTTAGTCATACCTGTTATTGGGATACCATTTAATTGGTTTGGACATGGTTTTTAAGGAAAGAAAAAATGGGTAGTCTAGCATAGAGGTACCTATTTAATTAACTAGAGTAGGGGACAAATAAATCCTTATTAAAGTAAACGCAACTTTATAAGACAATTCGGGTAATTAATGATGGTTTTATTAACATAAAGTAAAGGTGATATTGTCAACTGTAGTTTCTTTTTTTACCAAAAGTGGAATGGTTCCAAAAGATGAAACTACCTAAAGTGGTAATTGTTGTAATAGAAAAAGAACGGAAGAAGTATGTAAATACAATGATCTTGAAAAATCTCATTTTACAACAACACAAAATCAACAATAATTTTAACAAAAAATTTGCAATAAAAGAAAATAAACAAACCTAGTATATTAATATAGTTGAGAATAGCCATAAGAAAGACACATGGAGAAGGCTTTGCATTAATCAAAAGGCTAATGATATAAATTATAACAATATTCTCCAACTGTCCTCTGTTTTTACGTTCTCTTCGGCCTCAAATTCAATCAAATTCCCAGTAAAATAGAAAACCAAATACCAAATCAAAAGGAGTTTAGTAGAGTTAATAACAAGACTAGATGAGGTCCAAGTGGGAGCCCAATGGTTGGTGCTCCCACCTCCCAACCGCAAGGTCGGGTGTTCGACTCTCATAACTCCCCAATTTGTGGAGTTTGTATAAAAGTGTTTGCTTGTGGGTATAAATCCACCCACCCAATTAAGTGGTGTCGCATCTGCAGCTAAGAAAGCAAGAGGGGTTGGTCTTCGGACCAATTATCTTTCCTAAACAAAAAAAAATAAAAAAAATAACAAGACTATATGCCATTTGCAACAAATACGACAAGTACGACGTCAATAAACACCGCAATTTCGATGTTTCAGGCCATCTTCTTTTAATTGGACCGAACGAGTTGACTCAGTACTCGAGCTGAAAGCAATGCAGTGAATGAGGCTATGAGCAAGAGACCAACCCAGAAAGCCGAAATTCATCTCGCACAAAAACAACCACCAAGACTCACCGGAAAACGCAAAGCCTTTAGTTTCGCCCCCTTATGTTCTGTTTTTCGCGCATTACTGTGATTAAGCCACTGAAGGAGACAATTCTGATGAACAAGTTTAATACTTCCGCTACAAGCACAAGGATACCTCAACGAATTATCAGCATCTCCAGGATTTCGACAAATCCGACAAACATCCTCTTCATCTTACGTATTTTTCAAGGAGAACGACGACGTAGAAGACGTCGCCGGAAAATCGCAGGCGAATTCTCTCTCCTCTCGCATCTCTTCATTCGGAACATCATTCGACGACGCTTCATCGGAGTTTGAACTCCGGATATGAGAATCGTAAGACGCCCACGTCGGCGTTGTTGCCGGAGTAATGTTGAAACCCATTAAAAGCCCACTTGTGAGTGTCCCACATTGGAGAAAGAGGAGAGATGATTGTTCCACTTTATAAGGTAGAGGGGTTTACTCATACTAACACCAATTGGTTTTCATATGGAATCTCTTTTGGGCTTATAAAGTGGACCAAATCTCTCCTCCTCCTTGTTCGGGTCACTTAGGCCCGTTTCGTATTGTTTCTAAATTTAACATGTAATATCCGAGTTTACCCCCCCAAACCACCATAACACCCTCCGACCACTGCTACCTTTCGCCTTCCCCTGCACAGCACCGACGACTCGGCGAGCCTCTGTGCGTCAAATAAGAGGAGCTTTTGCCTTTTTTTATTTTAATTAATTAACATCAATCTATACTAATATATTAAAAGGCGTGCCTAAACCAGGAACGGTGCCACGTGGTCCTCTCCCTAAGTGAGTTTTAGCCACAATAATAAAAAAAATAGAAATTGCGTAGCATAGGGTTTGATCTCGGGACCTCAAGTACATATATTAAAGTCTTAACCACTAGGCCAAATAGTATTTAGTGTTATTATCTTAAAGTATAATATTAATAAATGAAAATTTTTCTTACCCGAAACGTAGCCTGGGCTTAATAACTAGTTGTTAATTATAATTAAGCAATCGCAAAACTTTTTAAGCATAATTTCCTTAGCTGCGAATTTTTCCCGCGACAATTCATGAGGGAGAAAGACATGTTGAGAGAGAAAGACTGAATGTGAGGGAAGGAGAGAGAAGAAAGGTACAAAAGTTGAGCGCAAAAGTCTGAAACCCACATGCGTCTAATTGCTCCAACTTGGCATTTGTCTTTTTGTGTAAATGATGCAAAACAAACTCATATGTAGGACAAAGTTGTACCAGGCCAATGGCCCAATACTTTGTAACTAACAAGAGCGCATTTAAACCACTTGTAATTAGAGCTGTCAATTCAGTTACTTGAGTCGGGTTCAGGTTGGGTCATCTCAAGTTTCAGGTCATATTCGGTCAGGTCGTATCAGGTCATCAGATCCAACAGGTCGGGTGCAGGTTGGGAATGGTCCTAATTCGGTCAAGTCTACCTCGATTTATTTGTTCTTACAGGTTCGGTCGGGTTTGACACGGTCAATTTTGGGACAGGTCATCTTTGTATCCACATGGTGTCGGATTGGGTTTATGGCAGGTTTGTAGCAAGTCATTTCAGGTTGAGGTCATATGTGGGTCGGATAGCTAACAGGTTTGGACAACAATGGTTTGGGTCATTGTCAGATTCGTGTGAAGTTCAGCTTGGTAATTATCAATTTGGGATATTACTTGGTTTCGGGTCACTTGCGGGTCGGTTCAAGTTCGGGACAAGACATTGAGCTTCTGTGACGTTGCTTCAAAATTTTATAATTATTTAAGATTATATTAAAAATCAATGCTTGATTAGTTGATACTAATTATACACTTAGACCAAGAAGGTAATCTTCTTTAAGTTAAATTCATCTCGAAACTCACGATATCTAATTAAATTGTAACAAGTAGGCATTGGATGAGATCAATATAAGTCAAAGCTAATAAAAAATAACAATATATGCATTTAAGTTAATGATCTTGTATTAAATTATTTAAGCTTGTTTAAGGTAACAATACTCGAGTCAAGCCAAAACACATAAGTCAAATCCACTTGTTCCTAGTGAACAATTAACAATAATAGCAAATAGCAATGAGTTATTGAATTAATGATTATTAAAGACTCTTATGTTATGAGTCCTATTATTGGCTTACTGAGTATAATTGTATCATTATAGTATACTACTATACTATGTGTAGTGTCTAAAAGTCTAAATAGATCTTGATTCCTGAGTGTAAGATGGACACTTTGATTTTTGATAATTGTTAGTACGTAGTTATTAGTTTAGTAATTAAGTACAAATCTATAGTAATTACTCAAATACTCAATTACAATTGTTTCTATTTTTTAGATTTAATCAATAGCAAGAATAATAATATGTCATAACAACTTACATCCAAAGTGTCCAATAATATATGATAATAAACAAGTGTGGTGGATACTCATAGTAGTATTAATTCATAGATGATAAATGGAACCAACCCAATGATAAGATATTCTCACACAATAATGGATAATGTTTACCTAAGAGAGTACGCAATTTTGCCATGACCAATAATTATGATTGTATGCAATATAATTGAGTTGATTTTGATCATGAAAGGGAGGAACCTACTAACATAGTTCATCCAATCTGATGGTATTGTAAGTGATCTTTAGCATAAAAAAATCACACAAAAAATAACAATTAAGCTCTTGTAGGCTTGTTATTAATGGGAGTAAAAGATGTTCCAAGCTAATATTCAAACTGGCCCATTTGAAACTTCAAACTAAAAATTAATGACATATTCACTTAACTTTTAATCGTGTGCTGTAGAATATAATTTGTTAGTCAATAACCAATACAAGACGGGATAACTTTAGACGTCAAGATGAATATAACTTGTAGTTCAAACTTGATTGTGACTTACTAGAATATATCATACATAGCCCGATCGAAATTTGATCCCATTTGACAAATATTAATTAATAATAATAACAAAAACAACTAAAAAAACAACAAATAAAACAACAACAATTAGGCATTAGCTGTACTAAATTGCTAATTATTAAAACAAAATTTATAAACTTTAAATTACTAATTATATATCAAATCACTATGTCATGAAATATAAATCAATGAACCATAAACCCTAATTTTCAACATAGGGGCTACCGCCACCCTTTTGGGCGGTGGTAAGTCCCTTTTCTCCTTTTGTTACTAGTTTTTTATGTTAATGTTTCTAATAAACTTCAGTCTCTCTTAAATGGAGAGTTTTTCTACCCATTTATTGGGTTATATCTACCCATATATTGGGTTTTATCTCTCTCCATGTGAGAGTTTGGAGACTTTGTTTTTGGTTTTTTGTGTAATTCAAGAGGTTGATTTGTTGATTGAAATTTGTGCGGGGTTGCAAAAGATGTCAGTACTTCGTTTACAATCACTTGAATTGGATCCAGTTCTACTTCAAAACTACAAAAGATCGATAGACCCCCTTGCAGAAGGCTGCATCAGACAGCGATGTGAAAGACGAGGGTTTTCAGAAGTGTTAGATCTACTCAACGATCGTGGTTTTGTCATATTAGAATTGTATTTATTTCATTTTGATATGTATTTGTTTAATTTTGACTTCTATTATAGATGTCGTATAACTTTTATCAATGAATTAATTTTTAATTTCAAAAAAAAAACTCTCTATCCGTGTGCCTCTTGATTCCCACTCCTCATTGGCCAAAAAATAAGCACATGGATCATGATCTTGAACCACTGATTTTTGGAAGAGTCAAATCCAACCGTCCTATTCCATCTTCCATTATTTCTTTTGACAAAATTAGCCTTACTCAATGCTCAACCCTCCATCTCTCCCACACCCTCATTTTCGAAACGGTAATAATTTTTGCGGTTTTTTCACCTGATACCCCCGAGTTTTCAAAAAATTCACGTGGTACCGTCCATGTTTTCAAAATTCACCAGGTACCCCTAAGTTTAAAACTAATTCACGTGGTACCCTCAAATACCCTTAATGACTAACGGCGTTAACCGCCGTTAGTCATTAACCCTAATTTTATGTTTTCAACTCTAATTAACCTCTAATCCTAACCCTAATCCTAACCCTAATCCTAACCCTAATCCTAAACCCTAAACCTAAACCTAACCACCCCACCCCCGTAGCTCCCCTCCCCCCCCCCAGCCCCCTCCCTCCCCCCCGCACCCCCCTCGAGCCAACACCCCCCGCGCCCTTAACCCCGCGCAGCCTAACACCCCCGCGCCCTTAACCCCCATCCCCGTTGCCGCCGCACGACACCGCCAAGACCACCACCGGTGCTTCGTCGTCCAGGTGTTGCGGGCCTCGTGTCCCCGTTCTCCCTCTCGTCCTTTGCTTCCCTCGCTCCGCCTCTCCCCGCTTCGTACTACGGTTGTCGTCGCACTAAAACCGCCTCACGAGGTGGAGGGGGCGGCGGGGATTAGGGGCGCGGGGGTGGAGGAGTGCGAAAATGGAAGCGAGTTGGTGTTGTGGGGGCGCGGGGGTGGGGGGGTGGTGTGCTGTGGGGGGGGCGTGATGGTGAGGGGAGGGATGGGGGAATACCGAACCGAGCGAGTGGGGAGGGGGCGGCGCGGGGGTGGGGGAGGGGGGCGCTAGGTGGGGGGAGGGTAGGGGCGGTGGGGGGTGGGGGAGGGCGGGGGCGGTGGGGTGGTGGGAGGGTGGGGTCGTGGGTTAGGGTTTAGGGTTAGGTTAGGATTAGGGTTAGGATTAAAGGTTAATTAGAGTTGAAAACAGAAAATTAGGGTTAATGACTAACGACGGTTAACGCCGTTAGTCATTAAGGGTATTTGAGGGTACCACGTGAATTAGTTTTAAACTTAGGGGTACCTGGTGAATTTTGAAAACATGGAGGGTACCACGTGAATTTTTTGAAAACTCGGGGGTATCAGGTGAAAAAACCGTAATTTTTGCCTATCTCAACCCTAACCTCATTCTTTACGCCTCTTTCACTCTCACGCCATCTTCTTCATTCGCACTCTCACGCCATGATGTTCATCTTCATCAGCAAAATTACACTTAATCAACGAGCAGAAATTGAAGGATTTGGTGATAATTTGGTCTAGGAGAAGCTCAAGATTTGGAGTACAAATTTTCTCTTTGTTCTTTAGGTAATTTCACATACATTTATATACTCTCTGCAAGATTTTTTTTAATTTAAGTTTAGATCTGTAATTTCGTTGAAGTGCTTTCTTATTTTGCTCTTTGTGTAAGTACTCATAGGATTTGGTTTTGAGTTTAATTGGTTCACTGCATAAATTATTTGTACCCCCTTTATTATATCTACTTCCATCCATATATAGATTGCACTCATTTTAAAGGACGGCGATAAAATATCAAGATGAAGGTGGCTTCGGGTAAAATAAATTACAGTGCAGGCATGCGTGAATGAACTCAAGTATGTGCAGGTTACAACAACTTTATTTGTTAGAAGTTAAAATTTTGTGGGTTGAGCCAAATTTTGTTGAATAAATTCTAGTGATAATAGATAGCATCACTAATATGCAACCTGCTGTAATATGGATGGATGTAGTCCAATTTGTAATGTAGTCCAGTTTTGTAAGAGTCCACAAAAGGCACGTCATGATAAATCTCTGTATTATGTGATCACAAAGCAATTAATTCTATGCTTTGAATTTTTAGGGGGCCTTGAACTTGTAATTAAGTCCATGCTGAAGTTCTCTATTGTTATTCTGCATTGACATTTAATTTTCTACTAACTTGTAAGTTGGTACTGAGTTTTGGTGTTTAAAATTAGGCCTAGCAAAAGCTGACCCAACCTGACAACCCGACCCGAACCCAACCTGGAAAGAACGGGTTTGGGTTGAAATTTTCAACCCGATTAATTAAATGGGTCGACCTGAACTCGACCTGAAAGATTAATAGGTTAGGTTAAGGTTGAAAATCCCAACCTGAAAACGACCCACCTAACCTGATTATCAAAAAAAAAACTATACCGATTTTTTTTGTTTTTTGCAATAGAAGATGCTAGAACTCACGCAAATCACATATGGGCTTATTTAACCGGCCCAAATCCTTCTCAGTTTCTCTTTCCTACACATAAACTAACCTAACCTAACCCTTAATTTTCATTTCTTCTCACGCAGTCACAACAATTTCTCACTTTATCTACTCTCTCAGTCTCTCTCCTCTTGGTTTCTTCTCATCTCACTCTCAGTGACTCAGTGTCTCTCCTCTTACTGCTCTTCAACAATGACTTGCTGCTCTTCTAATCTCCATTTCTGTGTTTCAACTTTCAAGAAGTAATTTAGGTATTTCTTCCCATCTTCATTTCTTTGTTTCGGTATTTAATATTTCTTATTTTCTTTTCTATAATGTCTATTTTTCTTTCCTACTTTAATATTTTGTAATTTTTTCTATCATTTTTATTTTTGATTTTTATGCATGCTTCTATTTATTTTATGTATTTTTTTCAAGTTGTGCTTTATTTTTGTGTGTTTTTTCTAATACTTTTTTTGTGCCTTTGTTTAGATCTGTGTTTTTTTGTTATGTCTTCATTTTTTAATTTATTTTTTTGTATTTTTTCGTTATGACTTTATATTATGTATTTTATAGTTTGTCTTTTTTTTTGTTATGTCTTCATTTTTTAATTTATTTTTTGTATTTTTTCGTTATGACTTTATATTCTGTATTTTATAGTTTATGCCTTCTATATTTCTGATCTTCTTCTACCGTTCTCGTTTTTGCAGTTAGTACGGTTGATGAAGACTTGAAGGATCTAATTGCGCTTTATTCGGAGGTAGAAGAGGACATCGACTCTACATATAAGAGAACGATTGCTTGTAAAAAGAATTTTATTTTTGTAGCTAAATGTAACATATTTATACAGTAAACTACTTTATCTCTAAAATACTTTGAAGTATGAACTATGACTTGGTTAACTTTGTGGTTCTTGATTTAGGGAAACAGATCAGGTTCTAATGTTCTATTTTTAAGGTGCTCTGTTTTTTAATCCTTTTGATAAATTTTTTTTGCTGTAAATGTCTAATTTGCATCTGATTTTTAATTGAAATGCTACTTGTATTGATTTTTAATTATGATTTTTATTTGGTTAAAATTTGTTTTAATATATAAAAAAATATTATCAAAAACTCGGGTTAAATCAGGTTACATTCAGGTTGACCCTAACCCGAAAACATCAGGTTAGGGTTGAGCAATTTGACCCAAAAAGTTAAATGGGTCAGGGTCAGGTTCAGGTTGAAGGTTTTTGACCTGAACCTGAACTGAACTGATCCGAACACGAACCTAACCTGACCTGATCTGTTTGCCAGCCCTACTTAAAATTGTTACTTTGTCAGCAAAGCTCTGTTTTGTAGTTAAGGCTACATTAACATACTAACTGATGGAAGAATATGTGAAATACAGGGGATATTCCTCCATTCTCTCCTTAATTCTTGCTGGACCATGGACAATCAAGAAGTACCACATGGATTTGATAACGAATATGAGATAGGTAATGATTAATTTTTTTTACAAATTTTATAATTTATTTTTGTTTTTGTTTGTGTGTAATTGTACGTTATTCTTTGAAGGAATCGATGGTAATGATGATCAAGCTGCTCATATGGTTGGTGATCCTACAATTGATGTTGCATCTCCAAGTCAAAAGAAAGCTTCTTCCAAAAGGGGCCGACGTACTTCACCGGTTTGGGATCACTATGATTTCTTTACCTTACCAGAAGGTTTGATTGCAAAATGTAAGTATTGCAAAACACAAACATATAAGTATGATAGTCGTGTTGGTAGTTGGTACTTCTAATGCTAAAAGACATTACGTTAATTGTCCGTCTTACTCTGAGCACATGGCCAAGAATCCTAATGTGCTTGCTGGTTCTAATTTTGATCAAAAAACTTATCTGAAATTATTTGCTAAATCTATATTATGTCATGGATATGCATTGAGTATGGTTGAGCATAAAATGACTAGAAAATTGCATGCTTATATGAACCCCATGGTCAAAACTATTAGTAGAAATACTATGACTAAGTGGTGCATGGCAGAGTATAATGGTTTAAAGAAATAATTGTTTGACACATTAGGAGCTTTAACTTCTATTTGCTTGACTTGTGATTTGTGGCAAGCATTACTGTAAATGGATATTTGGTTCTTACTACCCATTATGTAGACAGTAGTTGGAAATTGCGTTCAAAAGTTTTGAATTTTTAGCATTTTGAACCTCCCCACACTGGTAATGATACTTATGAGTTTGTCCAAGCCTTGATTAGAGAGTGGGGTATTGCAAGAAAAGATTTTACAATTACGGTAGACAATGCTACTAATATGGATCTGTTTGTTGCAAGATTAGAGTGTGATTTAAATGCTTGTTCTCCTTTACCAATGGATGGTAAATTTTTTCATGTCAAATGTTGTGCACATGTCTTGAATTTGATTGTAAAAGATGGCTTGAGTGTTATTGATGAGTCAATTAGGAAGGTTCGTGGTTGTGTGAAGTATATTACACATTCTGAAGGTAGAAAAATCAAATTTAAACAATGTGTTATGGCTACTAATTCTTATTTTAGGTTGAAGCTTAAAAAAGATGTGTCCACTAGGTGGAATTCTACTTTTTTAATGCTTCAAAGAGCATTGTTAGCCAAATAATCTTTAGATATGTTTGCCAAAAGAGAGAGTAATTATGAGTTTGGTCTTTCAGCGCTTGAATGGCAACATGTTAAGGCATTATGTGATTTTCTTGATTACGTGAGATTACAAAACTTTTTTCTGGCTCTGATTATCCTACTTTCAACCATTATTTTGCTAATATTTTGAGTATTGAAAAGCTTGTATGTGAAGCTCATATTGATGTCGATGCTATGGTACGTAAAATGGCACCTGAGATGCAAAAGAAGTTTGATAAATATTGGGGAGACTATTGTTTGATCTTATCCTTTGCTGTGATTTTTTACCCTCGTTACAAGTATGATATGGTGAAGAGTTTGTATTCTACAATATATATCGATGATACAACTGGTAGTAAGGCACAAGCTGTGCTTTCGGAATTTGTTGAGATGTACAATTTCTATGCTAAATCTACAACACCTTGTGATTCATCTTCATCATCACAAAGAAGTGTACCAACATCTCTTCCGCCTCTTGTGCCTCGTGGACCATTAAAGACCAGCAACATATACAAGGTTTCAGATTTTCAATATTTTTGTTTTTTAAGTCTTACTTTCTTGTCATCTTAAATCTTATTTTATTTATTTATTTTTTGTAGAATTTTAATGCAAATGTAGCTCAAAGTAGAGTTGGCTACTCCACATCTGAAGTGGATGCCTATCTCAGTTTTCCACAAAAGGCCTGATTTTCCACATAAAGAGTTTAATATCCTCAATTATTGGAAAGATCAATCTGCATGTTATCCAATCCTCTCTCGAATGGCAAAAGATATATTGGCCATATTCGGTTGCTTCCGAATCGTCTTTTAGTATGGGTGGTCGAATCTTGAATAAGTGGATAAGTTGTCTCTCGGATGAACATGTTGAGGCTTTGGTTACTTCTAAAAATTGGTTGAATGGTTATGACAAAGAAGAGTATGTAAATTATGAAGTTGACATTGAGCCTTCTTCTTTGACTTCTGAGGAAACTAAGTGTCTTCCTGAGTAATCATGGCAAGTAGTATTATTTATTTTTTCTTTGATATTCAGTATTTTTATTCTCTGATTTTCTCTCTTTTCCTTTTTTTTTTTACGGTTTTTTCACCAAATACCCCCGACAAATTAAAAAATTCACCATATACCCTCAATGTTCCAAAAATTCACTATATACCCTTGAGTTTTCGAAAACGTTCACCAGATGCCCTTTTTCTAACTTCCGCTAACCCACTGTTAGCTTTATTTACCATTTTGCCATTATTAACCATTTTGCCATTATTAACCATAAACCCTAATTTTAATCTAACCCTAACCCTTTTTTTAACCCTAACTCACCCTCCCTCCCCCAAACCCTAACCCACCCAGCCCACCACCCCTCCCTCAACCCCCCAGCCCGACCCCCACCCCCACCCCCCTCCTCCTCTACTTCCCGGCCCGCCCCCACCCCCTCCCCTTCCCCGTCGCTCGCTCCCCACCCCTTCCCCTTCCCAGTGCGCTGCTCCTCCCGTCGACTTCCCCACCTCCCCCTCCCCTTCCCCGTCGCCGCTCCCCGTCGATTTCCCTTTCTTCTCCGCGATTTCTTCTCACTCCACCCCGTCGTTTTCCCCCGCCAAGTAGATCACCCGAAGCTTAGGCCTCCCGTCGCTGCTCCCCGTCTCACTTCGTGTTCGTTCTTTAATTGAAAACAAGAATGAGCAAGATCCAAAAAAGACAAGGGGAAAACGACAAGGAGGAGTGAGAAGAAATTGCGAGGAGCGGCGATGGGGAAGGGGAAGGGAGGAAGTGGGGAAGTCGACGGGGGGAGCGGCGGGAAGGGGTAGGGGTGGGGACGGGGAGCAGCGACGGGGAAGGGGGAGGGGTTGGGACGGAGAGAAGGGAGGGGGGGGGTGGGGCGGCAGACGGTGGAGTTGGAGGGGAGGGAGGGGTGAGGGTGAATGGGGTTGAGGGGAGGGGGTGGGTGGAAGTGTTGGGCTGGGGTGGAGGGGGTGTGTTAGATTAAGGTTAGGGTTAGATTAGGGTTAGGGTTAGATTAGGGTTAGGGTTAGGGCTTAATGATGGCATATTCGTAAATAGAGCTAACGGTGAGTTAACGGAAGTTAGAAAAAAGGCATTTTGTGAACGTTTTCGAAAACTCAAGGGTATATGGTGAATTTTTGGAACATTGAGGGTATATGGTGAATTTTTTAAATTGTCGGGGGTATTTGGTGAAAAAACCGTTTTTTTTATTCTGCTGTTCTGCCATGTTGCTGCTTTCTACATTGCCGCTTTTCCGTGGTTGTCCGTGGTGCTGCTTTGTTGAGTGCAAATTTAGAAGTGGGGGAGTAATGTGTTGGTGCTACAGCTCTGCCAACATGTTCTACTTGAGCTATTTTGGCTGTTGAACACTAACTTAAATAATTTTTTGCTATGTATATATCGTGGCACTTTTGTCTTAGCCTTTGATTAGGAGTAAAGAGTTGGTTTTAAAGCTTTGTCAACCTTTGACTTCCTTGTTCACTATATTTTTGATGTGGAACATAAACTATGTTGATCCTCTTTACATGTAATTTCAATATATAATGCTATATTTTATGATTTTTCTCCCTCGTTACTTTTAACTCGTATAAATTATTGATATGATGGTTAAATTATCAAAAGTTGTGACTACTTTGTCATCTATGAAGTTGTGAGATTAATTGTTATAGAGCTCAAATAATTATGAATTGCACAAATGTGCTTTATTTGTCTTGAAGTCTAATTTACTACTCTATATTATCTATATCTATATTTGACCTTTATCTCCTATGAAGATAAGTCGTAGCCCTTGAATTTTGGAATAAGATTAATTAGTGAATGAAGAAACCAAATTAGACTTCAAATTTAAAGTACATAAATGGAAGGTTGAAGGAGTAGTTTTATTAATTGAGATATATATATGGTTCTATATATTACATGAGATAATTTCAAAGGCAACTAAGATAATATCATAATAAGGGATCAATAAACTCCTAATTAATTTATGGGAAATTTAAAGCATTCTTTATGATCACCGATGTAGTTAATTCCCATAAACAAATTAGATGATATTAATTCTTAAATAATTATAGGACTTTAAAATATTACATGATCAAATGAAGTTACACTTAGTTTTTTTATTGCAAATTACGGATATCAATAGGTTACAATTTTATTAATGCTATTTGTTCAAATTTATTATATTAAAATTATAAAATGTTAAGCTCAGATTAGCTTTGATACATGTTTTACTTTATTCGGGTTATATAAATAAAGGTAACATATATTTATGTTTCTATATGGCAAGGTTAATGACAAGTCGAATTATCAACAACCAACAGGTCGGACAAAATGGGGTATCGGGTAGATTATGTCGGTAAAAAACGGGTACCAGGTCGTAACAAGTCTGGTAAAATCAGGTCACAGGTTGCAACAGGTAAGGACAATAGCAGGTTGCGTCGAGTTATGATCGGTTTCAGGTCCTAATCAACTCAGGTGTCTAATCAGGTTCAGATTGTTGTCAGGTCACATCACTTCAGTTATCGGTCTTTTTTGGTCGGGTGTCGGCTCAGGTTTAGGTCATCGATTACTGGGTCAAGATCAGTTATCACTTATTATCAGGTCGGGTACAGGTCAGGTGCAAGTCAGTTACAGGTCATTACAGGTTCAGGTCGGGTTCTCAGATCAGGTCATTTTTTGACATCTCTACTTGTAACGACACCTGCTAAAAAACTTATATGAACCTTAAAGGTGGAGTTGTGGACCTAATACTAACATATATAATTTATGAAAAAAAGTCACATGTTAAAAAACAATGATATAAAAGAGGATTAGCTATATATTGTAAATGGTGACTATGTGAGAAAAAATATTATTATGTTATAAAGTATAACTTTCACTATCAATAACGAATGTAAAAAAGGGTGATTGTCTAAAAAAATTATCACTATGTTAGATAACAGTAGATTAGTGTACCTTTAGATTGTAAAATGTAATTATATGAGAAAAGGGTCACTAAATGACATGGGTGGCTTTGTCCCCACTAATATTAGTGTAGACCAGGTCCATACAATAAGACGTGTGGTTTGTGGACAATGTCAGTGTCTTTCGTGCCTTGCCTTTGTCTTCTTTCTCGCACTCTCCGCTGAATATTAACGTCTTAACTCTTACGTCAATTAGTCACATACTTCATCCGCTCCTAAAAGAATGCAAACATTTTACCATGAAATTCCACCATTATATAAATAATATGATAATTATACAATAGCTACAATAAAATTGTAGCCATAATAACTTGTCTTATATCATTCAATTTCAATCTAAATCTACCATTCATTTAGGACATGTTCTTTTGGACTTATTTTCAGTTCAGTTCATCTGACTTCAATTCAGTTTTGTTACGTGCTTATAAAGTCAAGCTGTTTCTTCTTCGCAATGAGTTCTCTGGGAGACTTGTGCTAACGACGCCATGATCAACAAAGGAAACAAATCTTGGAGGTTTGGGTGGTGGTTCCCCCTCCGAAGCTTAAGTCAGTTCATGTAAGGAATTAGGTTTAGTGATAGAGAGAGAAAGAGTGTATATTTTAACAGAATGATGGTACAGAAGTTTAAGTGATCTACCTTTCACCTGATGTTGAGGGGACTACTTATAGTATTTGGGATCTGAAAGTTGCCATTTGATGCCACCCTAGATTGGGAGCATTTGATTGGATGAGTAATAAGAATTCACCATTTGCATGATGAGTGATGATAGTTATTGTAGGACAATTCAATCAAATCCAAGAAATCTTCCCAAGAATCCTAACACTCCATGACACAAGTTCGCAACATATCCTCTAAAGTCTGAATTGTTCGTTCTGTTTGATCGTCTGTAGCAAGACGAAAAGTTGCACTCATTAACAGATTAGTTCGCATGGCCTTCTGAAAACTCTACAAAAAATTGGACAAGAACCGCGAATCATGATCTGAAACAATGTCCTTAGGCACACTATGATATTTCACCACCCACTTCACATACTGTAGGCGTGATTTTATTTCGCCTACGCGGTGTAAGCGCATATTTGACTACACCATTGTTAAGTTTTTATTAAAATACGTTTTCGAAGTCGCCAACAAGTGTTTAGAGGAAGACTCATAAACCTACTTGGATATTGGGAAATCATAGGGACAACAATGAGACTTATTCAATGTAGATTTCCCAGTCATGACTCCATAGATGGTCAGGAACCAAAAATTGAGTTCGAGGGTGAGGGTACAAACACAGTCATGAACCACATTCGCCCATTATTGGCCTCTACTTTATACGATTCATAGCAAGTTTTATGCAAAAGAATAACCACATAATATTTGTCAACACCCTGAAAAAGATTAGTCTAGGTTGGTTCATGAAACACATAAAAGACTACTTTTTTGGTAATACGTTATTAAACAATCAAGATTACTGGGTTCCTAGCAGGTTCTCCATGCTATATGATTTATTTAGAACATTTATTTAGGTATTGATTAACAATAATATACAAGGTGATAAATATTGCAATCAGGCATAAAAAACAATGTTCATGAAAAATAAATAAAAATAAGAAAAAAAATATCGCAGGGAGTTAGTATAATATATAATATACAATACTTACAGTCACAGGAATATGTTACCAATCTACATCAAGAATAGAATGTTAGTAACTTCAAGAAAATAATAAAAATAATTAATAAATGAAATGTTTTTAATTTGTTTGACTCTCAGAAATTATACCACCGTCTGAGGTCGTTGATTTGCATGGATCTCAGATTGAATATTAAAAAAAGGAAGGTTTTCAATTTGTCTCGCCTCGTGTAATAGCCTGACTTCTTAAGCTATGATTAAAATCGATAATCTGATAATGCCGGGGGGAATAATTCCTTTCAAAAGGTCATATTTCCTCCGATTTTTAACGACATATGGAGATTTATGATTGGTCCACGTGTAATCTAAGCAGCCCTTCTTTTAGGCTACAACATTTACCCCTAAGAGGGGGATTGATCTAATCGCAAAACTGATTAATTCCCTTTTACCGATAGTAATTCCCTAATTTTGAAGAACAGTGACGCGTCGAATCCCTAGGATGCCGCGTGTCCGGTAGTTTTTATTAACTGGGAGGTTTTAACCCCCCTATATATTCCGCTTTGCCCTTTCTGGAATCATTTTAACACTTGCGTAAATTTTCTAGAGAGAGAAATTCCAGAGCTTTTCTGACTTTTCTAGAGAGAGTTCTAGTCTAGATTTGTGTTGATCATTATTTAGAGGCTTCAACCGTGAAAGCACATGTCATATTCATCAGGTATCTCCTTTTTCTTACTTGCTATTCCTTATTCTTTAATTTTTTTTATTGAAAAACAATAAAAATGAACTCTTCCTCTTCGTCAAATAAACCTGGTCGTCCAAGAGTTTGTCTTGACCCTAGAACCGATAGTATTTCTTCTTCGACGTATTCTAGAGTTGGGCCTATTCTGGCCGGTCATTCATATCCTTATTTTTATGGATTTGGCCAACAAAAGTCAGACGACCCAGTATTTACCTATGTAGGGTAATCTGGCGCGCGTCAAGCAAACTACCCGTCTAAGACGAGGACGGATACTTCCCACTTCTAGTTTTCGAATGGAAGAATCTACTGGCCCTGTTCTTGAGAGAGAAGTAATGGGGGAGAGAGAAACCCTTTGTGAAAGTACTCGGAATGGCTCCTTTTGAAGCTTTGTATGGTCGGAAGTGCAGAAGTCCAGTCTGCTGGAATGATATTAGTTAGACCGTGGTTCTTGGACCTGAGTTCCTTGAAGAGATGGTTAAACAGGTGAAAGTGATTCAGGAAAAGATCAAGGCAACTCAAGATCGACAGAAAAGTTATGTTGATTTGAAGCGAAGGGATGAAGAGTTTCAGGTTGGAGAGAAGGTATTGTTGAAAATATCTCCAATGAAAGGGGTGATACGCTTAGGGAAGAAGAGAAAGTTGAGCCTAAAGAATATCGGGCCATATGAGGTGTTAAAGAGGATCTAGAAAGTGGCATATAAGTTGGATTTACCAAATGACTTAAGTTGAGTCCACGATGTTTTCCATATATCTCAGTGAAGGAAGTATATTCCAGATGTGTCCCATGTGCTGCAACCTGAGACCATTGAGTTAGATGATAGTCTGACTTACCAGGAGCGACTTGTAAGAATCCTTGATAGTAAAGTTAGAAGTATCGGACTAAGGATGTTAGATTAGTTAAAGTATTGTGGTCAAACCATCAAATTGAGGAAGCAACATGGGAAGCCGAATCGGATATACGCAAGAAATATTCGACGTTGTTTTCCGAGGTCATTTGTCGAGTTACAGGGTCGTAACTCCTTGTAAGGGAGGTAGAATTCGATAGAGTTTCACGCTTTTACCTTATTTGTTGCATTTTAGCATATTTTTGAGTCATTATATACAGTTTAGGCATGAGCATTTGAGTCAATAACTACAATTATGGATCTTTAATTCGCCTTTGGTCAAAGACTATGACTTTTTGTCTTAAATTTCGAGGTCGTAACTTGTTTTAATTGGGGGTAGAATGTGATACCCCATATTTTTGAGTATTTATTGAAGTAATTAAATATTTATTCTCTAAAATAAATATTTTAAGCAAAGGGTATTTCAGTAATTTCACTGGTTTTAAATGATTTTGGATGGAATATGGTTCCAAATTTGGATTTGTAAAACTTTTGGATTTAAATCCTAGCAAGTCAAAAATTTTATTGAATATGTTTTAAACATTTAAATATTTAGTAATAATTTTCTTCTTTATGATGGAGATTTAAAAAGACATAAAAATTTAGTGCATTATGGCAGACTACCTTTATTAGGAAGGTGGTGATTCTGATTTTTCTGAAATCTCCAAATTAATGTGTAGATTACAAATCTTGGATTAATATATTAATTTATGATGAAGGTTACAAAATAGGAAAAATTGATTTAATCAGTCCAAACTATGAGCGTCTTGACAAAAACAGTCCCAACTATGATTTTTATTGTTCAGTCCTAACTTTGGAGGGTATTTTACAATAGTAGTAACCTACTGTAGAAGGTAAACTTTGCCATTTTTTTTTCCTATCTTCTTCCTCCTCTTTCCTTCCTCCTTCCTTCACTGCTCCCTCCTCCTCCTCTTCCCTGCCACCCAACCCCCTCCCTCCCCTGCTACCCTACTACCCCCTCCCCCACTTCCCCTAACGTTTTCCCCTTCCCCGCCACCCTCTCCCCGTCCCCAAAACCCCTTTCCCCTCTTCCGCCACCCCCCGTCCCCGAAACCCCTTCCATGTCCCATCCACCCCACCCCCGCCCCGAAACCCCTCCACTACCCCGACCACCCTCTCTTGCCGCAGCCTGCCCTCCTCCTACCCTTGAAACCCCTCCCCGCCACCCCTTCCCCTACCCTCAAAACCCCTCCCCGCCCCCAAAGAACCCCTCCCCCTGCTCCCAAAACCCCTCCACTATCCCAACCACCCTTCCCTTGCCGCACCACCCCTCCCCCCTAGCCCGAAAACCTCTCCCCATACACCAACCACCCCTCCCCCAACCACTCCTCCCCGCCCCCGCCCGCCCCCGCCCTCGAAACCCTTCCACTACCCCGACCACCCCTCCTTTGCCATGACCACCCCTCTCCCTTCCCCGAAAAACCCTCCCCGCACCAACCACCCCTCCCCTTCCCTAGCCACCCCTCCCCCGCCCCCGAAACCGTCCCCCTAGCACAACCACTCCTCCCCCGAAACCTCTCCTTCCTTCAACTTGCACTTTAAGGCGAGACTTTCATCGTCAAGTTCACCGAATTTTCGACTTCCGGCGAAGATTCCGGCCCCCGAAAACTCTTTCCCATATGCTTGCATCGAACATCCATACACACATAATATAATCATCATAATCAACATGCTTCATACAACGTGATGCGTGTGTGAACCATCAAATTTGACAATCCTAGTTCTGTTACGACTCTTTATGTAGTTCCTAGTTTTGTTAGGAAACTATGTATTTTATTTGCTTAATAACTCTTTATTTTAGGTGTTTGAATGATAAAAGGATCAATCTCACTCGAATTATGTCAAAAGGTTCGAACTTTGTGAATTTTAGTTATAAAGATTGTTACTTTTAATTGGATAGGCTCTATATGTTCCCTCAAGAACTAGAGGTTCTCTCTCTAATCTCAATCTATGTGTTTGGTTCAAACAAAACCTTTCAATGCTCAATGCACTCGAAATCATAAACTCAAAAACATACTCTACGTTTTGTTAATGCTGTTATTCAATTATATAGAACAACATAAAAGAAACCTAAGCACACTTAACAAGCTTAACAAGATAAAATATTAGAACTCCTAGGTAAGCTAAATAGCTTAACCAACCAGCCTTGTAGATAACTATATCACACGGCTAATCCTAGGATAGAATTTTAATCACACGCCTAAAACTAGATAGAATTAAAAGACTCCTAAGTAAACTAAAACACTAATGATTTAAGGGCATTAGACTCCTAAACATAATAGGATCCCTTTATAATTCAAACACCTAAAATAAAGAGTTATTAAGCAAATAAAATACATAGTTTCCTAACAGAACTAGGAACTACATAAAGAGTCCTAACAGAACTAGGAACTACATAAAGAGTCCTAACAGAACTAGGATTGTCAAATTTGATTCTTTCACACACACATCATACTCCCCTCCTTAGAAAAAATTGTCTCAAGTTTTGAAGTCCATGGAATCATCCGTATGCGTTGAACAACCTAGCAAAAGAGCATTATCCCATGAAAATCAGTAGCACCACACATCAAGCACACAACATTACACCCATCAACTAGTACTTTCCTTCGGTCAAGATCATCCTTTGCTCCACGAAAATTTAATCTTTCCAATCTCCATGGTAACATTAGATGCAGATTTTTTATGTTTGGAACAATATCATCATCAACCCTAGGAACCAAAGCAAAAGAAACATTAACAAGAGGCCCAATTTCATTTATTTCAAGGTTAGGGATCACTTCTTCCTCAATCGGAACTGTAAAAATCACATCTTCATCCTTTGAACAAGACAAAGTTTCAATCTTTTCTTCATCTTCAACAATAGGAATTTGCTATGAATCTTCTTCCGCTTTGTTCTTGCTAGAGTCCCAACTTTCTTTGAGTTCGAGTAACAACCCATGCACATATGTAGAAATTCATCTTGTTCTCGTCTTTCTCGCTCTAATCTTTCTAGAATGGCTGGTGGACATTTAAGATCTCGTAATTCTTATTGATCCCTTTCATATCTTTGATAAGCATCCAAACAATCGACTGATAAATCTTTAAACTCCATAGCACTGAAACCGACGCAGTCTACCCGGATTTTGCATCGAAAGTAATTGCTCGCTGTTAAGTCGTTATAACTCTAAAACACCCTAAATTTTTATAGAACCTAGACCTATATGTATTGAACACTCGATCAAAGTTTCATGCAAAATTCGAAGCCAGCAGTTCGCAGTTAATTTTACCCCAAAACTGTTCCAGATTTACCCGGTTTTAGATGAATTTGAAAGATCAGTCTCGAATATATAGCAAATCAACTCCAAATCTTACGAAATTTCAGGACATAAATTAGACAAATAGTATTCCAGTTTAGGCTCAAGAATCACCCAAAAATTCGATCGGAAATGGGAGAACGAGTTGTTTAAAGTTACCTTAAAAATCTGGCTGTTACGGGCGATTTTCTTCTTCCTTCTTTCTTCTTCTCCAAGAACGTCCAAGCACCAAAAGGACTTAGATGCCTTTGCTCTGATACCACTTGATGTGTTTGCAGAAGCTTTGAAATAAGATTAATACTTTGATTAATCAATCTCACTCGAATTATGTCAAAAGGTTTGAACTTTGTGAATTTTAGTTATAAAGATTGTAACTTTTAATCGGATAGGCTCTATATATTCCCTCAAGAACTAGAGATTCTCTTTTTAATCTCAATTAGGAGATGCACACAAATCTCAATCTATGTGTTTGGTTCAAACAAAACCTTTCAATGCTCAATGCACTCAAAATCATAAACTAAAAAACATACTCTACGTTTTATTAATGCTGTTGTTCGAATTATATAGAACAACATAAAAGAAACCTAAGTACACTTAACAATCTTAACAAGATAAAATATTAAAACTCCTAGCTAAGCCAAATAACTTAACCAACCAGCCTTGTAGATAACTATATCACACGGCTAATCCTAGGATAGAATTTAAATCACACGCCTAAAACTAGATAGAATAAAAAGACTCCTAATTAAACTAAAACACCAAGACTCCAATGATTTAAGGGCATTAGACTCTTAAACATAATAGGATCCCTTTATCATTCAAACACCTAAAATAAAGAGTTATTGAGCAAATAAAATACATAGTTTCTTAACAGAACTAGGAACTACATAAAGAGTCATAACAGAACTAGGATTGTCAAACTTGATGCTTCACACACGCATCAGAACGGCATAAAACATGCAATTTCACTTGGATATAAAACACATATGAACTATAAATAGTTCCCTATACATAATACTACATAAATCCCATCCTTAGGACATGATACTAATACAACCAACACATAGGTGTAGACAAAATTCGATACCACTTTAACAAACCTAAAAGTCGCCTAAAGAGAATTCTCCGCCTACCAATATTCAACATCACCACAAATCTATACTCTATAAATTTCCTGCAATATTAAAATACTTTAAACCCTATTCAAAAGTGTTTAAAAACCTTTCCTGTAACAACCCTGAATTTCCATTTTCTTTAGAAAACATAACAGAGTACAAAACATGGACAACTCAAGAGCTGTTATGCCGCGATTATTAAACATTTAATAACCGCAAGGCAAAAGATATTACTACTAATACCTAAATCGATTATTAACTATTACAACTAAAAGGAAATGAAATTAATTAATACACTCCTATAACAACCCATAATTCTAAACTATTGCAGCGGAAGTTTTAACTTTAATAAATCAAAATCTAGGTGAAGTCAACACTCTCACCCCAATATAAGCTAGTCACCATCAAGCCCTGCACATTGAAGACATGTAATATCAGCCAAAAGGCTGCGCAAGATTTCATACCAATAACAACTTTGAACTATCCAATGTGCAGGTGGAATACATACATAGTATTCTACAAAATCATTTCACTTGTACAACATTCAACTTAAATATAATAGACAACCTTCAATAATTCAAATCTACTTTACTTTCTTTCTAAACCATTCTGTAAAACTTTCAAATATAACTCCTTTGAAATCTGTGAGTAGGAAGTAATAAAAATCCAATGAGCTAGCTAGGCTCACTAGATAAGGTAAACACCAAAGTCCCTAGTATGCATACCCCTAAGTTGATAACGTATCAAGAAGGAAGACAAATGGCAAGAGTATTGATCAATATACTCCCAACTACTAAAATAAACTGTTGAGACACTGTTAACTCAACATACTTCCATACTCGAGGAATACCGCTTACCGGCAACCCCACAATTTATACAAACTTAATTACAATGAGGACTTCCTTTTAATAATCTCAAACTTGTCTCACGAGGAGCTTCCTCCTTTTAACAAACTCAAACTTGTCTCACGAGGAACTTCCTCCTTTTAATAATATCTTAAATAATCTCATAAATTATTTTGATATAAACATCGTCAAAACAATTAAAAGCTCCATAAATAGCATCGTAAAAACGATTCCAAACTCAATATAACTCACAAATCAATATGAAATACTTTCCGAAATAATCTGTACAAGCTTAGGCTTTGTTCTTTTGAACTTATTTTGGCTGAACTGAACTGAACTTATTTTATCTTTGCTGAACTGAACTTATTTTTGCTGAACTGAACTTATTTTTACTTATTTTTGCTGAACTGCACTTATTTTTGCTGAACTGAACTTATTTTTACTTATTTTTGCTGAAAATAAGTCCAAAAGAACAGGGCCTTAGAATGAAATCTTACCTTATTAGCAAACCACTGTCAACCAATCTCAATTACAAGTCAAAAGAGTTCTTCTACGAACCCGCGATCTACAAGATAATATAATATAGTATAAATCACTTGACTATACTTTACACTACACATACACGACATAACCTAGTTAATGAGCCTTGACTACCTTTAAAAACAGCTCACTTTAAATTTAATCCAAAAAGAATACACCAAAGTCAACAAAAGTCAAACTGTAAATACTACTAACTACATGAAAATAACATGCATTATATTTAATTTCAGCAGAAACTTAAAATAGGAATAACTAGTCCAAATGAAACGTTTCTTGAGCCTATCTTGGGTGAAATTTCGATACGAACAACTTTTGTGAAATAGTATTTTGGCTAAAAACGCCCACAAACTGTCGAAAAATATAAATTGCGAATCTGACCTGTAATTCCTATGAGTTACAGTTTTTGTTGATAAACTTATTATTATTAATAAGCAAAATTCCTTTCAATCAAGATACAACCAAAACTTATAATCAAAAACCCCCAATTCAATTTAACTCAAGAACCCTAAACTAACAAAACCCCAATTCGAAATTAAGCCAAAACAAAAATTAAAACATGACAAGGAATCTTACTTGATTAGGGGAAGTAATGAGAGCGAAATTACACTATAAGAGAACCCGAAAATCTCCACTTCGATCCGATTTATGACCCGAAAACCGCAAGTCCAAGAACAATTTATACTCTTTGAAAAACCCAGAAAAACCGAGAACTATTGAAGATGGATGAATCACGGTTGGTGTATGATGATGGTTGATGGCAAATTATAGTAGCTTGAATGGTGTGTTGAAGGTTGAAGAAAGTTTTTTTTTTTTTTTTTTTTTTGCTTGAAGTGAAATAGGTGGTTCGTGGGTTTGGAGTGTGCAGTACAACACTTCCTTTTCTTTTCTTTTCTTTTGCTTTGCCTTCTTTTTGTTGTTTTTTTTCTTCTCTTTTCTTTTATAACTTGGTTTAACTAAACCTAATGGTACTTAACCTAGTCAAACTAGGAATAAGTTTTAACTACTTCTTAGGTAAAGTCAAATGAAAAATAAATATATATATTTAATAAAAGAGTATTTAAAATTATTTTTATAAACTAAAATAATATAAATAATAACTAAACAGGTATAAAAATACGGGGTGTTACAATCTACCCCCCCTTAAAAGAAGTTTCCTCCCGAAACTTAAACTATTACTCAAATGATCAAACTTATACTTTTGTTTCTAAAAACAGCTCCGTAACTCTATAGGTTAACCAACTACTATCACTCTGGATAACATCTCCAACTACCAAATCATTTCGGAGAACATCTCCGGCAATTAATTCACTTTCTCATAGATCAATTCAATTGATCACCTTTATAACCAAACAATCATTCCAACTAATATATTCATACCATAACAAGTAGAACCAACACCTCATAGATCAATTCATTTGATTACTCTTGTAGACATACAACCATTTCAACTAAAAATGTTCATACTATAAGAAGTAAAACATGCAACATATTACAAGGTTTACCATAAAACTTTACCATAAAACTTCTAATCATACACGAATTATGTATACTTTAGACATTAAGGTATAGATCACATATGAAATCATAACAACTTTTAGCACCAAACACACAATTGGCACGAAATCTACCCCCCTAAAAAGGAAGTTACGCCCTCGTAACTAACAATAACATGAACAAGAGATGGGGACACATAAAACACATGACATCCTCAGTCTTACAAGTAGTTCCTCAGTGCTGTGGTTTGGCCACAAAACCTTTACTATCCATTTCTCAACCCTATGAGTCTTACGGATCTATTGGTCTAGAGTCTCAACTAGAACTCCAACTATTACCATGTGAAGAGTTACAAATACATTGTCGTAACTAAGAAACATGGAATAAATTACAAACACAATCAACTATCCTTTCAAGGATCACATATGGACCGATAAACTTGGGAATCAACTCCCTTACTAAGGATTAGACACGACGGGAAATAATCTAAGTCGAGCTAAACCGAACCACTACCGTCACACTCGTTGGACTATGTCGTAGAGTGTGGAATTCAATTCATAACTACACTATGGTGCACAAGCGCTCTAAATAATAACATAGGATTTTCTCGAAAATCCGGCCGAGTTTCCTTTGTAAAATGGACAACTCGAAATGAGAAATAAAGGTGTTCTAAACCTGTTACAATCACAATACATAAAAGCATTTCAAAATCCAATACTCAACGCTTTCGCGGAGCAACAAATAATCCGAATCAAGAGTACTATTTCTCTTATGAAAATAATAGAAGTAAAGACTTATACAATATGGACTCACCATTACATGGTAAAAACATAAAACAATTCACAAGTCGACAACTAGAACTTCAACTTGAAGTTATTATAACACTCACAATCACCAAGGCATACCACAAATGGCAAAACAAAATACTTTGATGGTCGCATCAACATTGGGCAGAGTCTTAACCCATATACATTCATAGCACGTGTTTTGGAGTTTATGACTATCACGTAATCAATGACACCACGAAAATCACATCAAAGCACACTAAGCATTTACATCCAAAGAGTACTTAAATAACCTTACGCGTGAATATGGGCACAACCAATTTTTTTCTTTCAAAGCGATTCTTTATTAGAAATCCAATAATAAATGACCCTTTTATGGAATTCTTGTTTTGCAAAAACTTTGCTCAATCTTTCTTACTGTGACAACAGTCTTCTAGACACGAAGTAACAACATGCTAAGCTACATCACTTTAAAGCAATTTCTTGACGGGATCCAATCAATCCAAATAATAAGGCATATATTTCCAATACTAGGGTATTGAGGCTTGAAACCTCTGACAATGGGGTTGAACATAATCCTGACAACAAAGGTGGAGTTTTTGAAATCTCCGGCATTGGTTTGACTCATAGTCATGATAGTGGGGGCGTGGAGACTTGAAACCTCCACCATGGGGACGACCATCTAAATATCCACTTTACTTGGGTCGAAACTCAGACAAGTTTAAAGCACATAACACGATTTCAAATATTCTTTGCTAAACACCAAGTCTCCTATTACTTGGTAACACTCAAAACACATTAAAGAGTGGTAGAAAGCTTCATTGAAAGACCTTCAAGGCTCACAATATGTGGGAGACTTGCCCCCTTTCAAAACTTTTTCAAAAACGTGTTCTTAACTTTTCCAAAATTCATTCAAATCGTTGTAGAAAAACCATTTCTAAATCGATTCGAGAACGAATCCACAACCTTAATTGAAATGTGTCTAAATCACTTTCTCATGCTACACAAACAAATTGAACAATCTCACATAGCCTTTGGTAGGGTAATTTACTCGTTGACCAAACAGGGTCAAATCGAGCAACTAAGGTACCAGAGAAAATGATATGTTCTATTTACATGAAACTAAAGCTTACTTTATACAAAACTCCTTTTTAGAACCATGTCTCAAACTAACACACATTAATAACACATCATAAACCGTTCACACACTATAGTTTCACGAAATAAAATTTCAAGTCGTGCATGGATACGTGAATCACATAAACTAACGACTCCATCAACAATAATGGTAGTATTACCCTTGCCTACCGATACTCAACACTCCAACATAGCAATCAAGAGTTAACTTAAACTCACTTCTCAAGGTTCATGAAATAGATATGGTCCACTATACTTCCTTAGTTTCTATTAAATTCATTAGTTTCAACTCAAACAACTAGTCATAGACTTGCGACATGATACACTTAACCCTTACTCACTTAAAACTTAATCAAACTAATTTATTACACACTTTTACCTCTATAATAAATTAATCAAATTAGTCTAATTTTTCGGAAAAGACTTAAGTAAATTGAGTTTGCGCACATTAAACCATTCCTAATGGCCTATAGGTCATTAACGACAATTGTTCAACTTCAAGTGGGCGTCTAACTCCCCATGGAGACACAAAGGAGAGCTTGTTATAAGTTATGACCAAGCTATCTCGAGGTTCTCAACCAATTAACATGGTATAACTATAACTCCATAACTACAATCATTTCATTAGACAATTGCAAGAAACTGTGGAACTTGTAGCTTGTCATTTAAGATTAGTGACTACCAAGCAAGAACTTTGCAATGACTTTAAACCAAAGACTTAGATTACTTCAACTTATACTCCTAACATTAAACTCAATGAGAAGAGACTCTCTTTGTTAAATCAGTCTACATTAGACTCGCTAACCAGTTTAGTGTTATTAGACCTTGATCACTACTAAACAAATCACACAACAGGGAGCTACGCGTCCCACCATTGACATGACTTGATTTGACATTATGCCTTGCATATGTCACCACTCTATAGCCTTACTAGATACATGACAATTGCTAGTTGTCCTATAATGGTCTCAAACCGACTCCTTGACACCGACAAATAAACAATAATACTTTACCAGGGTCAAATGGTTGACCCGTAACACGTCATGAGTTGACTTTGACTAGTCACGGGTTTGCTACGAGAAACCGACCCACTTGGTGTAATTCCCTTTTCCTTTAGCTATACACTATGAATACTCCATAGAAGTCAACAGAACACGACAACTTACAGTAGATAGTCATCTCATGACTAGCTAGACTACTTTAAACTCACGTAAACAAGGTCTATAGGCATGACCAAGAAAGTTAATAACTTGAGTTTCAACTCTTGTTATAGCCTCAACACACAACCATACACTAATAAGTCAATTCATAGCACTTAGTCAACAAGATTAGCATATCCAAGACATAACGAACCCATTCCCTGTAAGGTTTTCAATTAATTCATACCAACTACAATTTGTGCATACCATCACGCAACTCAATCAGTTTGCAATTCAAGAATCAAGTAGTTAATCACTAAACATTCTCAAGGCCAAAAGATGGACAAGGTACGGGAGATGGGTGGGTCTAACACCACAATACACACAAGAACAGAAAAATAAAAGGGAGTGCCACTTTGAATGGAATAAGGCTCACTGTTATCCACAATAATAGTTCGTCCTAATGCGAACATAAAAATCGACGAGCTAGATACTTTAATGAAATAGGTGACGATAGAAATTAACATCAAGTCGGAATGTCACCCCAAAGTTCACGTAAACAAATGGAACTAAATTTTGCATTATGCGACTCAAACTTGAACTTATAGCACACTCTCGGCTATGCACCAACTTAAAATCACAACCCAACACAGATATACTCGAAATGGTTTACCTTTACTAGCCAATCATTCCAAACATGGAAGTAACCACAACTTAACTTGAGTCAAACATGGAACTCAACTAGTTCCACACTTACCAAACTCATTGACTTTATCAAGTCAGACATCCACATAAGAGGAATCCACAACAACTACCATACACAACAACCACATGTAATCACTAACTTCCCATATCTCAATCTTACCTCGGCGTTTCAAATTTTAATACTTTCATTTATGTAGTCTTACTTAAGGTCACAACCTCAAGGTTACAACTCTAGGCACAGCCTAATATGTTACAAAAATCTACCTCAAGGTAAGGATGGATCCAACTTTCAATCAAAACAATAATTAAAACTTTTGTACATTATTCTTCATCATTAACACGCACCCCGACTGCTGGTGGTCTTAATGGTGATGAACAATCCACGTAGGGAGAGATACTATCCCTAGAAACATTGTTTCAAAATAAACAAAGGAATTTGGAGATCCCGATAGGCAGTAAATCGATGGTCACAACTCTAGGTCTCAATCCTAGACCACAACTCAAGGACAACCTCTAGGGCTAACCTAAGGCCCTACACTTTGGCACTAAACTGGTGGCTAATCCTCTAGACCACTTTAAGCTCAACTCTAGGCTCTAGCCATAAACTCGAACCTTAGGCTCTGATACCAACTGTAACAACCCTGAATTTCCATTTTCTTTAGAAAACATAACAGAGTACAAAACATGGACAACTCAAGAGTTGTTATGCCGTGATTATTAAACATTTAATAACCGCAAGGCGAAAGATATTACTACTAATACCTAAATCCATTATAAACTATTACAACAAAAAGAAAATGAAATTAATTAATACTCTCCTATAACAAACCATAATTCTAAACTACTGCAGCGGAAGTCTTAACTTTAATAAATCTACATCTAGGTGAAGTCAACGCTCTCACCCCAATATAAGCTAGTCACCATCAAGCCATGCACATTGAAGACATGTAATATCAGCCAAAAGGCTGAGCAAGATTTCATACCAATAACAACTTTGAACTATCCAATGTGCAGGTGGAATACATACATAGTATTCTACAAAATCATTTCACTTGTACAACATTCAACTTAAATATAATAGACAACCTTCAATAATTCAAATCTACTTTACTTTCTTTCTAAACCATTCTGTAAAACTCTCAAATATAACTCCTTTGAAATCTGTGAGTAGGAAGTAATAAAAATCCAATGAGCTAGCTAGGCTCACTAGATAAGGTAAACACCAAAGTCCCTAGTATGCATACCCCCAACTTGATAACGTATCAAGAAGGAAGACAAATGGCAAGAGTATTGATCAATATACTCCCAACTACTAAAATAAACTGTTGAGACACTGTTAACTCAACATACTTCCATACTCGAGAAATACCGTTTACCGGCAACCCCACAATTTATACAAACTTAATAACAATGAGGAACTTCCTCCTTTTAATAATCTCAAACTTGTCTCACGAGGAACTTCCTCCTTTTAACAAACTCAAACTTGTCTCACGAGGAACTTCCTCCTTTTAATAATATCTTAAATAATCTCATAAATTATTTTGATATAAACATCGTCAAAACAATTAAAAGCTCCATAAATAGCATCGTAAAAACGATTCCAAACTCAATATAACTCACAAATCAATAAGAAATACAATCTGAAATAATCTGTACAAGCTTAGTATGAAATCTTACCTTATTAGCAAACCACTGTCAACCAATCTCAATTACAAGTCAAAAGGGTTCTTCTACGAACCCACGATCTATAATATAATATAATATAGTATAAATCACTTGACTATACTTTACATAGTTTACACATAAACGACATAACCTAGTTAATGAGCCTTGACTATCTTTAAAAACAACTCAGTTTAAATTTAATCCAAAAAGAATCCACCAAAGTCAACAAAAGTCAAACCGGTCAACAAAAGTTAAACTGTAAATACTACTAACTACATGAAAATAACATGCATTATATTTAATTTCAGCAGAAACTTAAAATAGGGATAACTTTCTCCTATGAAGTCCAAATGAAACATTTCTTGAGCCTATCTTGGGTGAAATTTCAATACGAACAACTTTTGTGAAATAGTATTTTGGCTAAAAACCCCCCACAAACTGATGAAAAATTCAAATTACGAATCTGACCTGTAATTCCTACGAGTTACAGTTCTTGTTGATAAACTTATTATTATTAATAAGCAAAATTCGTTTCAATCAAGGTACAACCAACACTCATCATTAAAAACCCCCAATTCAATTTAACTCAAGAACCCTAAACTAACAAAACCCCAATTCGAAATTAAGCCAAAACATAAATTAAAACGTGACAAGGAATCTTACTTGATTAGGGGAACTAATGAGAACGAAATTACACTATAAGAGAACCCGAAAATCTCCACTTCGATCCGATTTATGACTCGAAAACCGTAAGTCCGAGAACAATTTATACTCTTTGAAAAACCCAGAAAAACTGAGAACTATTGAAGATGGATGAATCACGGTTGGTGTATGATGATGGTTGATGGCAAATTATAGTAGCTTTAATGGTGTGTTGAAGGTTGAAGAAAGTTTTTTTTTTTTGTTTTTGTTTGAAGTGAAGAAGGTGGTTCGTGGGATTGGAATGTGCAGTACAACACTCCCTTTTCTTTTGCTTTGCCTTCTTTTTGTTGTTTTTTTTTTCTTCTCTTTTCTTTTATAACTTGGTTTAACTAAACCTAATGGTACTTAACCTAGTCAAATTAGGAATAGGTTTTAACTACTTCTTAGGTAAAGTCAAATGAAAAATAAATATATATATTTAATAAAAGAGTATTTAAAATTATTTTTATAAACTAAAGTAATATAAGTAATAACTAAACAGGTATAAAAATACGGGGTGTTACATTTTCTATCATTAAAACTTCAATCATTAATAATTCCTAGTGTAGTACTACTATACTAGTAATTAAAAAACCCTTAAAAACTCATACTTTGATAATTAAAACTCCATCATAAGCATACTAATAAAATTTCCAGAAACTTATAATGTATTTAAAACCCTTTAAAACATACTTAGACATAATCAAAATCATAAGAGTACTCAATTTCATAAACTATAATATCATACTATGATTTTCCAACTCATAAAACCCTAAAAATCTATACTTTGATGCTCAAAACCCTAGTTTAAACATAACTAGTAAATCTGAGATTTTAATCACTTCACTATATAATTTACATAATATGAAATTATATTTAAATCATCAAACATGAAAACCTTAAATTAATCCTTAAAATATAACTTTAAACACTAAATAAAAATAGAGGAGGAAGAAATAACCAAAGAGATGAAGGAGGGAGAAAACACGACACAAGGGGGAGGAAGGGTGGCGGCAGCACCGGTTGCTGCTGCCGTCGGTGGTGGCGGTCGGCGGCTACTGCCGATCGACGAAGGAGGAAGAAACCGAGAGAAGAAAACGAGATAAAGAGAAAAGAAGTGAAGGCCGAAAAAGAGAGGGAGAAGGAAGAGAGAAAATAAGTGGGGAAATTTGGGGTTTCGAGGTTTAGAAACTTGTGTTTGAGCTTTAATAATATTTAATGATTGAATACTTAGGCATAGTTGGGTTCCTCTAACCCAATTTAAAATCCTTTTTACTAAACCAAAAGATGTTTAAGCTATATAAATAATTTTCAAAGTATGACTAAATAAAATATGTGATTACTTAAAATCATTAACTACTTCTTTTGACTTTCAAATAGTCAACCTTTCAAGAAATAGGTCATCTAAACATTTAAAAATATATATAATATACATTAAAATGTATTTATAAAATTCATAAAATTACGGGGGATTACAGGTACAATTGTGGGGATATGGTTTTTGGTCAGGTGAAGCTACAGAGTTGGATGATCTTCTCAACCAAAGACCACTTCCTTAGCGTCTTCAAGGACTTTTGCATTCAAGAGGGGTTTGCTGTGAGGGTAAAAAAGGTTGACAACCATAGGTTCACTGCAAGATGCATTATTCAGGACTTTGATTGGAGAATCCATGCATCCAAATTGATGGATGACATAAGCTGGGCAATTAAGTCTGTAACAGGTGAACACGAGATATGTGGGAGGTTGGAAAACAATCCAATGGTGTCATGTGTTTGATAACAGGGCAATTAGGGGATGTAATTAGTGCAAATTTTGAGATACATGTGCAGTCATTACAAAAAAAATGGGCTTGGAGAGGCTGGGATTAAAGTCAAGCAAAGACTTTAGTACAAGGTGAAGTGCATGACAAAGGAACAGATGTATGGAGGATTACTAAGTCTTATGGTTTGCTACCAGCATATGCTGAGATGATTAAGCAAACAAACCCTGGTAGATATGCTTTAGTAACTTGTACGACAGCAAATATAACACCCCAAAATTACTCATTTTTAAATAATAATTTAGAAAATAATATTTGAGTAATTTAGGAGTATTACCGCCACGTGACTAACACGCTTTCGGCAACCAACTACTAATTAACAAAATAACTTGCAGCGGAAGACTTTAACCAAAAATAATAACTTCTCTATTGATAAAAGTAAATATTGTCTCAAACATAAAACAAATAAAACACCTAATTAGGTGAAGATCCCCTTCCTAGTATGCTCCCATGCACATCCAAAATTCACCTGCAAAACTGCTTACCAAATAAGTAAACATGGCAAAGCCAAATAGGAAAAAAGGAAATACGCGTCAGTATAAAACTGAGTACGAAATGTACTAGATAAGTAACATATTTGCTAGTTCATAACAATTTATATTTTCGAAAACTCCACCACTAATAATTCAAGAATAACTTTTTTAAGAATAAACTCTTTCCAACACTTTAATAATAATTCAAGAATAACCTTTAAGAACAAACTATTTCCAAATAACTTGGATTAAAAATAATCTTGAAAACAATTCCTCTTCTTATCTCCCCTTCCTTTTCCTAAGTGTGCACACCCCAAGCTAGTCATCCCATCACGGATCTATATCAAGGGGTAACAATAATTGCCAACAAGTGGACATTGAAGCATAAACCCTTCTTGATGTTAATCTAACGGTAATAATAATAATGTGACTTGTAAGTCATGAATAAATCTCATTTTCTCATAAACAATTTTTTGAACATTCAAAGTTCATAAAAACCAATCGAACCATTCCTGTAATAATAATTCAAGTTTCCAAAAAGGATAACAAAACATTATATAAAAATGATTGATAAAATCATTCCTTCTTTTCACCTCCAAGAGTGAATAATAAAATATTGTAACCATTTTAAACCAAATATCTAAACCAATCCAACCATTAAATCAATAAACAACTTTACCACATAAAACCACAATTTCAAAAGATCTAGCTGCATAACGTACCTTGATCTTGTACAAAGAGTATACTAGTAACTTCACGTATTCTTATGCTTGAGCTTTCTCCTAACCAACCAATAAGTAACTTATCACATGAACTTAATCATGAATTTAAATATAAATGACCTATCATGAGCATAATATTTTTGATTAAGAAATATGAAAATCTTTTTCTTAAACCAATGAAAATTGGAACTTGAATAAGAAATATAAAAGTAGAATAGATAAGAAGAGAAGGAAGAATCTTGAAGTAAGAGAGTATGGTTTTTTCAAAGTTTTTGTGTGGAAAAGATGGCTTAAGGTATGGGGTATTTATAGGAGTAGAATAGGTAGTACTTAATTTCCAAAATTAAATAGTTTGTAACCTTCACCATAAATTAGGAGATTAAACCAAGATTTGTAACCTCCATCATCAATTTGGAAGTTTTAAGAAAACAAAACCCCCCCATTTAATATAGGTGTCCGCCGAAAATATAGCTCAAACAAAAAAAAAAATCTCCAAAATTCATTTTCAATTTTTTTTTGAGAACTTATTTAATAAAATTTTGACTAGGATTTAAAACCAAAAGCTTAACAAATCCAATTTTGGAGCCATCTCCCGCCAAAATAATTTAAAAACAAGCAAAATTACTAAAATACCCTTTGCTTAAAATATATATTTTAAAAAATAAATATTTTAATTACTTTAATAAATACTAAAAAGTATGGGGTATTACAACAAACTCTTCAAATATCACACCGAAATTCAAAGCTTGCTTATTCTTATTTGCTACTCACTTCAAGGGCATCCTTAGGGGCTGCAGATCTATTATTGGGTTTGATGGAACACACATAAGTGGCTACTACAAGGGAATCAAACTGATTGTTGTGAGTATTGATGAAAATAATGAAATATTTCCAATTGCTTATGGGATTGTGGACATAGAGAGCAAAGAGAGTTGGAGCTACTTCTCATAAACTTAAAGTTGGTTTTCCAAGCAGGATGACAACAAGGATGATTGGACATTTATTAGTGATAGGATGTGGGTATATGTGTTTCTACATTTCCGTAGTTTCTCTTATACTTAATTTCATGTTTATCTACATCCTAACATTCCCATGTTCTTATTCTCCTTCAAGTAGGGTGTTAAGGGAGCATTATTGGAGGTGTTCCCTAGAGCTACTAGGAGAATATGTTGTCAACACCTATATTCCAATTGCAAGAGTGCTGGATTTAGTGGCTCTACTTTCCATAAACTCTTCTGGATTGCTGCTAATGTATACAACTTGTATGTCTACAAAAAAGCAATTAATAAGATAACACAGTTGAACCCTAAAGCTACAAAATACCTGAATAAGGCTGAAGAACATTGGTCTAGGCATGTATTTTGACTCGGTTGTGTGCTATGATCCCAACACAACAAATTTTGTTGAGTCATTCAATGCATGTACAAAGGCATTCAGATCTTCATGTCCTTACTTTGTCTGAAGGTAACTCTTATATCCTGTTTTTGAGCTTTTTTAGCTTATTACATTTGTATGATGCTTAGGATTAGTATCTCTTTAATTATAGCTATTAGGGCTTGGGTGTATGAAAAAAATTGGAGTTAGATTTGATAAGGTTGTTCATATGGAACCTATTCAGCTTAGTGTGTATGCCACTAAGTTGTTGGAGGTGATGGCTGATGAATCAAGGTTTTGCCATGTTGTTCAAGCTGGTGAAGGGGAGTGAGGTGTTGGATGATCATGTGGATTTTCCTATTAGGTTAGATAGTAGGAATTGTGGTTGTGGCAAAATGGCAAGGCACTAGTATACCCTAAAAACATTGTCTAAGGGTTATTTTTATAGAAGCTAAAGCCACATGACTTTGTGTCTGCCTACTGCAAAGGGGATGCATACAAATTGACCTACTCAAGCCACATACACCCAATGCCTGACTCATCTCAGTGGCCTGCATTTGGACTCCCAATAATTCTACCTCTCCTATTCAAAAGAAGTGCTAGAAGGCCTGCTAAATAGAGGAAGAGAGGATCAAATGAAAAGGAAAAAGGAAAAAGGAATAGCACAGTCAAGTATGGCAAGTGCAAGCAAATTAGCCACAATGCAAGGACATGCAAGGGAAGGGCAGCACAGAAACAAAAGAAGGAGTTTGCTGCATCACAACCACAACCTTCTGAGGGGACTGCTCAGCAGGGGAAGAAGAGAAAGATTGCTGATGCTCCATCCACTTCCAAGAATGCAGCAAAAAACAGAAGAAAGGCAAGAGTGTTGGATGAGTAATTAGGGTAAAAACTTATTTTTGGTGCAAATAAACTTCTTTTATGGTCGTTTATGATAAGAAATTATGGTATACGGATTTACACGTGGTCAAAGGTGGTCACATGACCAACTAATATTTCCAAATTTTTTTTTTCATTTGAAGCGCTCATTATCTCACACGCGAAAAAACCCTAACTCTTCCTATTTATCTCTCTTTCTCCTTCTCGAATCCCACGACCTAGCAGAAGCGTTCACTTCCTTTGATGTCAGCGGTCGCCGACTCGCTGGTCCGATTTTTTCGTACAGTCGTTCTCGGTCAGATGTTCAGAAGGTCGCCGGTTGTCGGTTGAGTCGTTCAGCGACTCGTGAGTTCAGATCTTCAGATCTTCGTCGAATCGTTGTCACTTACTCACTTGTGACTCGTCGCCGGTCAGTCTTTGTCTTCACTTCTCCATTTATTGTTCGTCTGCAGGGGGCAGTGGCAGCGGCGCCAGACTTCAGTCTTCAGGTATTATTCTAATTCGACCTTCTTAATCTTGGTTTAATCGCTTCTTCAATTATTCTTCATTGAATCATTGTTGGCTTGTTGCTGAAAATTGAGTTTTACAATTGTGGCTGAAAATTAGGTATTTAGGTTATTAAAGATTGTGTATTTTTGTCAATTGGATTTCATTTGTTGCTGAAAATTGAATCATGATTTAATTTTGTCATTTGGATTTCATTTGTTGCTGAAAATTTATCATTTGTAATGTGTTTATTGCTGAAAATTGAAATCACGGTTGTGTTGTGATTTAGGAATTAGATTAGGATGCCAAATTGACAAATGATTGTGTTGTGAATTTGTGATTTAGGAATCATGGTACTAAGGTTAGGAATTAGAATGACAAATTGATTGTAGAATGATTGTGTTGTGATTTAGGAATTAGGTTAGGATGGCAAATTGTGATTTAGAAATCATTATTTTGAATGATGTATCATGTATGATGTGCTTGATTGTATTGTGTTGGCCTTTTCAATCGACTTATTTAATCTCATTCAAATTATTAATTTAATTTTCAGAATAAAAAAAAATACGAGGGATATTTCAAGTTTTTTTGCTAAAAGAACGCCCACTCAAAATCCACCTCCTCCATCTCCTCCACCTTCTCCTCCTCCAAATCTTTCACCACCTCAAGAAAATGAACAAAATCTTCCTCCTCCATCTCAATTAAATGAACAAGATCCTCCTCATCAACAAAGTGAACAACATTCTTCTCCATTACACAATTCCAAAAGCCATCTTGTTCCCAAAAGATTGAGCGAATTTGATAATGCTAATCTTCCACAAGACCCTGGGAAAAGGAGAAAGATGAGTGATTTTCATCCTGATGATAAAAGCATAGTAAGAATAACATACCTTGATAGAAAACCTTGCCAACCTAAAAAATTTTTGTTTCCTCAAGCACTTATCGGGCCGACAAACCGTCAATTTATGTGGATTGGTTTAACACTTGGCCTTGGCTAGAGTATAGTGTTGAAAAGGATGTTGCATTTTGTTTTGCTTGCTATTTATTCAAGGAGGATAACTCGGTTGGATGTGATGCTTTTGTTAGCAATGGTTTTGGAATAGATTGGATGTAATAAAAAAGCATGTTGGTAGTCATAAGAATGCTCATAGTAATGTTATGATTGCTATGGAACTTTTCAAGAACCAAAAGAGTAGCATTATTACTGGCTTATCAAAACAAACAAAAGAAACCATGAGTGCTTATCGAACACGACTAGAAGCTTCTGTTGAAACTATCAGGTGGCTTTTACTCCAAGGGTTGCCTTTCGTGGTGATGATTAAAAAGAAAGTTCATTGAGTAGAGGTAATTTTGTTTCATTACTTATTCTTCTTTCACAACATGATCCTGAGTATTCCAAAGTTGTTTTCAAATTGGCACCTAGCAATTGTCAACTCACTTCTCCCGTTGTCCAAAAAGATATCATTAATGCTTGTGCAAAAGAGACAACTAAAGCAATACTTAAAGATATGAATGGTGGTTTTTTTGCTGTTCTTGCTGATGAGCCCGCCGATGTTTCTAATAAGGAACAAATGGCTCTTTCCTTGAGATATCTACACCCATTAAAAAGTGGGAACTTGCAAAGTTATTGTAGCTTATGAATAGTGCTTTCACCGCTCTTCCCCTTGACTACCCAGTAATTGCACTATTGCCCTTAAGTGACTAACGTTCCTTTTGACGCCATCTCACAACTTTCTCTTTCCTCCCGTTTTTCCTCCGAACCCTCCATCTTCATCCTCCTCAGTCATCCCTAACCAAATCACTTCATTCTCCCCTCAATTCTCACTTTCTCAATCTTTTTTGTCTCTCTCCTCACCATTTTTCTTCTTTTTCGTTTTAGGCCTTAATTCAAAAACAATTCAAGCGGTGGGTTCCAATTTTTAACCCCATATTTTTCAATTCTTAATTTTCTACTTTCTTTTCTTTGATCGCGATTTTGTATTTGGATTTTGATTTCGTTTTCAAATTCATTGATAGAATTTAGGTTGATCATCGCATAATTAGGGTTTTTTCTTCCAAGCCATTCATTTGCTTTACCCGGATTTCCCCCCTTCCCCCTTTTCCCATATTTATCTCCTTCTTTTCTCTTTCATGTTCCTTTTTTCTTTCCTTATCTTCTTCTCAATTTAGCTGATTTTTCTTGAAGCTTGAACTGGAACATTAGGTAATTTTGATGAATTTAGGGTTCATATTTTACATGATTTTTTCTTATTAGATCTTTCGAGAGTCTGGCGTCTGCTTTCATGTCGCTTATGTTGTCATCATCCAGCATTTCAGCTTCGCAACAAGAGCAACAATTGCAGCGTTAAAGGTTTGATTGATCGGATTGCACCTCGACATTCATTCTCTCTCTCGCTGCCCAGTCGCCACCTCGCCAACACCCCCGAAGACCATCAACACACCACCACACCACCGCCTCCTCTTTGCCGGCCCACCAAAGACCCACCACCGTGTCAACCCATCGTCCAACCAACCACCATTATATTATCCAAGGTTTGGGTTTATTTTATTTTTTATTTTATTTATATGGAATAATTAGTATGTTAAATTTTTGCTTAAAGATATGTTACTTGTGAGCTTGATTGTTTAATTGAGTTACAATGTGTATAATATATTTGTATAAATGATGTATGATGTTCATGTGAGTGTTAAAATCAATAGGTAGTAAGTTACCATGTGTTCGATTAAATGCCTAAATGAATATCAGTTAATTTTTCATTTATAAGAACATAATCTTCATTTATATTTACTATACCAATAAGAATTTGGAGAAGCTTTCAATACTCAATAGTATTAGTCATTTTGAACATTAAGATATTTTAATGAGAATTAATTCTAATTTGTGCTCATGCTTTCCTTTTTTCCTACCAGGGGTGGGGGGTGGGGGGTGGGGGTGGGGTGGGGTTGGGGGTGGGGGGTGGGTTGGGGGTGGATGGGAAATCATGAGATACGCCATGGAGAGAAGGGTTAGACAACCAAATTATACATCAAAATATGGGTTTTCTGGCAAACCACATGCCTCAGGTTGACTAAAGAGATTCACATCCAGGTGCTTCTTTCTGTCACTGACCAATATCAGCATCATAATGATCACGGGCCTATATTTCTGATCATCCCTTTGATCTGGAGAGGAAGACTTTCTTTTCCTCTCATTAGTGCACCTTCAGCATTTATCATTTTTTTTTCCGGTGGCTGGAAAAAGTGCACCTTCAACATTTATCATTTATTTCCAGTGGCTGGAAAAACTGCTACCACTACCATCATTTGTGTACTCTTTTATTTCTTAGGCCTCTTCATCACTCTGTTTGTTTAAGGGTACTTCATACATGTAAGAGAACAAAGAGAGTATCCAACACTCCAGATCAGATTTACTTATTCTAGGTGCCAAGGTAGGGACTAATCTGACTTTGCGCATTATATTTGCTATGATGTCAGTATCTCACGTTATTTTACTTTTTTTGGGGCAGAAGCAGCTTGATGCTTAATATTTCTTGGTAGTATCTGCTGTATAGTTTCTGATACGATATACTTCTTTGTTGCAGTATCACATTGACTATGGTACTAGCCATTCTTATCAGGCTCATGCTTGGAAAGTAAGCTCTTCTCTTTGATACTTCCTTTCTCTGAAGCTTTTCTCTATTTTCTTCTGTATATTGGCTTATTTATGTCACTTTATGATAGAATAATTGTTGTTTAGTATAAAGCTTTCATTTGTTAGCAGTCTTATTACAGGTAATCATTAAGTGTTAAATATTCTTAGTTCACGGATTATTCTGATGCTTATCTTTTCTAGTATGCCCTAGAAGATAACGATTACAGCGTTTTGAGAAAGATCATACTCATATTTTATGCACTAGGTGAATGTGTGAATTGTAAATGCTATATCTGAGCTTTCTCTCCAGCAATGATTTTGGTAGAAATTTCTTACTGGTTAACTGCCCAACAAAGAATCAACCTGGTAGTAATTATGAATAAGATAAAAAAACACTTATAAGAGAAAGAGAAAGAGAAAGTAATGGTAATGGTAATGGTAATGGTAATGGTAATGGTAATGGTAATGGTAATGGTAATGGTAATTGCTAGAAAGAGAAAGAGAAAGAGAAGGTGAAAAGGTTAATTCACAAACACATAATAGTAGAGTGAGATGGAGAAAGGAGGAAGAATCAAAATGGGGGTAATGGTAAAATGGATAAGATCGAGGAGGAAGTGATGATGAAGTTGAGAGAAAGAGGAGGGGGTAAAAGATGGTCTTAACTTAGGCTACATTTAAGTGTAATTAAAATAGAGATAAATAACATTAATAAATCATTTCCTATAACTTGTAAAGCTATAAAATATTGGTTGGAAATAAAATTAAATAAGCATGATATATAGAGAGTGAAAGAGAATGCAGGGGGAAAGATGAGAAATTGAAATAAGAGGGTGGAAGAGATGGAGAGTATAAAGAGACTATTTTTATAGTGTAATTAATAATAAGATAACAAACACTTCTAAGAGAAAGAGAAAGTAATGGTAATGGTAATTGCTAGAAAGAGAAAGTGAAGGTGAAAAGGTTAATTCACAAACACATAACAGTAGAGTGAGATGGAGAGAGGAGGAAGAATCAAGAAGGGGTAATGGTAAAAAGGATAAGATCGAGGAGGAAGTGATGACGAAGATGATATAAAGAGGAGAGGGTAATAGATGGTCTTAACTTAGACTACATTAAAGTGTGATTAAGATAGAGATCGATAAATAACATTAATAAATTATTTCTTATAACTTGTAAAGCTATAAAATATTGGTTGGAAAGGAGAAGGGGGACGAGAATCTTGAAATCTCAAAGCCATAGAATTAAATAAGCATGATATATAGAGAGTGGAAGAGAATGCATGGGGTAAAGATGAAAAATTTAAATAAGAGGGTGAAAGAAATGGAGTGTCTAAAGAGACTATTTTTAGAGTGTAATTAAATAAGATAAAAAGCACTTCTAAGAGAAAGATAAAATAATGGTAATGGTAATTGCTAGAAAGAGAAAGAGAAGGTGAAAATGTCAATTCACAATCACATAACAGTAGAGTGAGATGGAGAGAGGAGGAAGAATCAAGATGGGGGTAATGGCAAAAAGGATAAGATCGAGGAGGAAGTGATGATGAAGATGAGAGAAAGAGGAGGGGGTAAGAGATTGTCTTAAATTAGACTACATTTAAGTGTATAAGATAGAGATAAATAACATTAATAAATCATTTCCTATAACTTGTAAAGGTATAAAATATTGGTTGGTGTAGGCGTGTTTTTATTTCGCCTACGCGGCGTGAGCGCGTATTAGATTTGACCACCCCATTGTTAAGGTTTTATTAAAAATTGTTTTGTATTGAAAGAAGTCGCCAACAATTCTTTTTAGGAAGAATTATGAACCTAATTGGATATGGGAAAACCGTAGGGACAAATTATCCAATGTAGATTTCCCCGTCATGACTCCATATATGGTCAAAGTGAACCAAAGATCGAGTTCGGGGGTGAGGGTGCGAATATGGTCATGAACTATTGCCCATTGCTGGCCTTTACTAAATATCGATTCATTTGCAGATTTTATGCCAAAGAATAACCACATATTATTTTAAGCACCCTAAAAATATTTAGTCTAAATTGGTTCAGGAAACACATAAAAAGACTAATTATGCAATCAATATTACAGGGAACCTAGCAAGTTGTCCAAATTAATCTGATTAATGTTAGAACAGTTCTTTAGGTCTCTGATTAGCAATAATAACATATGGGGTGATAAAAAGCATTAAAACAGGACAATCATATAATAGCATGCATATAATGATCAAGCGAGTATAATAGTAATGAAAAATAAAGAAAAAGAGAGAAAGGGATTAGAATATACACGAGAGCGATTATTACTTAATGATCTACATCATGAAAGAAATAGTTAGTAACTTCAAAGCAAAAAAAATAATTGATTCAAGGATCCTCAGGTATTTTACCTATGCGGCTTAGATTAAGGAGCGTAACGATCTTTCGGCGGAGCAATCGTGAAACCAAGAACGCAGTGAAGACGGATTGATTGAAAGTATTGAAGAGTATTGAAAGTATTTGAGTGTTTTTGAGTGTTTGAAGTATTCAAAGAGTATTTTTCGGGTATTCGGAAGTTTTTGTGTGTGTAAATAATAATCTGAAAAGCCGTCCTTGATTCGGGGAAATCACGGAGTATTTATAGGAAAAAGAGGGCGTGCGTTGCACGCAAGCCTTGCGCCTGGCGCAATCCTATGTGGCAGGCGCACTGCCACGCGTCAGGCGCACATTGGTATGCCTGACGCAGCCAGCCCAATCAGGTTTAGGCACGTATAAACGCGTTTTGAAAAGATAAAAAAGAAAGTTGCGTCTCACATTGCGTCAGACGCAGGACTCTTTGTGAGTCACAAAATCTACGTGTCAGGCGCTTATTGGCACGCCTGACGCGATATGGCCAATGTGCTGGACGCACGTGGCGCGCTGAGCGCTTCCCCCGCGTCCGGCGCATATTCGGGAATATTTGAGCATATTCCTTTGCGCATCTTTCAAAGATACTTTTCTATCCCTAAAATTCCGGAGATGGAATTTTACGGGTTAAAAATTTGATTTTTGATTGAAGATAATGAAAATATTATGAAAAATATTTATTAAAATAATAAATATTTGATTGGGCTTTTAAAAATGGGTTTAAAATATTTTATGGACTTAAAATACAATTAATCATCATGAATAATTAATTGGGCTTTAGAATATCATTTCAAAACACATTTTGGATTGGTTCTTTAGATTGCTCTTCCGTTGGGTCGCGCCAACTAATGCCGCGGTATGTTTCATCATTGGATCCTTAAATGGGGAGACACGATTATGTGTCTACAGAAGCCCCCACTTTGACTGAGGTTCAGGAAACCGATAGTCAAAGTATACGGTGTCGGGACGGAGAACGATTCTAAACGCTCTGCAGTTTAGAACTGATCTATATACGTCGGTCTCTGCAAAACAAAGTTAGTATGCAGGATAATAACTACAAGCAATCTAATTACCTGCAGAAAAAGATGTTAGCAGATAGGTGCAAACAACTCACATAAGCACATAGTGATGCCATAATGCAAACTTAGACTCTCTAAGGATGCACAAGACGCTATGCAAGGATTTAGGTTATGCAAAGCTAAAGAGTGACACGTCATGCAAGGTCAGGGTTATGCAAGAGTATAATGTATGAAATGCAATGCAAGGTCAGGGTTTTGCAAGGCTGCAATGCAAGGTTAGGATTTTGCAAGGCTAGAAGATGTATAGAATGATAGAATGATAGACTGATTAGAAATGCATTGAATGATTTTCGAAAATCGCTTTGTAGTAAATGATCGGGATTCGTAAACGAGGTCCGTGGATTACAACTCTTCGGGAGTTTGAATCGGAGGAATCACCACACGCAGGAAGCCCCCACTTTGGGTGAGCTTGCTTTGAATTAGGCATGAACCTTAATCGAAATGTACATGATTTGATATGGAAATGTAGTTGATCTGTCTTAAACGTTGAAAGTTAACGCTAGGAATTGTACTGGGGATTCTTCTTTAGGAAGATGATTAGGCAAAGTCAAATATCGCCAGAAATCATGGAATTGTTGGAGAGTCCTTCAGGGGCAAGGAGAGCTTGGATTGAAAAATTAAAAAGTTGAAATTTATGACTTAAATGAATGTAGGTGGGAAAAGGCTTTAACGAGGTTAGGTGCAGACTCGAGTCTATGTCGGGATCTAGAAAGAGTATGCTCCTAAATTCTAGAAAGTCAAATCATTTGACCATGAATAATTTTATTTTATTGAAGCGGTCGGACCTCGAGATGAGGATTCCTACGTATCCTTGCGGAATCAGACCATTCGTAGTTCTGGATCTGATTTCTTTTTTATTTTCAATTTCTTTTTTGTGCCCTAACTTTTGCCTAGGCCACCCTTTCGGGTTTTTAACCTAGCGGGCTTGGACATACCTTGAAGAAGGAGTTAAGGAAGGGTTGATGAAAGGTTTCAGGGTTTAAAGCTTGAAGTTTTGATGAAGGTTTAATTGGTTAGAGGAATGAAGAGTCATGGATTTGGATTAAAGGTTAAGGGTTTTGATGGATTGAAGGATTTGAATGAGGGGTAGAACTTGTGTGCAAGCCCACTAGCTTGACTTTTATTTCTTTGCCTTTGGCTCTTTCTTTTTTGTACATTTGTGCGTTTTGCTTTTGCTTTTTTCGCACTTCGAATTTTTTATTCACTTTTTTTTTGTTTTTGCCCGGCATTGATACTTTTTGTAATGTAGTGAGGCTTGCGCACAAGTTATTGGTTTAGGGTATTGGAAGGTTTGACGATATATGTGGAGCTTTAAATTGAAAGGCTATTTGGCTAATGGAGATGATGGTTTAAAGGATTTTTGTTTTTCCTTGGTTGTATGAAGATGGCTTATGAAAAGTAATGGAAGGGAGATGGGGATAACTCTTGCTCCAAAGTATGTCCTCTTTTTTATTTTTTTTCTTTTATTATGATTCAAGTTCATTAGGTGATTTAAGTTTCATCATTGAATTAGAAGCATAAACAAAATGACGAAAGGCCAATGAAAATGAAAAATAAAAAATGAAAATGAAAATTGAAAGGCTATAATAAATGAAGTCCTATAGTGACATAGACTTGATGGGAAATGAGAGAAATGGCTCAGCGTAAGGACTCTCTGACTCATCCTAGAAAACCAGAAACAAAAGACTAAGCCTGTTGAATTGTTGATGCACCGCGCAAGGGGTTGTTGATGACGCTGATTCTCGTTGTAGCAAGCATTAGTAGTATATTGTCGTCGATCATGTTTCGCAGCGCAGTGATTGTATTCGACACTAGATGTCAAGTGGAATTCTTTCATTGGAATTCGTGGTAGAAATGTAGGTTGCACCTTTTGAATTTTCTTTTAAGTGCAGGGTTCAGAGTAGACCCTATGAAAGTGATCCGCGCCTCTAATGTGAAGGCGGTAGACCCTATGGAATTGATCGCGCCTCTAATGTGAAGGTGGTAGACCCTATGGAATTGATCGCGCCTCTAATTTGAAGGCAGTAAACGCTATGGAATGATCTCGCCTCTATTGTGAAGGCGATCAAAAGTAATCTTCATGTCTAAGTGAAGTCAGGGTGGTGATAGTGCGATTTATGAGCTTTAGAATAGGCTCAACTGTTTGTTTCTCCATTAGACGCTTCTAAGTTGTAACTCTCGGCCGGTCATGAACAGAATCGAGTGGACCTTGCTTGTAATTTTAAGATAAGATTTTCGAAATAAGAAATGGAAATGAGATATGGGAATGGGAAATGAAAAATGAGAAGTGGAAATGGAAATGGAAATGGGAAATATTTAGAAATGGGTATGATTTTGGACTAGTATGGCTTGACCATGATGGAGACATGGGCCTAACTATATGCAAATGCAGACATGGACTGGACTGGACTATGCAAACAGACTAAAAGATTACCTATGCTAGCTTCGCTAGACTTAATGGATGAACTTTTATAGTCCAAAGACTGGCTTTTATAGTCCGTAGACTGACTAGGGTTTGTATATAATGTGAACTAGACCCAGGGAGATTTTATAGTCCTAAGACTGAGCTTTTATAATTCGTAAACTGACTTTATAGTCCTAAGACTGAGCTTTTATAGTCCGTAGACTGACTAGGGTTTACATGTAATGCAAACTAGACTTAGGAAACTTTATAATTCTAAGAATGAGTTTTTATAGTCCATAGACTGATTTTATAGTCCTAAGACTGAGCTTTTATAGTCCGTAGACTGGATAGGGTTTACATATAATGCAAACTAGACCTAGGGAAACTTTATAATCCTAAGAATGAGCTTTTATAGTCCGTAGACTGGCTTTATAGTCCTATGACTGAGCTTTTATAGTCCGTAGACTGACTTTATAGTCCTAAGACTGAGCTTTTATAGTTCGTAGACTGACTAGGGAATGAATCGGGCCTAAATGGACCTATGATCTGGATTGGACTAGACTTAGACTTAGATTGGAATTGATTAGGGATAGATTTGGACTAGACTTCAAATAAAGATGCAGATGGGCCTAGATTTTGAAATGAACTAGACTTATATAAGCCTAAGATCGACTCTAATGCTAGTGAATGTATGGACTGAAATGCACATGGGCCTAAAATGAATGCAAAATGGACTTCTAATGCATATGGACCTAAAATGAATGCAAGTGAATTGGGTCGATTGGATTGAATTGGATTAAAGGTGTTTAGACTGAGCTAAGGATTTTTGAAATTCATTTTTGAAAGGAACCCCTTGTTTTATCTTTTGTTAGGAAAAGATGATGGATTAATTTTGAAGAATTTTTTTTTGAAATTGATGAATATGGAAAGGTAAGATTGACGGGGATAGCAGGGATGAAATGGGAAGAGGTAGACATGCATGACAACTCTACAATGACCACTTTAGATGCAATTTATAGGACAGACTCGACCTTGCATGAAAAGACTGATATTTTTTTTTTGAATTAGGATGCAAACTGGTTATCTTTGACTTGAACAAAGGTCAAAAGACCAATAAGCATGGGACGAATAGACTACGTGCCACGCAACTGGTGTGCGCGGCGCGCAATCTATGCGTCTGGCGCAAGAGCATTGCGCCAGGCGCAACTTAATGCGTTTGGCGCAATGCTCGACGGCACGCTTATTGATAAAATGACGAAGGTTCGGGCGAGAACGACGATTTGTTTAGACGCGATTTGCAATAATTTTAGGTGTAAAGCATATTAGCAGGCAAAAATTGCAATCACACATAAATGTCAGGTAACATGGATGCAAAAGTTCTCAACCTAAAGTCCAATTCTACATTCAACTATTGGTCAGGTTTAGGTTCAGTCTGAAAAGGGTCCATGACTAAGAGATTGATCCCACGCTTCGTACCCCTGCTTAAAGAGGTGGCCACGTGTAAGACGCACTCCAGTCTCAAGTCAGGAACAAGAGAACAATGCCATGGTTAGGTAGGTTTGCTTATGACTAAGATCCAACACTATCGCTCAAGAAGCTTTTAGGAAGGACAAATTGCAAACCCCCCGAGGGTGAACTCACACATAGAACATGTGCTAATGAGGCAAGGTCGATTGTCCTTATGGTGGCTTAACAGTAGCCATGCATATGTAAAACTGTATATTATTCTAAGGCATAAAAATAAGAATGAATTGTATTTTCAAGTTTCACCCACTCATTTAAAAAAATAATTTTTTTTTAAATCCTCCCCAGTGGAGTCGCCAAATTGTAGGCATGTTTTTATTTCGCCTACGCGGTGTGAGCGCGTATTAGATTTGACCACCCCATTGTTAAAGTTTTATTAAAAATTATTTTGTATTGAAAGAAGTCGCCAACAATTCTTTTTAGGAAGAATCATAAACCTAATTGGATATGGGAAAACCGTAGGGACAAATTATTCAATGTAGATTTCCCCGTCATGACTCCATATATGGTCAAAGTGAACTAAAGATTGAGTTCGGTGGTGAGGGTACGAATATGGTCAGGAACCATATTGCCCATTGCTGGCCTTTACTAAATATCGATTCATTTGCAGATTTTATGCCAAAGAATAACCACATAATATTTTAAGCACCCTAAAAATATTTAGTCTAAATTGGTTTAGGAAACACATAAAAAGACTAATTTTTAGTGACATGTTATTATGCAATCAATATTACAGGAACCTAGCAAGTTGTCCAATTTAATCTGATTAATGTTAGAACAGTTTTTTAGGTCTTTGATTAGCAATAATAACATGTGGGGTGATAAAAGCATTAAAACAGGACAATCATATAATAGCATGCATATAATGATCAAGCGAGTATAATAGTAATGAAAAATAAAGAAAAAGAATGAAAAGGATTAGAATATACAGGAGAGCGATTATTACTTGAAGATCTACATCATGAAATAAATAGTTAGTAACTTCAAAGCAATATAAATAATTGATTCAAGGATCCTCAGGTATAATACCTATGCGGCTTAGATTGAGGAGCGTAACGATCTTTCGGCGGAGCAATCGTGAAACCAAGAATGCAGTGAAGACGAATTGATTGAAAGTATTGAAGAGTATTGAAAGTACTTGAGTGTTTTTGAGTGTTTGAAGTATTCGAAGAGTATTTTTCGAGTATTCGGATGTTTTTATGTGCGTAAATAATATCTGAAAAGCCGTCCTTGATTCGGGGAAATCACGGAGTATTTATAGGAAAAAGAGGGTGTGCTTGCACGCAAGCCTACGTGGCAGGCGCAGTGCCACGCGTCAGCGCACATTGGTGTGCCTGACTAGCCAGCCCAATCAGGTTTAGGCACGTGTAAACGCGTTTTGAAAAGATAAAAAAGAAAGTTGCGTCTCACACAAGACTTGCGTCAGACGCAGGACTCTGTGTGAGTCACAAAATCTACGTGTCAGGTGCTTATTGGCACGTCTGACGCGATATGGCCAATGTGTTGGACGCACGTGGCGCGCTTAGCGCAACCCCCGCGTCCGGCGCATATTCGGGAATATTCTAGCATATTCCTTTGCGCGTCTTTCAAAGATACTTTTCTATCCCTAAAATTCCGGAGATGGAATTTTACAGGTTAAAAATCTGATTTTTGATTGAAGATAATGAAAATATTATGAAAATTATTTATTAAAATAATAAATATTTGATTGGGCTTTTAAAAATGGGTTTAAAACATTTTATGAACTTAAAATACAATTAATCATCATGAATAATTAATTGGGCTTTAGAATATTATTTCAAAACACATTTTGGCTTGGTTCTTTAGATTGCTCTTCTATTGGGTCGCGCCAACTAATGCTGCGGTATGTTTCATCATTGGATCCTTAAATGGGGAGACACGATTATGTGTCTACAATTGGAACGGAGGAGGGGGACGAGAATTTTGAAATCTCAAAGCCATACAATTAAATAAGCATGATATATAGAGAGTGAAAGAGAGTGCAGGGGTAAAGATGAGAAATTGAAAATAAGAGTGTGGAAGAGATGGAGGAGACTATTTTTATTGTGTAATTAAGAATAAGATGAAAAACACTTCTAAGAGAAAAAGAAAGAAATGGTAATGGTAGTTATAATGGTAATTGCTAGAAAGAGAAAGACAAGGTGAAAAGATTAATCCACAAACACATAACAGTAGAGTGAGATGGAGAGAGGAGGAAGAATCAAGATGGGGTAATGGTAAAAAGGATACGATCGAGGAGGACGTGATGACGAAGATGAGATAAAGAGGAGGGGTAAGAGATGGTCTTAACTTATACTACATTTAAGTGTAATTAAGATAGAGATAAATAACATTAATAAATTATTTCCTATAACTTGTAAAGCTATAAAATATTGGTTGGAAAGGAGAAGGGGGACGAGAATTTTGAAATCTCAAAGCCATAGAAATAAATAAGCGTGATATATAGAGAGTGGAAGAGAATGCATGGGGTAAAGATGAGAAATTGAAATAAGAGGGTGGAAGAAATAGAGAGTCTAAAGAGACTATTTTTAGATTGTAATTAAGAATAAGATAAAAAACAATTCTAAGAGAAAGTCATGGTAATGGTAATGGTAATGGTAATTGCTAGAAAGAGAAAAAGATGGTGAAAATGTTAATTCACAAACACATAACAGTAGAGTGAGATGGAGAGAGGAGGAAGAATCAAGATGGGGTAATGGTAAAAAGGAGAAGATCGAGTTGGAAGTGATGATGAAGATGAGAGAAAGAGGAGGGGGTAAGAGATGGTCTTAACTTAGACTATATTTAAGTGTAATTAAGATAGAGATAAATAACGTTAATAAATCATTTTCGATAACTTGTAAAGCTATAAAATATTGGTTGGAAAGGAGGAGGGGGATGAGAATTTTGAAATCTCAAAGTCATAGAATTAAATAAGCGTGGTATATATATAGAGAGTGAAAGAGAATGCAGGGGTAAAGATGAGAAATTGAAATAAAAGGGTGGAAGAGATGGAGAGTCTAAAGAGACTATTTTTAGAGTGTAATTAAGAATAAGATAATAACACTTCTAAGAGAAAGAGAAAGTAATGGTAATGGTAATGGTAATTGCTAGAAGGAGAAATAGAAGGCGAAGAGGTTAATTCACATACACCTAAAAGAAGATTGAGAAGGAGAGAGGAGGAAAATTCAAGATGGGGTAATGGCAAAAAGGAGAAGATCGAGGAGGAGGTGAGGATAAAAATGAGAGAAAGAGGAGGGGTAAGAGATGGTCTGAACTTAGACTACATTTAAGTGTAATTAAGATAGAGAAAAATAACATTAAAAAATCATTTCCTATAACTTGTAAAGCTATAAAATATTGGTTGTAAAGGAGGAAGGGGACGACTCACTATAATTCTAGGAATTCTCCTTAAGTAGTGGGCATATTTTTTGTTAGTCGACTTGGCTTATAGTAAAGTAACACTACAAGTTACACATAAAGACAACTCACTAGAATATTGGTAGACAATTTGAATAACAACGAATTCATTAGTTTAATTTGAATTGATCATAACTCTTCATCAACCCCCCCCCTAAAAACCCAAACTCGCAAACACCAAAAAAATATCTAACTCTCCCATCGAAGCTCATTCTTACTCTCCACTCTCTCCATCTTTTTTCTTCCTCTTATCATCTTCTTCCCTCTCTTAAATTTCTTCCCTCTCCTTATCTTTTCACCAAAAGTGAAAGATGATAAACATTCAACCACTAAAAGAAGCAGCCTCTGCTGCGGAAACGAATGAGGAAAAGAATGTATGCAGAAATCTGGCGAATTCTATTTCGGATGGAAGCCCTTATGCTTGGAAGATGATTTACTCCAGTGAAGCATCTAGTTTATTGAGCAGAGACTCCTTCAAAGCCTTGGAAAAAGTGATGAAAACGGCTAAGGAAGTGTTTAACACCCCTCCTTGTAAGTCCCCTAAACCTAAACCTAGAACTAGGGTTTCTGTTCAAAAATCTAAGGGAAAGGGGATAAAAATTAGTAAGCCTAACACTGAGGATAAGAGAGAGAAAATTATGTCAACCCCCATGACCCGACCACCAATTGTCTGCGGATTAAGGGCGTTGGGTTCCAATGAGAGTTCTGCGCCCAAAAGGAAGGGAAAAGAAAAGGTTTCTGAGGTGAAGATGGACATTAATGGTGATTCAGATGAAGAACAAGGGTTGCCTTGGGAGGGGATGTCTATCAGAGAAACTGAATTTGTAGAAGGGGGGAAATGCCATGATATGTTCTGCGAAGATGGTGATGGAAAGCTTCGCCTTTTTAAAGTCTATGAAGACTATGAGGAGGACTATGATGACGATGGTCCTGATATTTCTCTTAGTCCCTGTCTTAAATGGGAGGAATTGGATCCAGATTATCACGCTTTCCTATTATTACGCAAAAGAACTCTTTAGAGTTCCTTAAGTTTAAAATCTTCCTCTTGTCTTTTACTTTACTCTATGTGCCTATCTTTGTTTAGGTTTCTGTATTTTTGTGTGTTCATCAATTAAATTTGGTTGTTTTGGGATTAATTGCATTTTCTTACTCCAACTTGTTGTTATGAAAAGTAGAAGGGGAGGAACTAGATCCCAATCATCATCCTTTCTTATTATTGCGCAACAGAACTCCTAAAAGTTCCTGAGTTTTTGTGATCTTCCTCTTGTCTTTTTATTTAGTCTGTGATGATAATGTGTTGGTGGTCTATGATGATTTGTTGTATCAATTGGTGGTTTAAATTGTCTAATGTGCTTATGGTGTTTAGTTTAATGCACGCACTAGTGGAAAAAAGCCTATCTGATACGGTCAAAACCACAAGTCAAACACAAATGTACTTAAACTACATAGATTACATCCTTCCATATGCTAATTGATACTCTGTAGTTAAAAACTCACATTGCATCTGAAGAGCAGAAGAGTTTGCACACCCTCCCAGTGCCCATATCTACACGCTTGCATCAACGCCGTCTGCAATTGAATTCATGAAAAAAATCAACTTATCACTCAGATCCTATCTTCACTCTAATAACCACAATAGCCTCAACAATTAAATGGACAACAATTTTAGGGATCACAAAATGACAAAATTTAAGATTTTTGAGCTCAAAAGCAACTTTAATCAGTGATCATCTATAAAAACATCAAAATCAACAAAACCCACAAAAATTACCAAACCCAAAACCAAATTATCTCAAAAAACTAAAAAAATAAAAGTCTCCCACCTGCCCAAAATAGTTTCTGGAGTTGACATATGCCCCATTCTCAAGCAACAATGCCACAATCTACAATCACAACAAACAAAATAAATGAAAAATAAACCAAGATATGCACAAATTTTTCATTATATTCCTGATAAACCATTCCCTAACCTATGATATCAACAAAAATTTCCACTTTTAAGATTCACAAGCTATAAAATATTTACAAAATCGCAAAAAACCTCAGAAATTTGCATCACATAAAGCGACTAATTCAACTTTTAAAGCGACGCAAGCAATCATTGTCGATTAAGTAATAGCAACAAATTCAGCATCATCTAGGGTTTGCCTCAACTAATTTCAATTTACAACAATCATAAAAAGCTAAAACGAATCTCCAATATTGCAAATAGCATCTTTGATATAAATGAACGAACCACAGTTCAATTACTATGAAAAAACAACACCACATTCTCATTTACTTCTCCAACATAATATCCTTGCAAAAATATAAAATAACCCAAACCAACCAAACACTACAACTAATTATTAAACACTCACCTTCTTCAACTATGATTTCCTTCATAAGCTTCTGCAACTACTTAACTCGCCACAACCCTGCCAAAATATGAGCCACAACAAAGCACATTTCCTCGAAAGCTGAAACCCATAATCGTTCTTCAAAAACAAATAAAAACTCACAGCAAATTCCTGTTTTTCGACCCTCAATCTGTCAATAACTTGATCAACAGTATCAGCATCCAGCCCCGAACTGATTATCACCTGAAAATAATCGCCAGAAAGAAATCAATTTATCCCTAAATTCCTTAATCGGTGAATAATTTCAGAAACTGCATCATTGTGGATTGTGATTAGGGTTTCGGGGGGTGGCGGACATAGGTTCATTGGAAATTAGGGCGGCGAAAGTGGAAGTGAAAGAATTAGATAGAAGAGGAGGAAGGCGGCGAAATTTCCATTGAAGATGACGACAAAGCATGGAAATTGAAAATCTGTGAGAGGAAATTACTCAAATCAAAGAAATCAAAATGGAAAAAATTTCAAAAAAAAAAACCTGGAAAGAATTTGGCGATCGAGGTCCATCTTGAGAGGAAAAGCGGAGCCATAAGTGTTGGCAAGAATCTTGCGTTTAATCTCTTGCTGAGTTTTATCCGCCTAGATCCACAAAATCGAACAAAAATTATGAGTAAAAGAAGAGAGAGAAAAGGAGGAGAGAGAGAGGGGTTTATAATGGGGATAAGAGAGGCATGGGAGGGAGAATTAAAGCAAGGGTCTAACTTAAGGGAGCAACCAGACAGACGTGGGTTTTTCCTTTAGAAAAAATAACTAACAATCTGATCCGGTCTTGTGAACCGGATCAGATTTAATATAAACCGCAACGGTTTCTAAAATCTGATCTGGTTTACTAAAAGACCGGATCCGATTTTCTGCCCAACTCCCTCCCATTTTTTTAATGATTTTCGGATGCGGTTTTGTAAAAACCGAATCTGTTACTAAGTGACAGATAAGGTTTTTTCCACTAGTGACGAGACCCTTAATCGTGATTATGCTTTATAGGTTAGATGTTAATTTTATAGTCTCTGTATATTTGTTAAATCATAAAAACTAAATGTTGTGAACTGTAAGCATTTGCCTCTATATCTCCTTGGGATTGATTGTCGTCTGTTGTTTTTGGTCATTGGAAACATGTAATTTTATTCGATTCCATTTGCATCAAATTACTAAGCTTGTTGTCCTGTATTTCCTGAGTGCTAAAAAGTTAGGAGGAGATATGCCCTCTGGAATACCTGGACTTTAGTGTTGTGTTGTAATGGGATAGCTGCAAAGGTGTAGCTTAAAGACTCCATGAGTTTTCTGTTTGTTTTTTTAACTTAGCAAAAAAATATGTCATTCAATTAATTGTTTCAAATATTATTACTTGAAAAATCAAGTGTTCTCCATATTTTCTTGCATGCTCTTTGTTTAGGGTGATGGTAGGTCAAGTTCGTCAAAGATAGGCCTTAATACACCTTTTAGATTGTGCACAAGCAATCTTGGAATTGAAAAATCAAGGTTCTGTTTTCTTCTCAATAGTCCATCAACATGTCAAGGTGGTTGTTATTACAAAGTCTTATAAAGGCCATGTGTTTAGGATTAGCATAACAAAAAATTCTATAACTAGGAAAGTGCATTTGTTAGTGATTGGAATACAAAGGTTTAGAATAGCCATTCCCACAACACTCTTTGATATATAACAAATTAGTTTGAAACTAGGGCCATTTATACATCTGTGAATAGTGTAAATAGCTGCAAATGAATTATAGTCCTAAAGAAGGCTGCACACAGTTTATATTGGTAATTTGCGGCCTATATTTAATAAATGGGAAGTGGAGCGGGATTGCATGATTAGAAATCACTTTTCATCTCATTTTTTATGTCTTATTGTAGCTAGTAGACTTCCCACAATAGCTGCTCAATGGAAAAGCAACCAGCTTCATCAACTTCTCCATCCTCTATGCTAACTCAAACACAGGAACTACTGATTTTTTGGTTTTTTTGGACCTGTGTATGCAAGTACCATGTGTAAGTGAACGTTTTTTGGGGGTGAACAATAGAACTTAAGCAGCTACTTTCTCCGGTTTGTAAATGTCTAACTAGGTGATGGATTTGAGAACTTAGAACATGAATTAAAATATCTGCATCTTTTAGCTCCAAAAATATGATAATGTTTACAAGGTGTTGGTTTTGTAAACCCACCATTTTGCTTAAATCAATTATGCTAATGCTTGCATATAGTTATTCATCACCATTTTCCCAAACTTCAAGGGCTTGCACTAACATGGGTTACATACATGTTATAATTATTAAAGAACAAAAGAAGTATTACATTAACCAAAAAAAAAATGAAAATACTTTGTCCAAAATTAAAACACGATCAATTTTGCTACCTTAGGAGACCGTGCACGATGTTAGATGTTAATGCTTAAAGATGGAGGATTATTCGCAATGTTTGATCTAATTACTAAATACACATATTCTGTTTTCTGAAGGGTTGACCAATAACGTGGACTGCATCAAATCGTAATGAGTTTATCCCAAAAAAGTTGTGATCAAGATAATTAGGTAACCATTTCACTAATTAATTTTTGCAAACTTGGGGGACGGCGCGCATCGCTTGCCGGCCAACAACTAGTGTTTATAAAAGGGAGAATTATGTGAGCGTTTTCTTGGTGTTGTGCATATTCCCGATACTACTTCTTTAACTCTTAAAGGTGCTATTGAGTCATTACTCATGGAGTACTCTTTGTTTTTCTCACAAGTTCAAGGGCAAGGTTATAATGGGGCAAGCAATATGCAAGGTGCAATCAATGGCCTCAAAACTTTGATATTAGAGGAATGTCCTCAAGCATACTTTGTGCATTGTTTTGTACATCAACTTCAGTTGACACAAGTTGCCCTTGCTAAAAAGAATTCAAATTGTGGTTGGCTTTTTGTTGATATACTTGCACCTCTCTTGAATTTTGTGGGCGGTTCACCAAAAAGGAAAGAATTTCTTCGAGAGAAACAAGCTCAACGAGTTGTAAAAGCATTATCCTTAGGTGAACTTGAATTGAGAACGGGTTTAAATCAAGAACGTGGCTTAGGTAGACCTTGTGACACTTGTTGGGGGTCTCACTTTAAAACAATTTTGAATGTGCTTGATTTGTATCCTTCAATTCTTAAGTCACTCGATAAAATTGGTGAAGTTTCTGATGCAATTGATTCAAATAAAGCACAAGCTCTTACACACTTGTTGATGTCATTTGATTTTCTGTTTGTGGCACACTTGATGGTTTCTATATTTGGAATCACAAATGCGTTGAATGAGGCTTTGTAAAAACGTGATCAAGACATTGTAAACGTTATGGCCATGGTTGATGTAACCAAGATCAGTCTACAAAAGATGAGAGATGAAGGATGGGATTCTCATACGGAAAAAGTCACTTCTTTTATGGCTAAATATGACATCGAGATTCCAAACATGGAGGAGAGATATCATGTTCCGGGGAGAAGGATGTTTAGAGGTAAGAGCCCACAAGTTACAAATCTTCATCATTTTCTAGTTGAAGTTTTCTTAAGTGTCATAGACCTTCAATTGCAAGAACTTGAGAATCGATTTCCGGAGATAAGTAAGGAACTACGTGTGTGTATGTCTTGTTTTAATCCTACTAACCGATTTTCTTCCTTTGACAAAAGAAAATTGATTCAACTTTCCAAGTTTTATCCCATTGAGTTTTCAAGTACCGAAATGATATTTTTTGATTGGTCACTTGAAAATTTCATTTTTGATGTTAGAGGAGATGAGAGATTTTGGACTTTAAAGAGTCTTCACGAGCTTTCAATGAAAATTGTTGAGGCGGGAAAGTCCGAAACTCATGATCGGGTCTACTTGCTTTTGAAAATGGTGTTGGTTCTTCCCATTGCAACTGCAAGTGTAGAAAGAGTATTTTCTAGTATGACGCAAGTGAAAGATAAATTGTGTAATAGCATGGGAGATCAAATGTTGAATGATTGCTTGATTACTTATGTAGAGAAAGAAATGTTTTTGAATGTTAGCAAGGATGATATTATAAATCGATATCAAAACATGAAAACTAGTCGAGAACAATTGTAATATTTTCTAAGTACTATTTGGTTGTAATATGAATTTTTTGCTTTTTTTGGAAACTTTTATGAATTTTTTTTAATGTATTGGTCATTATCATATTGCCGATTTGCGTTAGTGTGACCAACCATTCTCAAATTCCTGGATCCTCCACTGATGGTATAAAATAGGGTAATAATTTTTTGGCTGAAACATGGAAACATGTAAGTTTATGATATCGTCATCTCTTTTTGTAAAAGCTACTTATAAGTTACAAACAAGAAGCATTTTTTGTAAAGCTAATAATATTATGGTATTATTGCAAATGGAATGTTATTGCTCACAAATTTGGTGCTACATTACATTTTGCTTCATTTCTTCAGTACAAAAAAAAGTAAAACAAACATGAAAAAGCCTATTTTCATAGCTCCTTGCATCATTTTTCATTGTTGTTTGATTTTCTTCTTCAATTGCTTCATTTCCTCCTTTAAGTTGACATTACTTGCCTCCTTTTCTTCTTCTTGTCTCACGTTGGAGTTATGATCAATAGTACCAACACACCACCTAAATGTGTTGCAATCATCACACTTGCAGTATAATATTTGTGGATTCAATGAGGAATCTGAGCTCCTAATTGTGAATAATACGGGTTATGCCAGAGAGGTACAAAATTGGACTAATTTGGAAACATTGGGCAATTTACTCTATACTTACTATCTTGTCTGTTTCCTACATTTGTAAGTTCTATTACTCCAATTTATGAGGATTCAAAATAAGAAGAAGTATGAGATTGTGAACTCATAAGTTTTAGTGGAGGAGGGGGCAAAAATAATAAGTTTGGATGAGGAAGGAACAAAATACACCCGGTAGGACTGGTTAAATAGCAATCCCCAAGTCTTGCTATGGTCAAAAAAATGAGTTCAGTTTACAAAACTAGTCGTTACATAAAATTTGAACATATTTGTAAAACCTGAAGGGTATTTCGTGCATAAAAGAATCATGGTTAGTGGTTCTCTAACACTATTCCTCAATAATGGCATTTGGTACATTCTTGATAAACCTTAAGGGTACCTGGTGTATTTTTGAAACTATATGGAGTACCCCATGAATTTAAAAATCCACAGGGGTACCACATGAAAAAACCATAAAATTTTGTTATCAATGTCTCATAATTTGACTTGCTAGAATCCAGAAGCATATACTCTCCGATACTTCGATGGTCCATGGCAAAATTTGACTTTGCCTACATTAACTCCCAGTGAAGAATTGAATGCTAGCTCTTGAGAGTCATTCGAGTCAATATCCCCCTACGCTCAATTCAAATCAAGTAGCTTCCAATCTAGGTTTAGAGTGCCTAATTCAAGACAAGCTTTCCCAAAGTAGGGGTATCCTATAATTTCAAAAATTAATCTATCTTTACCAATCCAAATCTCTTAGTGTTGCATAACCCTGAGCTTGCATATCATTTCAATCTATTTATCTTTCTCAGCTTTGCATAATCCTCATCTTGCATATAGCGTCTCATGCATTCTTAGAGCGTCTAAGTTTGCATCAATGCATCATCATTACATTATTAACTGGCACATATCTGCTAATATCTTCTTTTGCAGGCTAATCAAATTTCTTATGTTTATCATCTTGTAGCCTAACTTTGTTTTACAATAACTGGTGATATATAGACCTATTCTATATTGCAGAGCATCTAGAACTGTTCTCTGTCCCGACACAGACTACCTTGACTTTCGATTTTCTATACGTCAGTCAAAGTGGGGGACTCTATAGACACATCTCATTTTAGTACTCAATGATGAAACATACCGTCGTCCTAACTGGTATGGTCCAAAGGAAGAGAAATCCAACAAGCTAAGCCTAAATTTTTTTTAAGAATGACAAGTCTATTTATTAATTCCAACCCCAATTTTAAAAGGCTAATTAATCATTCATGATAATTAATTGTATTTTTATAGTTCGTTTTCGAAAAGCCCAATTAACTATCCTTTGTAATTGATTGTATTTTTTATAAATATTTTTCTAAATTAAAAAATATTATAAAATCAGATTTTTATGCCTTACAATAATGATTTATGAATCCGAAAAATATTATTCAGTGCAAGATAGAGATAATCTTTTAATTTCGGATAACAAATAAAATACGGTCAGATTTGCGATTGTGCAACGCGCAACCAAATGTGTCAAACACACCAGGATGCGCAAATGCAACATCGAGGCAGTCAGCAAAACACAGAAACGCAAAAAGCGCCGGCACTGACGCATGCATCCTTCGCCAGGCGCAGGTGACGTGCACTTGGCGCACTGCCGTTTGTTGAGTGCATGCTCCGTGAGCGATGCGCACTGGTTGTGCGCCAAGCGCACGTCAATTTTGTTATCCTCCGTATGATTTTCGGTATTGTTTTCCTATAAGTAGCCTCGTCTTCAACTCAGATTTTTCACACTTTCACACGACACTTTTTCAACACGCTTTCAAACATTTTCCTACGAGTTTCCTTCGACTTCCAACTATGAAAATCACTGTAAGCACTTTTAATTTCCATTCAAGGTCCATTCAAGCTTCAAAATCTCTCCTCTTGCCGATCTTTATTCAAGACCCAGGCAACAAAGGTATAACTCGTGAAGGTCAATTCCAATTTATTTCTTACTATACTAACAATCTATTTTTCATAATGTAGACCATCAAATAATTCACGCTCTCTTGTATGTTCTTTTCTAATCTTTCATTTTCTTTATATATTCAATATTATATTCATATGCATGCCTATATGTGGACTGCTTTCGTCACCGCACATGCTTATTATTGCTAATTACAAGAGCTAAATTACTATGCTAATGCTTAATAACATAATTTAGACAACTGATTTAGGTTCCCTGCAATTTGATTGCATAAATAACATGTCACTAATAAATAAGTCTTTTATATGTTTAAGGAACCGACCTAGATTAATTGTTTGGAATGCTTAAACATATTGCTTAGTTGTTTATTTGCATGAAACTAGAATATGAATTGTATTAGCCAACAATGGGAGAATTTAATTGATTCATGATCATATTTATACCTCACCTCGAACTCTATCTTTGGTTCGTTGACCAATCACGAAGTTATAATGGGGGAAATTTACATTAGATAAGTCTCTAAGATGTCCCTATGGTTTTCCAAAATCCAATTAGGTTATGAGTCTTCCTTTGAAAACTTGTTGGCTACTTCTTTTTTAAATAATTTTTAAAACTAAAAACCCTGACAATGAGGTAGTCAAGTATGCGCTCAACCCGAATAGGCAATAGAACTATGCCTACGGTTACTATTAGGCCAAGCCATCCTTGGTGATAAATCATCTCTATTATATAAACCAAATCTTGAAGAGTTTGGTGTCTGCGTAAAAAGACTAAAATAGCTTAATCATATATATAATAATTAAATAAAATTAATTTACAAATTATGCAAACATTATTTGATCACCGGATTTCGCTACATATGCACTTGATTATTTAAATATGCACTTGATTATTTAATGTTTGCTAAATAAAAATGATATCAAATTTTTCTTTAGATATCTCAGCACAATACAATTTTGCAATCTATTTACTTTTGAATGTATTGCATATATATAAGACTAGGTGATTAACATCTCTATTATATATGACAACACATTGGGGATACCAAAAAATAAAAATAGGAAAAATAGAAAAAAAAAAAAAAAAGGAACAGCTATCTACTTCATCAATACCCATTAAAAAGCAAGGAGTTGTCTTACTATTCCTTAGTAATAGTGCTTTGACGTTCCTGCCCTCCACTCACTTTCTCATTCACTGCTCTGCCCTTCACCTTCTTTCTCTTTCCTCTCGGTTTTTCCTCTGCACCCTCCATCTTCATTCTTCATCCTCCTCCATTCATTTTATCCATCCTCATCTTCGACCATCCTCTTGCCACCCTACTCTCCCTTCCATTCTCAATCTTCTTCATCTCTCTCCACTTTTTTTTTCTGTTTTTCACCATTTTTTCTCTCTCTTCTTTTTCGATTATCTTTGCATTCTCTCTCTCATCTTATCCATGGATAAGGATTCCATAACTTCATTCTATCCATGAGTTGCCATGGATTCGAACAAAGTCTCTCTCCCTTTTCTAGGGTCTTCTCGGCATCAATTTCATCACTATTGCTTGCATTTTCTCTCTCCTCTGTAACTTTGTTCGAATTTTCCACTTTTGAGGTCACATTATTAGCATCGATTTCTAGGGTTTCGCCATTGATTTCTACGGGATCGATCGTCCACATTTCTCTAACAATGGAGGATGAGGATGAACAACAGGTCAGCTTTTCCTTTTTCTCTGTCTTTCGCTCTTCTCTCTCCTGCTTCTCTATGACTCTTGACTCTCTCTCTTCTCTCTCCTGTTTCCCATCTTGTTTCCTCTTTCTCCTTCCATTTTCTCTCTTTAATCCTAATTTTTGTTTTTCAATTGTTGGAAATTGCATCCTGCTCACGTCTTCCTTCGTTGTCGCGCCTTCTTTGCTAATCGGTCCCCCAAAGTCAGAAATGGATGAAGTAGTTGGGAAAATCATACACGTCTGTACCCGAAGACGGCGATTCTGAGGAAGTCGATCTTTCTCAGGTTTCTCCTTTACTCTCTTCTTCTACTTCTGATACTGTAACTGTTGCTCACTTAATTGCCGGAAATCATTATGTTAATTTGAAATTCAACGAGAAAAAAACAAGGATAAAAACTACATCGATACTGACCACAGGCCATTAAGAATGCAATGTTTTTTTTCTGCAGAATCAGTATGGTAATTATGCAATTTTTTAACCAAAGATTACTGGGTATTTTTTTTTTAATATAAGGATTTCAATTTGGAAATTAGTTGATCTCTAAAATTTTGATCTTTGATTGCAAAATTAGGCTAGATTTTTTAAAATCCATTTCTGGTTTATTTTCAGGTCTCGGGAGAAATAGCTTCAAAACTAATGTGGTTGCTACGAAATGGGAGCCCGCAAAGTTATTTTTGCTTCATTTTTTTTTTACTATTAGGAACTCTTAATTTTTACAGTGTTGATGAAAAATGATACATAAATAAATATTAGGGTTTCAAATGAAAATAGACCTTTAAACTCTGACATTTCAATTGAACTCTAGGATTTCTGATCGTTGATTAGTTTCCCGATTAATTTTGAGATTTTTCCAGTATTTGCATCAACTGAAAAATGCCTATTTTCATTTTGATACTCTTTTCCCCTTTTTCAGATGTTTTTTATTGCTAAGTTATGGGTGTTGTTCATAGTGATATTAAGCTAGAGAATGTTCTTCTTACATGCTCGGGAAGGTTGTAACTTGCAGATTTTAGCCCTGCAGTTAGGATTGTGAATGGTAAGTGGGCACATAAACTAAACTAATAATATGATTGATGCTGCTTTTGAGAGTATGCCATAATAAGTCTTTGTTCTTTGCAATTGAGTCATCAAAAGTTGCATTTAATTTAGCATGACTTTCAGCTGGCGTGACTTGTGCGTCTGAATGTATTTCGTGTGGTATCACCTTAAGGTATCAAGTCCAAGGTCATGATGGCTGCTCATCAGTTGGACACTTGTATGAGATTTCTCATGCTTTCATATGGTTGTAGCAAGAAGAGGTTGAAAGTCCAGGTTTTGGTTAGTGTGATTGTATCCTTTTACCTTTGCATTGTGCTTGTCAATTACCTTTTGTTCCCTTAATCTGTTTGCTTATAGGCTGAAATCTTCCACCTTCACCACTCTTTCCTAATCATTCTTCTGAACAGGTGCACACGTACATTAACACACTCAAAGAGATAATTGTGTGGGGGGGGGAATAAGAAATAGAGAGAATAAGAAGAAAGTTGTTATTGATTGTTTCTCTCTGATGTCTCCATTCAGGTCATAGCCTGTCTGGTGTGGTTGGAACTCCGACTTATGTTGCTCTCCAAATTTTGACGGGTGAATATTTGGAAAAGGTGGATATCTGGAGTGCCGGTGTGCTTCTTCATGCTCTTTTGCTTGGTGTTTTACCCTTTCAAGGAAACTCTTTGGAAGCTTGTCTTGAGTACATCAAGAGTGTGGATCTTAACTTTGGGAAATGTGTTGGCCCAAGGAAAATGTATTGCACTATGCAGTCAAAACAACGTCGCTTTAAGCGCTTTGATACTGCGAAAGATCCCTTGGATCATTTTTCCTTGGTGCCAACATACCGGTAACTCCTATACTTCAATGTGCATCAAAGCAGCGTTTTAGATACTCGAGTTCCCATATAATTTTTTTGGTGTGGAATAAATAGGCTTGGTTTTTTGGGTTTGGAGGGGCAATTGGGGCAAAGGGGAGAAGTAGGTATCATGATGAAGAGGATATGCATGAGATTGACTTGAAGTGTTCTTTTAAGGTCATATATCCTGGCATATTTAGCTTGAGCAAATTTGTGTCTTTAGTTGTGAATTAATTATGCATGGTTATCATTCTTTTTATGAACTATTGAGGTAATTCAGTTAACGATGAATTCAGAGCAACAGTGGTAGGAAGTGGCTTAAGAAGGTTTAGCGAGATTGGAACATTCTTCAGAACAACCTCCCAGGTTTATTGGCCTGCCATTGATAAGTTCTCATAGTCTTATTTAGGGGGTGTTAACGAGCCGAACCGATTCCGAGCCTGGCTAGGGGCTCGGCTCGAGAATGGGAAAGACCGAGCTCTGCTCGAGCTCAATAATTTGGGCTTGGCTTAAGCTCGAAAAAAAAAACGGCTCGGCTCGAAAAAGTTCGCAAACTAATCGGCTCGATAGAAGCTCGTCTATGTACATCTACTGCATTATTCACCTACTGGCTACTGCATATACATCAAAAGACGAAAAAATAAAAAGAAAAATTAAAATAGACCTACTGTACGAATGGTTACTAGCCTTACACCATATATGTCCAAGGAGGAGAAATTAAAAGAAAAATGAAAATAAAGAAGGGAGGAGAAAGTCAGACAAATGAAAGATTGAAAAAGAAAAAGAAGAAAACGGAATACAGGAGATGACAAAAGCAAAAACAAAGTTGTTAACCTGTCATCTACTCATCTTGCTCGGCTGCTGCTGCTGTCCGCCATTCGCCAAGGACTACACTTTTTTTATCAGAGATTTAGGGTTGATTGTTGAAGGCTTGAAGCCGAATTGAAAACCCTTGAACGGAAAAGCCGAAAAGCTGGGCCTTATGATTTAGGGTTTATTTGGTTTGTACTTTGTACTTTTTAAGTGGCCTTAAAATTTTGTATTTGGTTTGTAATTTTTAAGTGGGCTGGAAACTGGGCCTTATGTTTTTTTAGTAGAGTACACTAAAGATCCAAGTTGGATTAAAAATCAATGTATAAAATAGTACTTTATAATTTATCGAACATGTTTGCGAGCTTTCGATCCGAACTCCACAAGGCTTAGGCTCGGCTCGTCAAGGTTTCGAGCCGATCCCGAACTCGAGTCGAGCCCTCTCGAGCTGAGCTCGAATAGTTTACGAGCGACCCTGACTCATTAGTCTTATTCTTATATGTTAATTGATTTTTCTAAGCAGTCCCTCGTTCCCCTGCAGATGGCATTTATGTACGAGTATTATTATGAATACTTCCAAATTAAATTTCTAGGATGTTCACTTCCGAATTTCAAGTTCATGATGCACATTGAATAGATCTACTTAGAAGGGTTCACCTCTAAGCTTTTGTTTTCACTTCCGGTAACTCGCCTTTTTCTAAAATCAAATTGAAGCTCCAAAGTTGAATAAGAATGGCGACAGCAAGAGTAGATATGAAGGGATTCGTTGAAAACGGACCATGAGGGTCGTTGAAAACGGGCCATATCATATAGAGCAATTCTCTATATCTGAGTCTTGTTATATTTTTTTGCCTTTGTATACTTTCAGTGTTTCCCACAATTTCTAGGGTTTGATCTTGTTATAGATGTTGGCTTTTTTTTTGTTTTTTCCTGGAATTTGCACAACTAACTAATTCAATATTTTGCTATAGGATTTTTGTTGCCGCTGATTCATCAAGCCTAACCGATTTGCAACACAAGGCTGGTAATCCTACAATTGGAAATAATTTACTTAGCTATCTCTTTATGATATTCTTGAAAAAATATGTTTACCTTGGATATTTGATTATTTCTTGCTGTTATGTTTGTGGTATGTTTGTTATTTCTTTGCAATTATTTAGCACCAATTTTAGTGCTCATAAATGTAAATTGTTCAGATATGTATATTTAACTGCACAAGTTTAAAAGCATTTGAGATTTTGTTGGGATGCTTCAAAACTCGCAGGGATAATGGCCCATGCTTTTTTCTAATTCTTTATTCTTTGTAAATAGGAAAGAATTCACTTAAAACTCTTTCTTAATATAGTTGGTTGATTTAGTTAGAAAGCTCTCCAATCATGAGCTTTTGACTATCACACTCTCGCATAATATCTTTATCGATGTAACATGCCCATTTCTCTATCATGTACAATTCTCTCCCAGGCATTTGCTTGTCTGTGAATTGCAGCACCTCTATAGCAATATTAGATTGGTAATCTAATGTCATAAGATGACACTATGACAATTGTCTGAGTATTTGTTGGTTTTGTAACCTTTTTACCTGCAATATATTCATTTCACATTCAAATATATATTGTTCCACCAGGCACCAGGTTGAGAAGGCCCATGATACTGATCTGCATTGTGTTGATTGGAACCCTCATGATGAAAATCTTATTCTGACTTGGTATGTGATTTTTTTTTGTACTTTATATTTAAAGTTTACAAATTTGGCTCTAATCTATAGCATCAATTTGTGCATTCAGATCAGCTGATAATTCAGCTCACATGTTTGGTCGGCGAAATCTCATTATGAATGGAGTTGGCTCACCTGTCCATAAATTTCAGGGCCATGATGCTTCTGTTCTTTATGTACAGGTCAGCATATCTTTTATTGATTTAGTCGCCAAAGATATGATAATCTCGTGATATTAGAAAAATGTCTCGTGATTAATAATGAATTATGATACAGTGGTTACCACATAATAGATCAATCATTGGCAGCGCTGCTAAGGATGGTCTATTGAACATCTGGGATTATGAAAAGGTGGGGAAATAAATTTCTATTAGTATATTGAAGTTCTTTCCTCTCCTTTTGTCACAAGGGGTTATATGCCCTTTCGTAAATGCTAAGGCTTTAAAATGATTGATCTGGAGGCAATATTTGGACATGATATTTGCTTCCATCAACTTGTTAATGCACTTTCATATATATATATATATATATATATATATATATATATATATATATATATATATATATATATATGTTCTCCTGTCTGCCGATCTTGTTTCTTTTAATGACACTCAGGCAAGTAACATGAAAACAGAGATTGGAAATAGAATTCCAGATTATCCAGCTGGTTTACTTTTCAGGCATGCAGGACACAGGTATACATTCTCTTGGATCTCAATACATTTTGTGTAGCTTCAAGTGTATAACCTTTAAGCTCTGCTGGAGGTGGAACATTGCAGGTATTGAAATTTTATTGCCGACTCCTTTTGATATCTCTCTTTATTATTGAACAATTTCTAAATTGTTCTCACTTTGGGTACCTGGAGAATGCTGATCAAAGCTGCAGTAGCAGCTTCAGTTCTCAAAATTTATAGTTATAACTTGGTCCATTTGTTCAAACAATAGTTATAACTTGGTCGATTTCTTTTGTTCATTTAAATTCAATTTTGTTATTATACTTATTTTTATTGAATTTTCTTCTTAAATTTTTTGAAGTGTACAGACCCCTTGACACTGCTATGTGATCAAATGGACCAAGTTTCACTATTTTTATGATTTTTTTGTTGATTTATATTGAATACTATGATTCTTCTATGGGTCTGTTGCAGATATGGGCATATGGCACATTATTGATTTGCTGTACAGACCAGAAGACGAAGTCCTAGCAGAGTTGGACAAATTTCGATCCCATGTAACGACATGCCCCTCTTAAATCTTACAGCGGTATTAGAATATGTTTAGGCTGACAACAAACTTAGAACTTGGAAGGGTGCAAATATCATTTATACTGTCTTCCAACTCTTGTGATTGAACATGAAATCTGCTTTTTTTGGGTGAACACTCGTCGTATCATTTAACCTTTTGCCATTGTAAGCTTGATTACTGTGATCACTACGGTTTTCTATCTAATTTAGTAGCTAGGCAGAGTCTCCTGCAGAACCATCTCATAATATCGTGAGATCGGGCGGCTTTCTATTTCAAAGATTTTCTTTTTGTTGGTAAAATCAATATATCTAGATCAATATTAATCAATATATATTATCAAAACGGGTGGGAAAGAATTGTAGCTTGCCACGTGTTGTGCATCTGTTTTCTTTTAACCTACCTATTTTATACTTTGGCACTATTTACCTATTTTATTTTGACTATAGTTTGTGATTTATCCATGAAAAAAAAGAGATCACGTAGGATTTTATTAGATTCGTCTCAACATGTTTTGCAAATGAGAATTGAGTTATGTTATGCTGCTTTTCTCTTTCTTCCTTGTAAACAATAGTGGTAGAATCTGGGAAAAAACCAAAGTTTATAATCAGAAGCTGTTGATTTAGCTATTGAACTTTTTGAAATGGCTACTCTTTGGTTCGATGGATGTGCGTAAAGATATGGGGGAGATGGGTGATACATATTAGTGATTTTTTGGGACTTTAATGAGAAATTGGGTGACTTTACCATCGTCCATTTATCTTATTATGTAATTTTATTGTGCATGACAGCATAAGTTCTTACTTCGCATCAAAATTCTAGCTTGATCTCAATGCTAAGCATTGTTAATGCTTTTGACAGGAAGAATGGTTTTCCTTTGCTGTAATCGTCCATCTTTAAAAGATCAAAAGACTTGCTTGGAGAAGTAAATCATCGTATTTATCCTTATTTATGCCTGCATTTATACTTTTTCTTATGTTTGTCAAAGATTTCTCATTAATTGTTGAATGTTTCTGCAGGACTGAATGACTGATTCCTTTAATTATGATTATAAATGTAAAGGAGCTACTGAGAGGTCAGTATCTTCTCTTCAGAAAGATAAGGAGTTATCATTTAAGGGTTCTATACTCAATCATGCTCGTGTTCGAATTGGATCTAGTCAAGACACATACGAGAAAGGAAAAAATGCACTTCAGAATTGGAGGTACTCTTCTGAGTCTTTCTGTTACTCATAGTTTAAAGTTTTGAAATATAACACCTCATTTTTCATGGATTGTTTGTATACAGGCATTTCCAGATGAACTGGACATTCGTTGAAGGTACTACTCCGATCAAAAGTGGGGTAAAATTTTGTGTGTGTCAAGGAGTTCCTGCCATGGTTAATGATGCCACTTCAAGTGGTGTATGTAAAAGAGAACAAAAGTTCTGGGAAAATGAAGGCCTCTTTTAGCTTTGGTAGTGGCACCCTTCAAGGTCACCTGCTGGTCAGTATTCTTTCTTTCTCTGCTTCACTTATTGACTTTCTTCTAAGTCCTTGATTGAAGCTTCTGTTATCGTCTTTATATGTTTTTGTATGTTTTGACTGGATCAGTTCGTATGTTGTCTTTGCCATTTGTGGGATTCTTATGTGGGTTTTTAAGATGTTATATTTTGCTACAAATTGTTTCGAGGTTTTTTTTAATATTTTCTAAAACTGGTGCATCCCTTAGGCACGTTGCTTGTGTTAGGGCGTAGGTTTTTTTAATGATATGGGAATTTTTCATTGATTGAAGTCCCTTTTTAATCTGCTCTCTAGATTTCCTTGGTAACAGGGAAGAATTTTGGACAAATTTCAGGCAGAATTTCTAATGTTTGTGGGTGCTTCAACTCCTTAGATTTCACGTTTTTTTTACATCTTTGCAATTTACACTCATTTTTTCGGGTCTGTTTTTGTTATCAATTTCACAAACTGTGGAACATGACAATAATGAGTTGTATATCGCCTAAATTTCTTTATATGAATTGTTTGTCGCGTAAACTTGTCCCACTTTGCACCTGAAATCCATTAAATGGACTGGAAATGCTCCTAACTAGCTTGATTCTTGGACACCAAATCTGTGAGTACAGTCGTTTTACTCCACTTATGCAGCCTGCTAACCTCATGTTTATCCTTAACAATCTTGCAGAGGATGTCCTTAAGTTGGCAAAACTTCAGAGCCAATGTATCTTGAGTGCCACTTATAATACTTATATGCATTACTATAATAATTTGACGTAAGCATCCTATGCAGATGTGGGTTATGTGTAGAACTTTTTGAAATTTGTTTATTTCTGTAATTTACCTTTTAAGTTGGCTATGCTTTTGGCGGAAGAAATATTAAAGACACGCCCTTTCTTGAGGGTATTGTTGTAGGATAGGCTAGGTAGGTAATTTACCTATATTATGAAGTGAGACTGTGAGGTTCATCTGACTGTCTGTACTTGCACACAGCTAGAAGTGATCGAGCAAGCGTAAATTGCTCATTGTACATGTCTATATTCTTCCTTGATGCAGAACCTAGATCCTGCAGAATTGTAAGGGTATATTTACTCAATTCAATTCGAGTAAGGAAAAAGAGTGACCGAGTAGGCGAGTACAGGTGTAGAAATTTAGGAGAAGTAAAAGAAGGTAGTGAGAGAATGATTAGAATTCAAATGAGGGAGTTGCTCCAGAAAACAAATATTTACTCAATTCAATAATTTATTCTACAAACTTTCTTAGGGAAGGAGGGAGCATAGAATTAGGAGAAGGGAGTGAGAAACATAAGAAATAAAGAGAATTCGGCTTTCGTAAAATGTGTGGAACTACATTAGAGAAAAAGAGAGATAGGGAGGTGTAGAGTTAGAAGAAGGTAGCTAGAGGTTTGGGTCTTACATATCTTAATGGACATATTTTCTCTTTTGTTAGGCATTGTGTACGACGAGAGTTTGATTCCATTTTTCAAGCATTGGTGGAGTTATTCATGGCGATGAGGATTATCAAACCACTAGTAGAATAATTGCCTATTGCTGCGGTGGTATTGCTGCGGTTTTACCCATACGCAGCAATAAACCACGTGAAAAAAAAGGTAAAATATAAAATAGACATATTGCTGCGGTTTCAGTCGGAAACCGCAACAATATATTTCAACGGGAAAATATTCAAACTTAAGTTGACTTTTTGACCAGCTCTATTGCTGCGGTTCCTAGCCAGAACCGCAGCAATATATTAAAATATTAAATTTTTATTAATATTTGAACCCATTGCTGCGGTTCCTACAAAAAAAACCGCAGCAATAGGCTGTTTTAAATATATAAAAATGCGCGGCCCAATTATTAGGGTTATGTTCCTTTTAACAACCATCCGTTTTTCTTACTCTCCTATCTCTATCTCTCTCCTCTCCTCATCACTCTCCCCACTCTCTCTCTCCTCTTCCTCTTCGACGTTTTTTCCCCCGCTGGTTCTTCCTCCGCTGTCCCCGAGCTCGCCAGTGAACCTCCGCATCAGCCCAACGCCGTGCCAGCCCAGCGCCCCTTTGTTTTGTTTTCTCGGTCTCCCTCCCCTGTTCGGTGCCCTGCCTCGCTGCTGCTTCGTGTTCGAACCCCAGCTCGCTTAGCCAGATCTCGGCTCGCGCCGCCTCACCGCACAGACGCTGGTGCTCGTCGCCCTGGCCGGAGCTCGTCGAACCCCCACCGCTGCCTCTGTTTTTCAACTGCTCGATCTCGCATGTCCATAGCATCCATGGCGGTGGACTGTTTGTAGATTTGATTTTTTTTTTCGTTTTTTTTCCGTTTTCGTTTTTCTTTTCCCTTTTTTTTTCGTTTTTCGTTTTTCTTTTCCTTTTTTTTTTCGTTTTTCGTTTTTCTTTGCGTTTTTATTTTCGTTTTTTTTTCCGAGTTTTTTTCGTTTTTTTAGATCTGTTTGTAGATTTTTTTTCGTTATCATAGCGGTGGTTCGTGGTCATGTTTGTCTCGTTTTTTTTTTCGTTTTTTAGATATACAAATTCCCAAGTCTGTTTTTCTCTCCTTTTTTTGTATTTTTTGATTTCTGCATTTTGTTTTTTGTTAGTTTTATGTCTACATTTTTTGATCAAGGGTTGATCTGATGCTTAAATAAGATATTGAGTGTAAGAATATGGTTCTATATAATATATGAGTGTAATGCTGTAAGTTTGTGTTTTTTTTTTTTTTTTTTTTTTTTTTTGCATTCTCTCATTGTATATAAATATCGAATTTTTTTTTTGAGTTGTGGTACCTATTGCTGCGGTTTTTACCCAAAACCGCAGCAATAAGCTTTATTTTTTTTAATAAAAAATAAAAATATTGCTGCGGTTTTGGCTAAGAACCGCAGCAATAGGCCAAGCTATTGCTGCGGTTTTAACCGCAGCAATAGGTTAAAAACCTATTGCTGTGCGGTCAAAACCACCGCAATAGGCTACTTTATGACCGCAACAATAAGCATTTATTCTACTAGTGAACATTAGTTATGTGCTAATTAGTTTGAATGTTAAAGATTTTATATTGGATTGATTTAAGTTGCTATGTTTATCGAGCCCAAAAAGGACGATATAAGCCTTTAATGGCAGGTTTCATGTATTATTGTGATGGCTTTAAGAACAATTCCTTTGTTCAAAATTGTTTAAAAACAGTGTAGTTATTCCTTGCTGATCACTGGAAATTTGAAAAAAAATCATAAATCACCTAATACACTAGCTTGAAGTTGTGGACATACATTGATACAGGTGAGCAAATGTTTTGTCGTTATCCTCTAGGCATGAATATATTATGTATATGCAATGTAAAAATTACGTGCTTGCTTTCAAAATTACAATGTATATGCAATGTGAAAACTACATGCTTGTTTTCAAGCCATTTTAGAGTGAGGGCAAAGAGAAATCATAAGAAAAAGAAATTGAAGAGGAGGAGACTTCCACCTGATACTTATGTCGATTATGTGATAGTCCCTCAGGAAGAGCCCAAATAGATCATGAGATCAGTAAGATAAGTTTCTTTTGTCAGCATAAAAGCATTTTATTGAGGTAGTTAAACATATTGCACATTTAACATCTCTTGGTATGTCAGAAAAATACTAACTTGCATGATTTAACAGTCATTTATGGCGTTCTACAGCTTGGCTCATCTGAAGATTTTATAGAGGAATCAAAAATTTTAGCTTGTGGAAATGGCACTGATAATCCCCTACATCATCCATGTTAAAGAAGCAGCACGCCAGCACATGAAGGCCCCTATATTTCAACCAGAGCCCTCTTAAGGTGAGTTAGAGAAAAATTTATTCAAGTCCCAAACAATCTACCATAAACATGTTATAATTACACAGGGAATATTTCTGGTTTACATTAGTGACTTTTGTCTATTGTTTGTACATGGAAATTTGTGCTCTCTTCATCCATAATGCTGGAGAATCTGAGAAAGGAAATGGTCAAATAGAATCATTGTATTAGGATGGTGCATGCCGAAGATCATAATATTTTGCAATATTTATGACTAGATTGAAATGAAGTAGAGGGGTTCACGAAATGCTTGGAGGGGGAAATTAAAATTACTTATCTTAGCAATGAGGGTTTCTACATGTTTATCATATCCAAACTAACCTGTGGTGGCAAAAATTGGTTTTGCCTTCTTGGTGTTACAAACTTACAGGTAGCTAGACATGAAAGAACTCTGGTTGCTCAAGAACCAATGCATTTGCAGTGCCTATCGGTTGCTATGTTAAATTGGATTGCAATAGTCTATTCATGTTTTTTCTGTTTTAGAACCTTGTTGGCAAAAATAGTTACCTGTTTCCTCTTTTTATTGGTGGTGTATGCTTTGTCCCAAAATTTTCATATGTGATTATAACTAAGTTAGATTTAGATATCGTTCAATAATAATAAGCATGATTCTATAGGGTATTGAATGTGCTAAGATTTTATTCTTTAATGCTTTGAACCTTTTGGGGTTAAGGCTTTGATATTTTTGTTTCGATTAATAATTTGTGTCAAATTAATGTAACTCCAGATCTTTCTAATTTCATATCTTTGTATAGTATCGGAAATGAATGAGGAAGTAGCGGCAAAATATTCTACAATAAATATTACTTGAATTGATTGTTTGGAGCCAGGAGGAAAGCCCAGTGTCGAGGCCTTATACAATTCCCTAAACCCATTCTTATCATTTTCTATAATTTCACGTTTTGGGGTTTAGGTTGTCATTTCCTTAATGGTTGTCTTCTCTGTCCTCTGTATGACTAAAGTGAAATGCTCTATGGTCAAAGGTTTTCAATGTCGTCAAGTGATGTCATTAACTCATGCATCATATGTTTGCTTCAGGTACCTTTGGTCGGGTATTGGAGTGCTGGGTCGTGACCGGAAAGAATGGTCGCGATAAAATTGTAGTGCAATGAGAAAGTATCGGGAGGCAGTAATGGTTGAAATTGATGTGTTGCAACAACTGGGTAAACATGATAAAGGAGGCAGTCGGTAAGTAATTTGTCCTTGTTGCACTTGCATCTCTGTCCTTGCTGCTGTGTGGCATTGTCATGGAGGTTTTTAAAGTTTGAAAGCAATGTTTAAATTTGGTTTGTTTCTTACAGTTGTGTGCAAATAAGGAATGGGTTTGAATATCATAACCATATTTGTATTGTAAGTATATATACAATATGGTTATTTTAGAATGGATTTCCCCCAATGAGACATAAGCTTTGGGGTTAAGATTCATGGTTGAATTGTCAAATGGTCTTCACGGGTTTTTGAGAAGCTTGGATTAAGCTTATATGATTTCCTTCGCAAAATCAACTACCGTTCATTTCACAGTGATATTGTCTGTGAGATTGGAAGGCAACTGTTGGAATGTGTAGCAAAACCAACTCCATCACAAAATACCCCTCTCTTTTTCTGCATAACTCCTCAACAGCTGGAAAAAAATGAAATGCTCCAGACCTCTCCTTCACTTAGCTCTCAGACAACCCACACCCATAACTCAACTAATTCAATCTAAGAAGATTTTAGTATGCTTTTTATACCTTTCAGAGATTAATATAACTTGTATCTTATTTATGGAGTAGATATACAATTTAATTGCTTGGTTTAATTGATTCGAATATGTGAGACTATTGGTTTAGTATGTTGTTGGTGTTGTCTTTTTGTTTTCTCTCTTTTGGGTGAGGGAGAGAGGCTATTTCACAAAAGAATACATATTAATATGTTCTTGTTTATGTAGATTCAACTTTCAACAAGATGCCTTTCATATTGTCTATATTCGATACGATTTTTGCCTTTATAAGGAACTACTATGGCGTATCATGTGATGGAATAAGCAACAATACAGGGTGTGTGGCGGTTGATAACCCATTTGATTCTGAAATGAACATTGTTGATTCACAACCTCCAACTAAACGCAGGAAGGTGCAGACATCCCTGCCCGTTAACTCTGAGTATGCTGATAAAATCGTTGGTTGGTTAGGAGACGATCAGGTTACCAACATTGGCATTTATGGAATGGGCGGGATTGGTAAGACCACACTTGGAATGCAGCTCCACAATTGGATTCACAGCCATGGCATCCCTTCTTTAAGTATTCATGCTATTACTTGGGTATCTGTATCTGTGGAACATTGTTAGAGACATCTTTTTCTGAAAAACTACCATTTATATTCCCCTTTAAAAGAACAAAATGTTATATTATTGTAAATTTATTAAAATTATGATTATATAGAGACGATCATGATTGAGATACTTTAATTAAAATTATATGCCAAACTTGGCTTGACTTGGTGTAGATTCTATCTCACGACTAGCGCCAACAATGAGTCAGAGATGGTGCCTGTGGATTTCAACCCGCCCCACCACCCACGACCCGGAAAAAAACTATTTGTAGACTTAAAGTTGTAAAAAATATTTGCCCATCGATTAAGAGCAAAATGACTAAATATAATTTGTCAATTCACACGATGAAAATTAATACTAATAATTGATATAAATGTACTAATATATATGGGTGGATGGATGGAGCGGGTAATGAGGCGGGTAACAAGTCAAAAGAAGTGCAACCACCTTTGACATGGCCCGCCATCTGCTCCACCTGCCTCTCTGCGGGTCTTTTGCCCAATTATCTGGGGTGGGTGGGTGTATGATCCACTCACCCGGTGATAATTGCCAGCTCTACTCACGACCTCAAGTTCAAGGGTTCATATCCTAGGAAGTGAAAGACATTGAGAGGAGGATTTACTTTATAATTCCCTCTTCTAAGTACTTGGGCCTCTGGGTAGGCTTATGTGAAAGTCGCCTGTAGGTTATTCATTTTATCAATCTAAAAGAATTGATTAGAATTATATATAATTCACAAGGGTTTATTTATCCTAAACAAGTTCAATTATCACTTGAGTTCTTTTATTTTGTAATAATTGCAAAACAATAATATATGCTAAGCAGGTTTGCTCCTATGCGGGACCATTCACATTTATATTATGCAAGTGACTTAACTTATGTCCTTAACTACCAAGTTTAGGTGCATTTGTTTTCCCTTACCTAATTACGTTTAAGCTTAATTCGAATATTGCAAATATAATTGCCTAATGATAATAATAATGAATTTACTAAAATAGTTATACCGGTGAGTTAGTTCCCCAGTATTTTCCACCTTGGGGCTCGACGCGCAATACAACTAGTTTAAACAAACAAGGGAAAAAAGGAAAAATATCACATTTTAACCGTATAACAGTTTTTTGGAAAAAAGAAATTCAAAGATATTTCTTATATACAATAAATTTAATTTTCTATATGCTTTTACACTCATTAAATGCGTATAAGGCTAGTTTCTATTAGTAAAAGTGGATAGGATACCGGAGCCCTTGAACTCCCGTCAAAATCCCATTGGCGCCAAATCTACCCCCACTCGTTAAGCACGTATAAGGCTAGTTTCTATTAGTAAAAGTGAATAGGGTTTTTTTTCTTCTATTTGCTCTCTCTGTATCTGTCTCGTCTCTCTTCTTCTCTTTCGCACTTCTCTTGGTTCTTCTTAGCTACATCTCTGCTGCTGCTCTTTGTTCTTCTCGTCCCAAGACGGGGTATTATTGTTCCTCTTCGTTCAGACGCAGAGATTTCTCTTCTCTTCATTCGTTCTTCTTCGCTGAGCCTCAACCGCCGCGCTGGATCTGCAGTACCGCCATCGATATCGCTTGCCAGGTCTGCCGACTTTGTGACTTATTTTTTTCATTTTCTCTGATGGTTTATTTAGAAATTGGATGTGTGCATTTCAATTGTTAGTGAATTTTAAATCTTAATTGTTAATTAATGAATTACTAGTGAGTTCCTTGTTTATTGTAATTGTGGAAATGAATTATTAGTGAATGGATTATTATTGATTTGTTAGTGAACCAATTGTATAGTTTATTGCAAATGTGGGAATGTTATGTTAGTGAATGGGTTTTTAGTATGAATTATTAGTGAATTGCTAGTTTATTGTGGGAATGATATGTTAATGAATTGTTAGTGAATAGATGATTGTTAGTTTATTGTAATTTTGGGAATAAATTGTGTGATTGTTTTTTTTTTTTTTTTTATGAATGTATGAGTAATTGAAGATGAATTATGTGATGATTTTCTAATTTGAGATCGAATCGGTAATTGATTTTGTTGTTTTGCAATCTTGATTGTTTTTGTTATATCATAAATTCTTATTTGATTTGATTGTTGAGTATGTGGGTTTGAAATATTTTTGTTTTTGAAGAATGATATGATATTCCTGCTCAATGATGAATGTTTCAAATCGTATTTTATAATGTGAAGAATTATTATATAATTTAGGGTTGAATGGAAGTTTGAAATGCATTAATAAGGTAGCGTAATTTAGAAGTTGATTTGTTTTGATGAATATATTACTAGTTAATTTGCGATGATGAAACGAGTGATGATTTTTTTTTTGGGCTCGATAGCATTGTAAAACTACGCTACTCCTCTTCCGGAATCCCTGGATCCGCCCCTGGTTGTTGAAGTCTTTTTCCTCAATAAACCCGTTTAATACCTTCGGAAATCATTCCTCTTGATACACATAAGATGTTCAGGCTTTTACTAATTCAATTTATAACTATAGGTCCAAATTAGCTCCCAGACACTCATCAGAGTTGCTGCCATTTCTAATTGCTCCTTGGTGCCATTTTTGAGTTCAAATCCTTTCTAACCTTTCCTGAAATGGTTAGAATAACATGGTAGGTCAGTGCCCTTAGAATCTTATTAATGGATGTAAGTTTGATCGACAGATCACTAAAACTAATCAAATCGCTTCAAAAGTGCTGGTGCACATTTCTCTTCTGTTTCTGTAATTTTTTTTTCCTTCTTAAAGAATTCAGGTGGACAGTGATCCTCCTTTTATTGAAGAATTCAGCTATACCTTAGAACCTACCATGTAATTTTAAGTGACTGGAATAACTTAGATCGGTGTATAATTAACTAGTTCAGACTTGCTACCAATGAGTTGGTCTTAGAATCTCAAATATATAATTTTTCCATGAGTTAACTGCTGGTGCTCTGTAACCTTGCATTTGGCTTCTTTTTGTCTCCCTGTGATATAGGAACACAAAAAAAATTATTAACAGCAGAATGGACTACTATATCTGCATGAGTATCAGCTAAACCTCCCTAGGAATCTCGAATTGACAAGTGAACCTTTCTAGGTATTGTTGGCTCTAAGGATTCGAGTAAATGCACCTCATCGATATGATTGACCATTCTGTATGACCCTTAAATGGAGATGTCCTCTGGTCATAAGGTCGGTCCACTAGTTTATGAGGGTTCTTAAACTTGTCCATCCAAATATTATAGTAATTAAGGTTACAATTTTTCTTGTGTAAAATTCGTATATAAGGGCTTTACAACTTTTGTTCAATAATAGCTGCCACCATGTATGATCACTCGTTAAAGTTATATTTATATACTAATCCATGGAGATCCAGATTGCGGTTTCTCCTTATTGTGTAGGAGGGGGCTTGGCCATGTCAAAATCCTGTTTTATGTAATTTTTTTTGTACTTCTCTTCTTCTCTCCAGCATGTTTTGTTATTCTTTTTCCAGAACTTTTCACATATCGTTGTATGTTCTTAAATGGATAATACTCCGTATTTAAAATAGTTAGTATATGTTATACTTTATTTAGGTTATTTGCTGGTGTGGGATAACATTCTGAGGCTTTTATTTTTCCCTTGACATCGTAATAGGATCATAATCTACAGCGGTTGATGGAGCTACGAGGTTGTAGTCAATTTCACTTCATTGCAGTAATCAAAGGTGGTGGAGTAATAAAAACTCTCAACATTGTTCAAGGAAAGACAAGGCCCAAGTCCATGTACATTGAAGATATATATTCATCGTGTGACTCAAAATTTTGTGATTCACTTGCAAAATATCCTCCAAAAGTCGACAGATCACTGGCTACCTCTTGTGATTTTGATAAAGTAAAGACTGAGGTTAAAATTGAAGAAGTTGATAATGAGCTTGATTTTGATGCAATTACATTGAGACAACTTAAGCACATCTGCAAACCCCACAAAAAAAAAGCTTCTAGATCAATTTATTTGACAACTATTAAACAAGAAGTCAGTGACCTTCAATTTGCAGCTGATGAGCTTTGCTTGAAGGAAACTCTTGGCAGCTGGAAGCGCAAGGTGCTTATGAAAACAAAAGTTAAGAAGAAAGGCATCGTTAAGTCCCGTTCGATGTCCTCTACAACTTGCGATTTAGGTGGTAGATTACAGGAAACACCTTGTAATCTAGCTTCACTTGATACCAGCAAAAACTGTAAGCCCCCGGATGTTAAAGCTGAATATGCTGAACATGATAGCTTGAATCTCAGTGATGACCCTGGAAATTCGAGAAGTGACACTGTTGAAGCTGTTGAATACTGGGGTCCAGCTCAAGATCCAACGTTACGGTATTTGGAAAAAGAATGCTTGGATCAGCTGTCCCATGAGCATCCAGTGCAGCCTGTATCGATAGGAAAGTCAACCTGTTGTCTCAATCAGGTTTCATACGAACATCTGGATTGTGCTGAAGTAAAGAATCCACTTAATTCTGAAAGTTCAAAGATTGAAGTGACTATAGAGGTAGATAATTCAGTAGTTATAGGTGACTATTCTTTGGATTTTTGTAAAGGAGAGGCAGGCATAACTGATATTATGACATGTGATGAGCCTACAGAAACAGTTTTACTTGGACATGATAGCTCTGATATGAAAGTCGATAAAATCAATTATTTGCATGTTCCAAGTCCACACCAACTTCCACCTAATGGAGATACTTCAGAGGCACATGTTCCTTGTATGGTTCTGTGTAATGATTCTCAAAATATTGGTGCAGCAGTGACTGTATCTAATGATTCTCAACATATTGGTGAAGCAATTGAGTTAATGGATGATAACAGAGACATTGAAGAAGCCATGAGAAGTGCTGCCTCAAATTGCAATTTAATTTCTAAATTTGATAAATGTTTGCCTCCAGTTAATGATATGTCTTCCCTAGGTCACACTATATCTACAGTTGAACATAAACAATTGCCAGTACTTGATGTTAGTACTGAAGAGATGCAGGCATCTCCTGCGGGTCCTAAGAGTAACGGTCACGATTCAGAATTTAGTAATAATGGTGAAGCTGGTAGATCTATGGATAACAATCTGATTACTGAAGCAAAATCAATAAGAAGACTCCCTGAAAATTGTGATGTAGCACTGCAAGACAAGGAATGTTTGCCTTTGGTCACTAGTATGGAATCCTTGCACATAGTTACATCTGCAGTTGAGGACAATGAATCATCAATACTTGATAATGCTGCCACCCCTCTAACCTGTTTGGCTGATATACGGCCTTCCAATGATATGGATCAACAGATTAGATCAGCAACTAGTAAAGGGTGCTACGGGAACAAGCTGGAGCAGCAACCTCCTGAAAGACTCTTCTCAGCCAGAAAGGTAACATAATCCCACCTCAAGCCCCTAAAATAAGGGGGGAAAAGAAAACTAATATTTACCTAAATAAACTTTTGTTTCTTAGCAGATGATCTCTCCAGATTCTAAGGAAAGGCTGTGCAGGGCTATGAATTCCACTGAAATACAAGATGATAATAGCATTCCTCGTAAGTTGATATTAGCACGTCACGTCCATGAATTGACCTCAATCTGTATGATTTTGAACTTTTGTGCACCAAATCACCTCTTTTTTAGATCAAAGTGGAGCATAATTGAAAAACATTAGTTTTGGACCATAGTAAAGAAAGTAGGATTGAATGATTGATTGTCTTTTTCAGTTCAGTTGGTGTAAAATTTTTCTTTTCACAGCCTGTAGGGAAAATCTACTCTTTGAGAAGATTTGTGTGGATACTTCTTCAAGGTCAGCTCTTCAGAAAACTCGATCCATGGTTACATCAAAAAGGCTGGAGGCTTTACGTACGGCTGAGAACAGAAACAGTAGTTGGAAAACACTAAAGAAAGGAAGATATGAGAGGAAACTTTCTGTTATAAATGGCACTGTTAATGGTCCACATGCTTCTCCTTTATTACTCCATGCTGTCAGTACGTGCAGTACTTCCCAAAGTTGCTCACAAAATGCTATAGCATTCTCAAAGCAGCAGATGGTTGATAGTGAACGCCTTGCAATGAAGCTTTTGTCGGAACTGCAGTCGATGAAAGAAATGGTTGTAGATACATTGCACTCTGATACCCGGACGTGTACAACATCAAGATACAACACAGACAAGGTAAATGGACAAGTATAAGTTCCACTTTTTCTGAAAATATTTTTTTTCTGTATATTATCACCTTCATTTATTAACTCCTATATACGCTGGCTTAATGTTTTCCATGGAAGTTTGCATATCTATGAAATCCAATTACATGACCTTGTACAAGAATTTAGTGAGTACCCCATGATACATAAATGGAAGGGGTATCCAAAAAACATAGTGTTGTTCCTACGTTTCACTCAGTGTTACCTAATTCATTAATTCCCTGCGAACCACGATCCGATATGTGTGAATTGTACAGGGTTCATGGTACAATGCCACAGGCCCACAATGGTAAATTTTTGGACTAATTTTACAATATTAGGTAGCATATTGTGATCCCGTACCCATTCAACGTACTAAAGCATACATGGAATTAGGTAACACTGGTTTCACTATAGGCTCTTCTAGGATGTTGATATGATTTTGCGAATGGAATCTGCTTAGCTTCGAATAACCTTCGCTCAGTTAATCTCCACTAACGGTTCTAATTTACTTTTAGGGCTTCACTCATCTTAAACTTGAATTAGGAAAGGATTTGAGATTGGTTTATTAGCTTCACTCACTAACTCACGCAAATATGAGGTTCTTATGTTTAGGTTCACTCCCTAAAAACAATGAAAAATTGGAAAGAAGTACGTCCAAAGTTCAATAGACAAACTTGTCTGAAATTTCAATTCATCAAATCTTGATTATTATTCATTACTCTCGGCTATTTAAGTACATAAAAGAAACCTAAATCAACTAGAACTAGAAAAGATAAAATCAGCAAACTAATTCAAATCCTATACGCCTAAGGTAAAGATAAAGTTTCTAATCTGATCTTCTAATTAAATAAGACATCTAACAACTTTAGAATTCTAAACCTATTAGAGTTCTAACAACAACGTTAAACTTCTAATAAGGTTAGACTTCTACTACGAGTTCCATTATAACTTGGACTCTTTACAAAATATCTAACAACATTAAAATTCTAATATATGTAGAGTTCTAACAAGCCTATAACTCTACTATGAATCCTAACGTAACTAGAACTATTTCAAAAATCTTCAGCCACTTCCAAAAACCTCCCCTGAACAATAGTCCATGCTCGCTTACGCATAAGATGTTCCAAGCCTTATTGCTTCTACCCATTAAAAATTTGATTGCAAACATTCACGTAATGGGCCATACTGGTATGAAAGTACACTAAATAGCAATAGCTGCTTGTGATGGTGGTTGAACCCAGCATGGAAATTGCTGCATGTGATGTGTGTTCATCATTGGTTTCAATACTTTCTCATGATCATTTTTCAACTTCTTTGAGATACAAACTTGTTTTTGTAATTGTCTTTGTGTAGATTATTTGTTGACTTGGCTGGTTGAGTTCAGAAATTTGAGTTCTCTTTGTTTATTATTGTCTTATGCTAATTGCTGAATCTTGATTTTCTTCTATGTCGCTTTGTTTGTAATAGTCGATAAAGCTGGAGATAGGATAGAAGGAACTCAACTTTAAAGGAGAGTATATGTTGATGTGAGCTGGGGTTATTTGTTTTCTCCATGTGTGCAAGTACGAGGATAAACATCTGTGTGAATGTGTCTTGTCATGATTCTCATTCATAAATATACATATGGAGTTAATCTGTTGGATAAGACCATAAATGATTCCTGAGGTTGATGTTATGATTGGTTTCGTCTCAACTCCCAAGCTATGCTCTCTACTCGGAGGATTCTATTAGGGCTTCATGTCTCTGTTGCTAATCTTTATTAAGTCCAGAAGGATATTGTTGATTGTTATGCTGTCCTTTGTGGTAAAATAGCAGCATTAAAGCTCTACACTCCACATCTATATTTTTTTTTGCCTGAAACTTGTAACTAACAAAGCTATATCTCATATTACCTTCATTTGGTTGCTTTAGGCCAGAGTAGCAGTTGAGAATGCTAAAAAGGTGGAGGAAACAACGAAGAGGTGGTTGTCTATGATGGCAAGGGATTGCAATCGTTTTTGCAAAATCATGGTAATTGTTTTTTTTCTCAAATTTTATGCATTGCGTTGTCCTTGGTTTGGGATTCAATGATTCAATTAATCAACCCTAATTGAATTTGTTAACCAATAGGAATTATCCGAAACAAACAGTGGTTCTCTTCAAAAGAGCAATATTGATCATATTCCAGACTCAAAGATATGCGACGATCCCATATTGGATGCAGAGCAGTAAATTTTCTTCATTGTCTATGTTATTCTTTATCGATACATTAATTTCCTGTCATTTCTTAACTCAATGTTTTATACAGGGATGAACAAAAACTTTCTCCTACAAGTCGCAAAGTGAGAAAGATCATATTTGCTGATGAAGCTGGAGAAAGCTTATGTCATGTCAGGGTTTTGTAGGACTAACTTGGTTTAAATATGACATGTGAAAGGAGAGTATAGGATGCATAGGTACAAATGTAGAACGTATATTGTAATTGTAAGTGTAATGTTGGATGACCAGGCTATGTCTTTAGACTCGGCCACAAGTTGGCTTGATTAGCCTTCTCATCAGAAGGGACCTTGATAATCTTCGACTTCTATATTTTGGCAGCCCGTTTTGTTCTTTTTGTATGAAAATCATATGTTTGTATATTCAAGGAGTTAAGTGACGTAAGGCAGAAGACAGCCAAAATCTTGTAGGCAACAACTCTCTCGCAATTGCCTTTCGAAAAGCTTGAAGTTTCATTCTCTCACTCTAATCCCATTTCACCAGTGAATCACACAAATTAATTTGCAAAAGGAGGGGGAAAAAAGTTCAATCACATCAATCACTTGAATGCACCGATTCTTGCCTCTTGTTGAATTTTTATTAACAAAGAAAATAGTCTCATCAGTCGTTGAAGCAGGTGCATTTTTGTTAGATGTTTTTTATTTTATTAGTTTGATTCGGTTTTGTCTACCAAGGCATGGATTCCATGATTGAATTTTCTACTAAGTGCATTGGCTACTACATTGGCCTTTCCATCTGGATATTGTATGTCGAAGTCATAATCCTTGATGAGTTCCAACTTCCAGCCATCATCGTTGACGCATGTTAAGATCTTTCTGGGTGAAGATGTACTTGAGGCTCTTATGGTCCGTAAAGATTTTTTTACAGGTGATGCCATAAAGACAATGTCTCCATATCTTTGATGCAAACATTATTATAGCTAGTTCCAAGTCATGAGTAGGGCAATTGGTCTCATAAGGTTTCAGCTGACGTGAAGCATAAGCTATGACCTTACAATTTTGCATGAGCACACAACCGAAACCGTTATTTGAGGCATTGCTATAAACTTCAAATCCTTCAGTCCCATCTGGTAGAGTTAGATCCGGTGCATAGGTTAGCCTATACTTTAACTCTCGGAAGGCTTTCTCGCAATCTTCACTCCATATGAATTTTTGTTCCTTCTTCATGAGTGAGGTCATGGGTTTTGCTATTCGAGAGAAGTCTTTCACAAAGCGCCTCTATTAACCAGCTAACCCCAAGAAACTTCTCATATCAGTCACGTTCCTAGGAGTTGGTCACTCACTCACAACCTGTATCTTAGCTGGGGTCCACCGATACTCCTTTTTTGGAGATAAAATGTCTTAGGAAGGATACCTTCTCTTATTAGAATTCACACTTGGAGAACGTGGCGTAACTAGGGATGGCAACAGATCGAACTTGAACCGGATTATGCATAATCCGACTCTGACCCTACAAGAAGTCGGATTCTAAATCTGAGTCCGACTTCGATTCCGAGAAATTGAGTCCGATCTGACTTAAAATCCTAACATCCGACTCTGATCCGACTTAAAATCCTAACACCCGACTCTGATCGATCTGATTTTTTTTCACCCCATTTTTTAAATACAAAATAATCTAATTATTACTCCCTCCGTCCCAAAATACTCTTGACACTTATCAGTGCACGTAGTTTTAGATGATAAGATGTTGTTTGGTTATCAAGTGTTATTTTATTGAAAAGTAGATGTGATAAGAGTTAGTTAGTAAAAGTAGTATTATTTTATTTTAAGGAGAGAGAGTGTGGGTCATGGTTAGAGTTGGTGGGTAGTAGGAGTGGTATTATTTTATTTGGAGGAGAGAGAGTGTGGGCCAATGCTTAAAAGGTAGAAGGATTAAAATAATAGTGGGTCATATTCAAAAATAGAAGTGTAAAGAGTATTCTGGGACAGATGAAAAAGGAAAGTGTAAAGAGTATTCTGGGACGGAGGGAGTATTATTTTTTTAATAATCATATGGAAATCATATTTAGTACAAATAATCTAAACATTTCTATTATTTTTAACAATCATTTCTTCAATGGAAAAATCTTAAATAATACAATTGCCTTAAAGTTCTAATCAGATTATACATACATAATACATTAATATAAATGAAAAAAGATTAATTGCCTTAAAGTCAGAGTCGGATTTTTTTATGGGATCCGACTCCAACCCTCCTCCGACTCGGAGTAGGACTTTTTAAACGGAGTCAGACTTTTTAAACGGAGTCGGATTCAAATTATTTTTTGTCGGAGTCGACTCAGATTTTTTCCTTCAGATCGGAGCAAAGTAGGGTCGGATCCGGACTGGATTGTCATCCCTAGGCGTAACACTAGTTGCCCCTTAGGGTGGTCAATATTATCCTTAGGTGTTCTTCATGCTCCTTCCAGTCCTTGGAGTAGATGAGGATATCGTCTATGAATACCACCACAAATTTATCCAAATAAAGACCGCGATTCATGAGATCCATAAAGACCGCGGGTGCGTTACTAAACCCAAAAGGCATTACGGTGAACTCATAATGACCGCATAGAGTCCTAAATGCAATCTTAGCGATAACTTGGTTATCTATCCTCAACACTGAAGCTCCCCTCAACATGATCGAAGAGGTCATTCTAGATAGGGGGTACTTGTTCTTGAATGTGGCATTGTTCAATTCTCTATAGTCTATGCACAGTCGGAGACTCCCATCCTTCTTCATGACGAACAGGGTTGGTGCTCCCCATGGGGAACTACTTGTACTGATATAACCCTTTTTAGGTAATTCTTGAAATTGCTCCTTGTTACTCTAGGGGAACACTACAAGAGGGGGGGGGATTGTAGTGGGAGTTCCTATTCAAAATTTTCAACTTCGATTGCGGAATTTAGAACATTAAAAGCAATAAGAACTTAAATTATGCAAGAAAGATTTAGCGAGGAAATTCCTTATCTCAATATAAGGAGAAAGGATTTTGAACATTGTTACTATAATAGAGGAACACCTATTTACAATCTATTATAGACTCCATAACTTAAGTTCCACTAGGAACTTAGCTACCCCACAATGATAACTCTATCACTTTTGGACCCATATACTATTACTCCTAGAACTCTGTGTGCCAATGAAGTGGATAAACTTATAAGAGACTAAGGGAGTAGTTGTCAAATTTTCATTATTAAACAACAAAAAAATTTGACGTGCCACTATTTTTTTTTCTTTTGAGGAAATTTTAGTGTGCCACTAAACTCAATTCTTATTGGGCAAAAGTAATATAAAATGAAAATATAACAATAAATGATGTTTTCTTATACAAGTTGTTGATCCGCGCGCTATTGCGCGCGACCCCCCAAGAAAGTGAATATTATTATAAATAGCTCTATGAAAATATTAGTTAAATGAATTTAAGACATTCCAAACTATATGAACTTGTAGGTAAGATAATAAGGGTATTAGATTATATTACACTTATGATATGTTAGTGCAAATAGTTTGTGGGTTACAAAACATGCCCAAGGTCTTGTGCCTTCACTAAACTGTTGTCCCATCACTATATATATTACAAATATTTAATCATGCCTGGCAGCAAAATAGATTAGTTTATATGATGCAGTGATTAACTTAAGGGGACACATTGCTAACAAAGAGTATTAGGTTGCAGAGCAAAATAGCAAGCAAAAGGGCCCATGGTATATTCGTATGGTTCCTCATCAGCCTTAGTTTTGTGGCTTATTAGCAGCAGTGAGGGAGGGCATGAACAACCTAATGTGCAGTAAGTTCACTTGCATCAGGGTGATATTCTATAGCCTTAGCGACAGTTTTCATCTTTGGATTAGCTTGAATACTTTGAACAGCGTGATATTCCATGGGGAGAGCATGAGCAGCCTGATTAGCTTGACATGGCCACTCGCGACAGTTTTTTGGGATGTTCCTTTTTATTTTGAATTTTTAAATATCTATATAAAAGTGTTGTTTTATCTCATTCTCAATTACACTCTAAAAATCAGCTAATGTTTGACGTTTTCATATATGTTTTTTTTATATCAACCATTAACAATTTACACTATTAATAACCACTAATCGACGATTCGTTCAAAAAACTACGAAACTTTCACAACTCAGATAAGAACACCAAAAGTTCATTCACTACATAAAGCGTAACGATTCTCACAAATAGAAATAAATTCCTCATCCAACATAATTCACTAAAATTGTTGATGAGTGATTTTTATGTCACTCATAGGCTAAAAACTTGTGCGTAATTATAGTCGTTTTAGTTTATTTTTCATATTTTTATTCTTTGTTATCCTTCTTTTACTATTTTGTGGCTTAGTTAGAGTAATTAGTTCTTTCTTTTAGTTTTTGGCTCTTAGTTACGTAAGTTATTTTATTTTACTTGTTTTAGTCGTATTGGTTAAATTTTCGTAATTTATCTTCTACTTATTTCCTTTTAGTTACTCTTATTTTTATTATTTCTTTTCATATTATTCAATATGTCTCATTCCTCCCGCCGTGTTTTGGTTTTACTTGTAGGAGAGCATTTTGGAGTTATAAACTTCAATTTTCCCTTATCCAATATATCTTCAAAATCTCAATCCCCTTAGAAAATAATCTTTTAAAAATCAATCGAGAAAATCATCCAACCTAACAAGTTCTCTGAATTACAATCATGCTCAGCCTTACTTTGAGCTATCATGCCTAGCATATCTATCAAGAAGCCTAATGTGTTGCTGATTGTGTTTAAGGGCTTATTTGATTGCAGGTTGTGTTTTAGTTTTGCTTGTAGGAGAGCGTTTTGGAGTTATAAACTTCAATTTTCCCTTATCCAATATATTTTCAAAAACTCAATTCCCTCAGAAAATAATCTTTAAAAAATCAATCAAGAAAATCCTGCAACCTAACAAGTTTTTTGCATTACAATCATGCTTAGCCTTACTTTGAGCTATCATGCCTAGCATATCTATGAAGAAGCCAATTGTATTGCTGATTGTGTTTAAGGGCTTATTTTAATTGCAGGTAGGAATAATTAGTATTTTCCAAGGGAGTTTTACTTCTCTTCAAGTTTTATTTCATAAGAAGTGGCAAAAGTTGTTTGGTTGATCATGGAAAGTTCAACTTACCTAAGATACCTAAAAAAGTAACTTCCTCCATTTTGTAGGAAGTAAGACTTCCTAAGAAGAACAACCTCCTACATTTTTGTTAACCAAACAACTTCACCTTATCTTACTTTCTAAGAAGTTCCTCTCATAAATTTTTATGTTAGCCAAACAACCCCTTAATATGCAACTTGACGAAAGACATCAACCCCCCCCACAAAATAAATCACATTATCAATAAGTTTCACTCTCTCACTAATTTCTCTCATTAGTACTTAATCTTATGCCCGAATACAGTATTCCCATTTCTCACATAGTCTATTTTCGCATGTAATCTCTCCTCTTTTTTCTCACCGATTTCTCCTCTTGTTACGATCTTAACAAAGACATTCTATAAGCACTCGCTACGTACACAAATAGCAATTATTGCAACTTTTATTCTGAAAATATATGAATAATATTTAAATGACAAATATTAAATTAACCGCAATACATTCAAGTATCCGAACAAAGCAAAATCGACTCGGATATATAACCAATAACATCCTCTATTCTATGGTAAACTAGCCGGTAACAGGAGCGGCTTAGGGATATAAATGTAGTTGTATACTTCTTCAATGATCACCAATGATTTTTATCCTTCTTCTTGAGACCTTTTCACCGGTTGTTTGCTGTTCCAGAATATCATATAACATCTTTGGTGAGAAACTATGGGACCCAACAATACGAGCATTGCATAGGCCATCTCGTAAAGCATCCCCTCTCAAAAACAACCGCAGCCTCCCATATCGGTGCCTAAAGTTGCGGGTGAATAGTTAACATCAATTATAATATACATCTATCAATGAGTGTGTTTACAAGTATGCTTTCAACAAGCAGGGAAATAAGAAGAGTCAATACCTATAAACATGGATATAACTCCAAAACGACAGTCTTTACCACGACATTTCATCGCATACAACAAGGTAGCAACACAACAGGCACCTGAAACAGAACAAATAGCACAGTGACTACATGAAGCACCGCTTCATCTAAAGAGTACTACGAAGACTATTTTGCATTGGAATCAAGATCAATACAGATCGATCTCCAAGATAGGCATAAAATCATTTTAGACTGTACCAAACTTTACCACTTTCTAAAATTAGAAAGTTTAATGAAACAAATGGATCGATAAAAGTTAAATTAGTGAAACTTTGAAAAATTTCCCTAAGGCCTTGACGATGTCGCCTATTATTTTAGGATATATGGAGTACTATATATTGGCATACTACTGATCATTACAAAAACACTCTTCTCAACTATATGCTCCTAACCTATGTTACCCGAACCCAAGTGTTATTGATGAGTAATATTTATATCACTCTAAACCCCTTATTTATCCCTATATTTAACCTTTATTTTCTATTTTACCCCTTTTATATGTTTGATTTGCTTAAATTGCACCTTTTTGTTTTACTAGTTCTTTTTTTGATTTGTGTCTTTGTTTTACTTTTCGAGTTACTTTTTACAAATTTTTCTTGGTTCTTTGTAGGTCCAATTAAAATATATTTTTGATTTCACCTATAAAAGCCAAAGGAATGCACAAATGAGGAGTAAAGCATGAATAATGAAGGGACGAAGGCAAATGGGAGTTGAAGAAGCAAAGTTCACAATACGGTCCACTTCGAACGACCATATCTTACATACCACAAATCATATTGCATTGATTCAAATTGGAGATTAAAATTTGGCTCGTTATCTTTCAAACGAGTGGTCACAAGCCCAACTCGATGAAAAATGAAAGAGATATGGCCGTTTGAAGTCGGGTGCGTCTACTAGAAGTCGCGGCCTATCCGTATTGTCCGGGCGCGCCCGCGCCATAGGCCCATAAAACATTATGCCTGCGTGAAATTGTAAGGAAGAGCCCGCTCTAAACTATATGGAGCGCCCGCGCCGCTTGAATTCCTCGCGGAAATCCCCTGTTTTTCGACCCATTTAATGATGTAATGTTTAAATCTTTTACAAGGACGGATCCCTAACTTTGGAATGAGAGAAGGGAGGGCTAGCCTCCATAAGCTTAGTTAGAGGTTTTAGTTAGGGTTTTTAGAGAGAGAAACTCTCATCTTCTAGAGACAGAAGTGAGAGAAACTTGTTGAAAGATTGGATTTTCAAGAATATAAGAAGGAAACTTGAAGATTTGGAGACTCCTTGCAACTTTAATGAGAATTTCATACTCTCTCTCATGTTTTGTTGCTTTATCTACATATTTTCATGTCATTCACTCTATTTACTTATTCATCCTAGTTTAGTGTTTGATTTCATATTTTTAGTTTGTTATATATTTTATTTAATAATTTATTATGATTTGTGAGTAGTTATTTTGCTTGGGAGGGGATGAAGCCATTAATGATATCATGAGCCTTTGGGTCATATTTGGGGTTATTTTGGAAAATGAAATCAAATGAGCAATAGGGGTTTTATTGTTGGTTTTTGTGATTGGCCTCCATGGAAACTTAATTATTAGTCACTTCAATGAAGGATTGAAAGATGAAATTGAAGAGTTGACTCCCTATTTGTTCACTTAACTAAACTTGCATGAAAATAGGGGTTTTAGTTAAGGGATATATTTAGTCATCTTGTTATTCATGCTCTTGAGTTGGGGGTTTGTTGCATGAAAATAGGATATAATCTCCAATTTGAGTAACCCTCTTTATCTTGAAAGAGTAATTAGGGATTTGTTAGATGATCCCTTTGATTCATTCTCTTTAGACTACCCCCTTATTTGCCTAATCGTTTTAGTGATTGAAATATTTGGTGAATTCCCCTACCCTAGTTCCTTTTATTTAATAGTTTTTAGTTGATAATTGACAAATCTCTTAACTATATAGCTTAGCCTAGCTTATTAAAATAACATTTTCGGTGATTACCCTTAGTCATTGTGGAAGAATGACCCTTGCTTGCCATTATACTTAGGTTAGTGGTTAGTTAGGTAGTTTGATTTAGGGATTTTGTCCAACGACCAAAATCTCTAATGTCAAAATGGCGTCGTTGCCTGGGACTTCGGCTAACATTGATTTGTGTTGATTAGATGAGTCTAGGCTTTTTGTGAATATTTATTTATTTCTCTTTGATTTCTTTTTCTTTTATTTTCTTTATCCAAAAAAAATTTAAATAAATGGTAATCTTCTCCTTTCCCCCAATGTGAGCATAAAGTATTTTGGAGGTATTATTAGAGGCTTGGAGATTCTCTTAGTTGTGACCATAGCTTTGAAAAATGGGAAATTTGTGATATGATGTTTGAGGGTCTAAATGAAGAAACTAGAAGGGTGGTAGAGTCTATGTCTAATGGTGATTTCCATGCTCAATCTTGGACGAGGCTTGGAGTCTATTTGAGTGATTAGCTAGAGATACATATGAATGGGAAATGTCAATACATACTAATCAAAATCTTAAAAATTTCTCTAGTTATGAAACCGAGACTTATATTCCTCCCCCATCTTGCGCTCATTTGATTGATGCATATTATAATGTTAATGATGTTCATGCATCTCATGAATTGTCTTCAAACCCTTGCATGAATTCCTATGATCAATCTTATGCTCCCAATGATGAATCTCATATGCTTGATTGTGAACTCATTCCCCAATTTGATTGTTTCCCCACCTATTGATGATCCCCTTTTGCAATTAGAAATTGATTTGAAATTGCTTAAGGAAAAATGGGGTTTCAATGATGATATCCTTAAGTTTAATTGTGTTGATTCAATGCATGTTAAAAATGAAAATCAATTGGGAAAGAGTAGCATAGAGCTTGAGGATGATTTTGAAGTTTCGATGAACAATGGAGATGTTCTTGAGGAGAACTCATTGATGGAAGAAGTCTCCCCTCTTAAATCTTGTGATGTGGGTGAAGTGGTTAGTGAAAGCCTTTTTTCGATCCCTTCCCCTCATATTCCATTTGCAAGAAGGATTGACCTTATTCCCCGTACTCCCATTTTGTACCCATTCTCATCTCTTAAAACTCGACCTCTCGACAAGTTTCTTGTCTCTTTTGACCTTCAAGTGCCCAATTCGTTCATTGTTGAGGAGAAGAGTGAGGTTGCCACCAAAAAAGAATTTGCTGAGGAGACTTTACCATTTCATTCTTCTTTTTTTTATTCTTGTTTTTCTTATTTCTTTCTTTTTCCTTTGATCATTCTTCTTTTGGCATCACTCTCCTCATTTGCATGGAGTCGCATTGCACTTTATGCACACTTTGCATTCTATCATTGAAATCTTAATAATAATTGAAATGTGTGCTAGTTCATATGACAAACTCTTGCGATCTTTATCGGGATATTAACTAGAAAGGTCATGCTTGGGACCTTAAACAAGTCTTTCTCGGGAAGTAACCCGTGATTTAATGCTTTCATTTTTATTTCTTTTAATTTACTTAATCTTCTTTCCTATCCTTGATTTTGATTTAGGTACGTAGTTCGAATAACAACAATTCTCAATAGTACATGGAAAGCACATCATGGTTTGAGGAAGTTGATTAGAAATGGAGAAATAGGGATATTTCAGGTATTTACACCCACCTACTATCCGGTAGCATCCTTCCTTTTCTCTTTATCTAATGCTTTATGATTGTGGAACATGTGCTTGTTGGTTTAGATGTTTCTTTCCCCCCCTCTCCCTCCCTTTGATCGTCTTGTTCAAGCATTGAAGATAATGCTTTATTCTAGCTTGGGGGAGTAACTATTCGCTAGCTTGGGGGAAGTGTACATACTTTATTATTTACTTTTCTCTTTTTACAAAATTTTAAAATCTAAAAATATTTTCCTTTCTTTTATTTTTATTCCTTTTCTTCCATGTTTTGAGTGTCTCTTTATAAAGAAAAATTTTAAAAAAAATTGAAAAAAGGTTTGGAAAATCCAAAAAATTGAGGAATAAAGAAAAGTACAAAGCATTCCCTTGCCCAAGGAAGATGCTAGTTGATGATATATGTGGATTCCTTGCTTTGATTTTAAGTACATGTTTAGATGCTCCTTTTGGAAGAGTGTGAGCTTGGGTTGTGGTGTTCTAGGAGGTGATTAATCTTGATTGCATTAGAATCTACCAAAATGAAACTAATGAATGCTCAATTGGATGTCTAGTCTTGAATCTTGACTATGTTGCTCATGCTTGGATAATTTTAGCTTCAAATTTGCGGTCTCTTGTGTCCCTAGATATGCTCATCATGTCCCCAAACAAAGCTTTACAAGAAACTTAGTTTTTATTTCTTTTCGTTTGTAATAAGTGGCACAAAGAGCAACAAGTTCTTATGTTTCTCTTCAATGAGTAGTTACTTCTCCCTTGTATAGTAAAAAATTCCCGTAATAAGGGAAAAAGAAAAAGCCAAAAACAGTCAAAAAGGCGTGACAAATGGAAAAAAAAAGTGAAGAAAAACGAAAAGCAAAAAGAGAATAGAAGAATTTCAATAAAAAGAGGTCAATTTGTGGATGCCTCCCACACTTAGTTCTATTTTTCTTAAGTTTTGAGTAGAGTGGAGTCTAAGGCCTATTTGTGTGTCTAGGGATAAGTGGACTTGTGGTTTAAGCTTCTATAACACTTGAAGAGCCCTAAGTCATTTGGATAGCTAGGTGTTCTCTAATGAGCGAGTAAAAAGTCTAATTAGGTTTCCTATTGCAATCTTGATTAGTTTCTTTCTCTATCCATAACCTATGAGTACACTTGGAAATTAGTTATCTTGAATGTTGCTCTCTATCCTTGCTTGTGAACCATTTCATTGATAGTTGACTAGGGCATAAATCTTGAGTTTGTCGAATAAATAGTTGATGAAAATATAAGAGTTGTGGGTTTAAGCTCTTGGGAAACGCTCGCGAGATCTCACTCGCCCTCTAGAGCGATTTAGGGGTTTACAGAGCTTGTTGCATATGCTAAATGCAACCGTGATTCCTACGAAAGTGAGTTAGGACTTATTGCTTTCTTAGCGTAGTTTTTCACTCTTTTATTTTGTTTGCTTGAGGACGAGCAAAGGTTAAGCTTGGGGAATTTGATGAGTGATATTTATATCACTCTAAACCCCTTATTTATCCCTATATTTAACCTTTCTTTTCTATTTTACCCAGGGTCGTGCTCGATATTTTATAGGCCATGGGGCGAAACTAACTCCCGGGGCCTCTTATATATGGTGGCAGACAAAATTTTCACCACTAATTAGTGCTTCCTCTGACACTTACGCGGCAAAATAAGTACACTATGTTTTTTCTTAAGCACACATCAAAATAAATAGTGAAAGTCATATATCTAAATAGTATGTTCAAATAAATGATGGGAACTTTTAAAATGAATTACTTCCCTTCGTCTAAAATCACTTCTTACACCTATTAAAATACATAACTTTAAAGGATTAATAATTATTGGGAAATTTCCTCAGGTACCCCTGAGGTTTGGCGTAATTCCCAAGATACCCCCAACATTTGGGGAATTCCTCAGATACCCCTGAGGTTTGTGTTTGGGCTCAAGATACCCTTACTATGGACGGAACCCTAACGCCGTTAGGTTTTCCGTCCATAGTATCCCCAATTTTCTCTCTCATCCCATTCTCCCACCCATCGCCAACCACCCCTCCCCGGCCGCGGCCGACGGCCGGCGATCACCACCCATTCCGGCGCGGCGACCCTACCCCCTCCCTTCCCCATTCCCGATTCCCTCACCCCGACGTTGGCGCCGGCCGCAACAAAGAAGACAAAGAAAGACCCTAGGGTGGTTTCTGGGGGTGGGTTTAAGGGCTTGGGGGCGGCATATTTTGGTAGGGAAGGGGAGGGGGTCGACTCACGATGTGGAACGGGGAAGGGGGGCCATTTCCGATGGGGGAAAGTGGGGAGGGAGTGGTGTCGGGGTGGGTTGGGGAATCGAGAATGGCGAAAGGGAGGCCTAGGGTGGGGTGTCAAGGGTGGGGGAAAGGGAGAGGGTGGGGTCGCCGGCGCCAACGCCGGGGGTGCTGTTGTTCTAGCCGGCGAAGGGAGGGGGTAGGGTCGTCGACGCCGAAGTAGGGGTGGTGGTCGCCGGCCTCGGCCGCTGGCTTGGGGAGGGGAGTTGGCAGTGGGTGGGGGAATGGGAGGAGTGAGAAAATTGGGGATACTATGGACGGAATACCTAACGGCGTTAGGGTTCCGTCCATAGTAAGGGTATCTTGAGCCCAAACACAAACCTCAGGGGCATTTGAGGAATTCCCCAAATGTGGGGGGTATCTTGGGAATTACGCCAAACATGAGGGGTACCTGAGGAAATATCCCATAATTATTTAGTATCAATTGTTATTTTTATTAAAGAAAAGGTATATATGACACGAGGTAGCAAAGTGGTTTTGGTGGTTCATGTTTGTTGAGGGAAAAAAAATTAAAATAACAATGGGTTGTATCCAAAAATAAAATTGCATAGGGTAAATATGACTAATAAAAATAAAAAGTGTTGAAAAATATTGTGGGATAGAAGATATAAAATGATAAAATGTAGATTAAAAAAATATAAAAAGAAGTTTAATATAGAAAAGCAAACCATCGCAAAAAAAAAATAGAAAAGCAAACTTTCTATCCTTATGGGATTTGAACCCATGTCTTCTATACTAATAAGTGTAAAGCAAACCACCAAGATAAACTTCATTTTATTTACTATAGTTGTTGTTTCTTTCCTTTATTACAAGCTTTAAATCAAAATTGGGCCCCTTGTACTGTTGGGCCCTGGGCGGTTGCCCCTCAAAACAACCCCCAGGGCCGGGCTTGATTTTACCCCTTTTATATGTTTGTTTTGTTTAAATTGCACCTTTTTGTTTTATTAGTTCTTTTTTTGATTTCTTTGTTTTACTTTTCGAGTTACTTTTTACATTATTTTCTAGGTTCTTTGTAGGTCCAATTAAAATATACTTTTGATTTCACCTATAAAAGCCAAAGGAATGCACAAATGAGGAGTAAAGCATGAATAATGAAAGGACGAAGGCAAATGGGAGTTGAAGAAGCAAAGTTCACAACATGGTCCACTTCGAACGACCATATCTTACTGACCACAAATCATATTGCATTGATTCAAATTGGATATTAAAATTTGGCTCGTTATCTTTCCAACGAGTGGTCACAAGCCCAATTCCGATGAAAAATGAAAGAGATATGGCCGTTTGAAGTCGGGTGCGTCTGCCAGAAACTGCGCGCCCGTTCCGTATTGTCTGGCGCGCCAGCGCCATAGGCCCAGAAAACATTCTGCCTGCGTGAAATTGTATGGAGAGCCCGCTCCAAACTATATGGAGCGCCCGCGCCGCTTGAATTCTGCGGAAATCCCTGTTTTTCGACCCATTTAATGATGTAATGTTTAAATCTTTTAAAAGGACGGATCCCTAACTTTGGAATGAGAGAAAGGAGGGCTAGCCTCCATAAGCTTAGTTATAGGTTTTAGTTAGGGTTTTTAGAGAGAGAAACTCTCATCTTCTAGAGAGAGAAGTGAGAGAAACTTGTTGAAAGCTTGGATTTTGAAGAATATAAGAAGGAAACTTGAAGATTTGGAGACTCCTTGCAACTTTAAGGAGAATTTCATACTCTCTCTCATGTTTTGTTGCTTTATCTACATATTTTCATGTCATGCACTCTATTTACTTATTCATCCTAGTTTAGTGTTTGATTTCATATTTTTAGTTTGTTATATATTTCATTTAATAATTTATTATGATTTGTGAGTAGTTATTTTGCTTGGGAGGGGATGAAGCCATTAATGATATCATGAGCCTTTGGGTCATATTTGGGGTTATTTTGGAAAATGAAATCAAATGAGCAATAGGGGTTTTATTGTTGGTTTTTATGATTGGCCTCCATGAAAACTTAATTATTAGTCACTTCAATGAAGGATTGAAAGATGAAATTGAAGAGTTGACTCCCTATTTGTTCACTTAACTAAACTTGCATGAAAATAAGGGTTTTAGTTAAGGGATATATTTAGTCATCTTGTTATTCATGCTCTTGAGTTGGGGGTTTGTTGCATGAACATAGGACATAATCTCCAATTTGAGTAACCCTCTTTATCTTGAAAGAGTAATTAGGGATTTGTTAGATGATCCCTTTGATTCATTCTCTTTAGAGTACCCCTTTATTTGCCAAATTGTTTTAGTGATTGAAATATTTGGTGAATTCTCCTACCCTAGTTCCTTTTATTTAATAGTTTTTAGTTGATAATTGACAAATCTCTTAACTATATAGCCTAGCCTAGCTTATTATAATTAACATTTTCGGTGATTACCCTTAGTCCTTGTGGAAGAATGACCCTTGCTTGCCATTATACTTAGGTTAGTGGTTAGTTAGGTAGTTTGATTTAGGGATTTTGTCCAACGACCAAAATCTCTAATGTCAGTTATGCGTCCAACTCGTCTTCTGGGCTGTATATAAGAAATTTAGATAATTTTGGCCCAAATGATGTGTCTAAACTCTAAATGTCCACACCAGGAACTCCAACATCATATATCGGTACTTGAGGTAAATTGATGAGTCTAGGTAACATAGCACTTAACATAGTTAGACGCCACCCAACATCTTCATATTGTGACCCCTTAAATATTGTAAAAACAAGCAATCAAGGTTTATGCCATAAACATTTACTTAGACTCGCTTCTAAGAAAAAAACCGGAACTCCCAAGGTTCATGTCAAGCTCATATCAAATACAATCATATCTCATTTTGAGTTAAACAACATAAGCTAAGATTTGGAGAACATACTAGAAAAAGAGGAAAGGTAAAGTGAAAGGTAGGTAGCTAGAGCAATATATAATGACGGTACCTGTTGCACCCAAATGATGTCCTATTGCCATAGCCCCTCCATTTACATTGATCTTTCCCTGAATCAAGATCTAACTTTTTATGGCAGTACACAAATTGAGAGGCAAATGCCTCGTAAAGTCAAGATGAGAAAAACAAATATCATTTACATGTAATGTAAAAGCAAAATATCATCAATATGATCTCGAAGTCCAAGCATGAATTGGCTTTAGAATGCCCATCTCAATTATCACCTCATTTATTTCAAAAAGATCAATGTCATCAAGTTCTAAGCCAAGGCAGCTTTTGACAGCCGGGATAGCGACGGCTAGGCCAATCCCCATGATAGCAGTGGTCAACTCGGATAGCATCAAACTCCCCGCACAATAAGAAAAGTTAGATCTTGGTGTATTGGTAGCACGTAAAAGTAAAAGTGAGTAAACATGTTCAAGTACTATCCTCAATTTTTTTTCCAGGAATTTACAACAGTCATCATGACCGTTCGTAGAAACATGACGTGTACTGCACCATAACCTTCCCTTGGGTAAAGAACATGTCGAGTGGAGCCTTTGGATCATGTTTATCCTTACCCTAGGCATGGTAGAGAACACCACTTGCTATAGAGACTCGCCGAAATGCAAACCGTGTTTCCCGAGCTCATAGTTCAAATTCTCAAGAAGTCATGGAGCAATGAAACACAGGAAAGATTTGAGTCGGTGGGGAAAGAACAGGTCATGTGGACCCAAGAAATTGTATTTATTATATAGAGGAGCGTAGGAGGAGAAAACAAACATCTTGATTGAGCACATCTATTGCTGCATTGGCACAGCGACGTGATTGTTCTCTAGCCAGCCTGCCACTGACCCGTTTTTTGAATTAGCAATGGAGATGATCGGAAATTAGGTTTTAAGAATGAAGAGAAGAAGAAGAGGAGCAGATTTTCATTAGCTAACAGAGGATATTAACAAGATATCACCTACTAAGCTACTTCATGACACATCAATACGATTAACAAGTCGTATCGAGACATCTTATCAAGCCGTTGCTATCCAACCACCACCCTACCCGGGAGAAAAAGGGGAGGGGGTTTAGTTGGTTGTAACTTGAAATTAACAGAACTCAGATTGATGCATAGACTGATAAACAAAAGGGCAGGACATACAGATGGGTCACAAAAGGTAATCTGAAAAAATTATCAAGCAAGATATGAAAATACCTCAACTCCAAGCAGCCCCTTTGATCCTTCGGCATCAATCATGTCAATAATTTGTTGCTTGAGAGAAAGCTCCACTAACTGCTCTGTGTTTAAAACTCGGTTTCCAGATGTGATAGTCTGCTCTGAGACAAGATTGTCATACTCGCAATACTGGAATTTTTTGTTGAAAAAGCTTTGGAGAAACTTCTTCAGTAATTGCAAACAACTGACAGGCTGCCAAATGCAGAAGAAAATACATTAATCACCATAAATCATACACAGATTGTGATAACCATAGGAAAATCAAATGTAGAAACCGACTGCCTTTTTTTGTGGACGTGGTATATCTTTGAAGACTTGGGATGGAGAAATCAGGAATACATTATATGACATATAGATAGATGGAATGAAAATAAGGCAAAGAGCAACACTGGTGCCGTCCAAACTCCACTAACCTGAAAATGCATTTTTCACTTAGTTGGCTAGTAGAATATCACAATTCCTTTCACACCCTTAATATGGATGCCTCAAATTGGCTTACACAATCTCTCCCGCTCTCTCCCCTGAGAATGCCATGTGCCCTATAAGGCAATAATCCATTTCTAGAACTCATTTAACTATGCCCCACCCATATGCTACCATTAATATTTGTATCAAGCCTATAGTGGAAACTATAAGGTTCCGAGGAAGTAGTCACTTTGGAAAAAAGAGAATGTCATTCTCTTTAAAAACTTACCCTAAGCAATTTATAGAAGTGATATATGTTCATCTTAGAATCGGTGGAACATTGTCGATGTCGTGACTGGTAGGATCTGGAATAACATTAACTTATTCCGAATGACTATAAAGTCCACAAACTCTTACAAATTAATCTTGTAGAAAATGTTGAACAGTTGGTGGGTAAAACTTCCTTCGATTTCGTTTTAGTCATAGACTTGAAGATTTTATCAAATCACATTCATAGAATAGGAAATTTAGGAGCGTAGATATATTTGACTTCATGATCTGAATTCTAAAGCAAAAGAACATATTTCACAACTCCCACTGAGGCCATTATGAAGCATTTATACCCATTTTGCCCTCTACATCTGCTCTTTTTCGATTTTGTAGGGGTTTCCCACTTTTCTATCTACTTTTGCCTCAAATACTTCAATAAATACTTCAATAAGACTAGTCTGCTTCAACCTGTTGCAAATCTGGAAAATCAACGGCATAACGACAAACCATTTTGAGAGTGTGATACCTTTCATAAAGCATAATTGACAGATATGAGATCATAACAGTTTACATTTGTCCGAGCTCTATGTTCCCGCGTTTCTCGATAACCAAGTTCCTGCTTAATTTAAACATGTCGTCCCAAAACAAAAAAGCAAAACTGCAATCAGCAGAGTATATCCACTTAATTTAAACATGTTGTCACATAAACTATTCATATTATTCATAAATTCGAATGTAGCAGACTTTGCCTTCAGCTTGATCAAGTCTATCACAGCTTTGAGCAGCAAGAGATCCTTGACAAGCACATCATCTTGGCCACATTCTTCAAGGAGATCTGCTCCATTGACATTCTCTCCAAAGTTTTCCTCCGAATTCTTGTTCGCTTTGGTAATCTCAAGTCTTTGCCGAGAGCTCATGGGAAATGCATAACGATGTAAGCGGATCAAATGGGTATCAATGGTTGACTATTCTTTGGCTCCTTTTCACTGGATGCTTCTTTTGTCCTCACTATTATTGACTGCCTCACAATTAATCCACAAGATTCAAGCCTTTTGACCACATTAAATAAACGGTTATTTCACCATATACCCCTGACAAATCCCAAAATTCATTATATATCCTCAATGTTTCAAATATGCACCATATACCCCTGACTTTTAAAAAACGTTCACCAGATATCCTTTTTCTAACTGCCGTTAACTCACCGTTAGCTTTATTTACCATTTTGCACACAATTAACCCCTAACCCTAAAATCTAAACCCTAATCCCTAACCCTAATCTAAATCCTAACCCCTAAAATCTAACCCCTAATCCTTAACCCAAAGCCTAGCCGAGCCCCGCCCCCTTCCCCTCCTTAAGCCCAAGCCCATTTGCCCACCCAACCCACCCCTCCACCTGCCCCCCCAACCCCTCCCCCCTCCCCTCCACCCCCTCCCCTTCCACCGCCGCTCGACCGTCGCATCCCCTCTTCCTCCCCCGTCTCCTCCACCCACCCCCCCACCCCCTTCCCCTCCACCGCCGTTCCGTTGATTTTCGTTGCTCCCATACCCATCGATTTTCGCTGCCCTGCATTTCCCTCACCCCCGTCGATTTTCGTTGCCTCCCCTACCCGTCGATTTTCGTTGCCCGGGATCTTGCTCCCCTACCCGTCGATCTTCGCCGCCCGGATCTTCGTCCACGCCGCCGTCGATCTACTGTGGTTTTCGAATTCTACTGGGAGGAATGGGGGTGAGTTTCGAATTCTCCCAGTTGACAGCAAATCTTCAAGGGCGAGGTGGCGTGAAAATGCGCCGTCGATCTTCAAGGGCTCATATCGTGTGGGATGCGCCATCGATCTTCAAGGGAGGGGGCCGGGGAAATGCGGCGTCGATCTTCAAGGGCTCGGATCGTGTGGGATGCGCCGTCGATCTTCAAGGGAAGCGGGCCGGGGAAATGCAACGGTGGAGTGGGAGGGGGTTCGGCTCGCGACGGGGGTGGGGGGAGGGAGAGGGGGCCGCGGGGGCGGGGTTGGGGGGATGGGGGAGGAGGGAGGGGTCTTGGGGTGGTGGGAGGGGGGAAAGGTGGTGGGAAGTTTAGGGTTTAGGGTTAGGGTTTAGTGTTAGTGTTAGGGTTTTAAGGGGTTAGGGTTAGGGGTTAGAGTGGCAAAATTGTAAATAACTCTAACAAGGTGACTTAACGTCCGTTACCAAAAGGGCATTTGGTGAACAGTTTTGAAAAGTCGGGGTATATGGTGCATATCTCAAACATTGAGGGTATATGGTGCATTTCGCGATTTGTCGGGAGTATATGGTGAAATAACCGTTAAAGAAATTGTTTGCAACAATCATAGTTATTATCTCTTTCTTGATTCGGACATAAATGCCACTTTGAAGTAAGATCTAAGCAATATGAGAAATGCTAGTTTGATATTATAAAGTCATGAAATATAGTTCTGATTTTAAAAAAAATCATAAGCTAATGAGATATTATACGAGCGTTCAATACTCCAATGACCAAACTTTATAAAAATGATAAAAGTATACAGAGTATAAATTAACAAGCATATATGTATTGAAATGAGCTAACTCTAGGAATTACATAGAGAATCCATCAAATTCACAAAACCCCCTACCGAAGGTTCATCCATTTTGCAGAGCACGACCGACTCCAAGCTTTTAAGTAAAAACGATCAACATGCTATAGAGCGTATTTCAATAGACAAGAACATGCAACAACTACCCTTGTTATCGGATCATGAGAACTTAAATAACTAAAAAGAATAATTAATTAATCAATTAAAGGTGCAAGCGCTATAAACAAGATTAAAAGATATTAGTTACTTAGTCACCGCTAATACTTTCAAATTATGTGAACAACCAACCACCAACAATGGATAATATAACAATGGAGAGCTTTCAGTGAAGGCATACATTTAAGCCAATTAATATTTTATTTCATTCTACAATAATCATCACAAATTCACAATCTAGTCTGAAAGTTTCTAAATATTCAATTGTGTAGGAGAGAGGAAAACGGGGAGTGCATCTTAGCAAAAACATAAATACAAGAACCATTTGTAATAGTAAGCATAACAATTTTCCTTACCTTATTTTTTTATCTACAAGTAAATTTTACCTTAATCTCATCCATTTCACTATTTCATTGGGCACAAAAGTCTTCTCCACCTTTATAAGGGCCTTAGATACAATCTCATGTATACAAAAATATATTAGCGCATCATTATGTTATTTTGATGAACTTGTACATGGACAAGATTTTTCATCATACACATTTAATCATCTCGAGAGCAACAATGTTTAAAATGAAGCTCTAATTACGATTAAACCTACATCCTTACCTCTCGATCTATATCATTCTTTCTATATGTCTATTTCTCGATCTCTATCCTTCTTCCTTTATGTGGTTTTGCGAATATAGAAGATCTTTTGAAAGTGCTCCTCTCTCTTCGCCCCCCCTCTTTACCGGTTGTTATGTTTTTGTAAATTATATAACGTCAAATACTACATTCTCCGCCTCTCTTTTCCTTTTCCTTTTCCTTTCCTTTCTTTCCTTCCCGTCTCTTCTTTTATGATTTTTAAAATTTTTAAAAATTCTCTTAGAAATGTTTTTTTTTTATCTTATTCTTAATTACACTCTAAAAATAGTATCTTTAGACTCTCCATCTATTCGACCCTCTTATTTCAATTTCTCATCTTTACCCCCTGCATTCTCTTTCACTCTCTATATATCACGCTTATTTAATTCTGTGGCTTTGAGATTTCAAAATTCTCGTCCCCCTCCTCCTTTCCAACCAATATTTTATAGCTTTACAAGTTATAGGAAATGATTTAATACTGTTATTTATCTCTATCTTAATTACACTTAAATGTAGTCTAAGCTAAGACCATCTCTTACTCCTTCCTCTTTCTTTCATCTTCATCCTCACTTCCTCCTCGATCTTCTTCTTTTACCATTACCCCATCTTGATTCTTCCTCCTCTCTCCATCTCACTCTATTGTTATGTGTTTGTGAATTAACCTCCTCACCTTCTCTTTCTCTTTCTAGCAATTATTATTATTATTATTATTATTATTATTATTATTATTATTATTATTATCATTATTATTATTATTATTATTATCATTATTATCATTATTATTATCATTATTATTATAATAATAATAATAATAATTATTATTATTATTATTATTATTATTATTATTATATTATTATTATTATTATTATTATTATTATTATTATTATTATTATTATTATTATTATTATTATTATTATTATTATTATTATTATTATTATTATTATTATTATTATTATTAGTAGTAGTAGTAGTAGTAGTAGTAGTAGTAGTAGTAGTAGTAGTAGTAGTAGTAGCAGTAATAGTAGTAGTAGTAGTGATCGGTATTAGCTCAAAAAACCAACGACACAATCATTGATGGCTTGATTAACCAATCTAGATGAATCTATATTATCTCAAAAAACCTATGACACGGTCGTTGATGGATTGATTAACCAATCTAGATGGATATGTCTCCAAAGAAGAAAGAATTCCTCTTAATCATCTTCAACTATATTAGTTTATGAAAAGAATTACTCTTAGCCTAAACTAATGGATTGTGTTTAATTGCTCAAAAGAACACTCTTAAGAACTCTCAAACGTTTTGTGATTTTGTAGCTTTTAACTCCCCAACTCACAGCCTTAATGTCTTCTCCAATTCACACGAATTAGCAAAGCTCAACAATAAGTGTTTAAACAAAATTTAATCATTCTCTTATTTTATTAACGAAAACAAAGCCTTATATAGGCGTGAAAACAATAAACCCTAATCATACTAGAACTAGGAAACTAAAACAAGATAACAAAAAAATAACAAACTCCTAAACCAAGTAGAACAAGCTCAACTTGGCGCCTACTAATTAAAGTCCTAATACTACTATAATTCTACTCCTATTAGAATCCTAATCCAACTAGGATTTGGATTTCTAACTCAATTAGAATTTCAAACAAAATAAAACTTTATGACTCCTAATAGAATTAGGAGTTCTAATCCTACTAGAATTAGGAGAACTAATCCTACTAGAATTAGGAAACAAACCAATCCTAACATAACTAGGATTTATAGAAAATGACCATCTCTCACATGGTTCATCCTCTTCCTCTTGAAAACAAACTTGTCCTCAAGTTTTGATGTAACCAAGCAATCATCCACGCAGGATAACCATGAACCATAAGGATAAGTTCATAGATGAGAAACAGAATTGAAATCCATGAGGTATGTGGACATGTATGACAAAGTACGACATCCGGATAGCAAAAATCTGTAGAAGATGCTTCATAATGTTGTACCCAACGCCGCTTGGAAGTTTTTTTTCGCAAATGGAACAGCAAAGATCGGACCGTTGGTAGGTTTACTAGCTATAGATGCAATCTTGAAGTCATCTTGATCGAACGATTGAACTATAGAACCGAAATCATCCAAAGATAACATCTCTTCTTCATCACGAGGGACTGTAAAAATCAAATCTTCATCCATTGAACAAGACAAAGTTTCGATCCTTTCTTCATCCTCAACAATAAGAAGTGTTGGTGAACGTTCTTCCACAAATTCATCAACATAGATTAGATCATTAGCCTTTTCTTCACGTTTTTCCCCGCTTAGTTGTTGAATCAAATCTCTAAGCTTCGCGGTACTCCTTTGAATTCGTGCTAATCTTTCTTCAAAGGTTGGTGGAAATATAAGATCTCGTACCTTTTGGTTATTCCTTTCAAGTCTTCAAAAAGCATCCAATAAATCGAATGACACACCTTCAAACTACATAGCACCGAAACTAACGCAATCTTTCATAATTTTGCATTGAAGTAATCGCTAGGTGCGAAGTCGTTATATCTCCAAACCACACGAAATTTTTACAAAACCTTTCCCTATATATATTAAACACTCGATCAAAATTTCATGAACAAAAATCAAAGCCACCTATTCAAATTTTATTTTTTTCCAAAACTGTTCCCGGACTTACCCTAGGTTTTAGACCAATCCGAAAGATCAGTCTCGAATATATATCAAAACAACTTCAAATCTTACAAAATTTTAGGTAAATAAATTATACAAATAGTAGTCCAGTTTGGAATCAAGAATCACCCAAAAATTCAATCGGAGGTGGGAGAATGAGCCGTTCAAAATTACCTTAAAAATCTCGCTCGTTATGAGCGATTTTCTTGTTCTTCTTTCTTCTCCTCCAAGAACGTCTAAGCACCAAAGGGACTTAGATGCCATTGCTCCGATACCAAACTTGATATATATTAGCTCAAAAAACCTACGACACGGTCGCTGATGGCTTGATTAACCAATCTAGATGGATATGTCTCCAAAGAAGAAAGTTAATCTCACTTAATCACCTTCAACTTTATTATTTTATGAAAAGAATTACTCTTAGACTAAACTAATGGATTGTGTTAAATTGCTCAAAATAACACTCTTAAGAACTCTCAAATGTTTTGTGATTTTGCAGCCTTTTAACTCCCAAACTCACTGGCCTTAATGTCTTCTCCAATTCACATGAATTAGCAAAGCTCAAAAACAAGTGTTTAAAAAAAAATTAATCATTATCTTATTTTATTAATGAAAACAAAGCCTTATATAGGCGTGAAAACAATAAAGCCTAATCATACTAGAACTAGAAAACTAAAACAAGATAACAAAAAAATAATAAACTCCTAAACCAAGTAGAACAAGCTCAACTTGGCGCCTACTAATTAGACTCTCAATACTACTATGATTTTACTCCTATTAGAATCCTAATCCAACTAGGATTTGGATTTCTAACTAAACTAGAATTTCAAACAAACTAAAACTTTATGACTCCCGATAGAATCGAGAGTTCTAATCCTACTAGAATCGGGAAACAAACAAATCCTAACGTAACTAGGGATTTATAGGAAATGACCATCTCTCACATGGTTCATTTAACAAGCTTTTAACAGCATATTGATTGAAGCATTAGTTAGGGGCGTAAATTAAGGGAGTTTGTAACTCCTAAAAACCGCCCAAAGTTGGGCGGCTCCCTAGGGTCTTTTGGTGTGTTTCTTTGTGTTATTTTTGCTGCTCCATTCCTCTATATAAGGAGAGCAATTGATGAATGAAGATTAGATTTGAGTTTGATTTAAAAAAACCTTTGTGTTTATAGTTTTTACTTTGAGTTTGTCTCGAGTTTGAGCTTACCCTTATTACTTTGAGTGTGTCTTGAGTAATAAGCTTAGGGAGGTTGAGTGGGTCTCGCCTCTCGACCTAAAAACCCCAAATCATTTAGTGTGTTCTTGTGATTTGGTCACTATCTTTGGTTTCGAGTGTTTTTTTGTGATCTTGTGAGTGTTCTCGTGTTCCTTGAGTTTAAATTCATCATCCAATACTTTGGAGGGTGTATTTAGACTTACATCAACCTCCTTGAAAATGCATCCGCTCCCTTGTTCATCTTTCCTACTTTATGTTAGATTGTGAAATGGAATGTTTGAAGGAACTCCACCCACTTGGCATGGCGTGGTTGTAGCTTGTGTTGGCTTTGAATGAACTTGAGGGCTTCATGATCGAATAGAGAATGAACTTCTTAGCAATGAGGTAATGGCGCCAATGGTCCAAAGGTCGAACCAATGCATATAACTCCTTGTCATAAGTGGAGTACTTCCGCTTAGCTTTATTCAATTTTTGACTAATGTAAGCTATAGGTCGCCCACTTCGTGAAAGCGCAAAGCACCAATGCCAACTCCGGATGCATCACTTTCAACTTCATGAAAATTAGGCAAAGCTAATATAGGGGTAGTAGTAAGTCGTGTCTTTACCTCCTCAAAGGCCTTTTGAGCTTGGTCATTCCATTCAAACTTCTTCAACTTCGTGAGTTCAGCTTTAAGGGGTTATAATTGCACTAAAATTGCGTACAAACCTCCTATAGAAAGAGGCAAGTCCATGGAAACATCGAACTTGCCGCATAGAGGTAGGAGTAGGCCACTCCTCGATAGCTTACACTTTCTTCTCATCGCCTTAAATGCCATCACTGAGACAATGAATCCTAAGAAAATCACACTACTTGAGAAGAAATGACACTTCTCTAAGTTACCATACAAACACTTCTTTCTCAAAACTTCGAACACCTCATGTAAATGCGTAGCATGTTCTCGCTCATTCTTGCTATACACCAAGATGTCATCAAAAAACAACTACAAAACGACCAATAAAGGGTTTCATAGTTTCGATTCATTAGGCACATAAAAGTACTAGGTGCATTGGACAAACCAAAGGGCATAACAAGCCACTCATACAAGCCCTCTTTGGTTTTAAAGGCCGCTTTCCATTCATCACCCTCACATATTCGAATTTGGTGATATCCACTTTTCAAATCAATTTTAGAAAACAGCTTTAGAGCCATTTAAATCACCCGATAAATTATACAATCTAGGGATGGGAAATCGATATTTTATGGTGATTTTGTTTATAGCTCTACTATCCACACACATTCTCCACACACATTCTTTTTTTGAGCCATTCTTCTTAGGCACCAACAAAGTAGGGACAACACAAGAGGACCCCCGATGTATTTGATCTAGGGAATCGACACTTGTGCTGAATTTATGTGTTTGAAGCAAAGAACAATTTTTGGATTATGGAATGATTCAATGGAGATGGTTCGAACAAGTGATAGATAGTACTTAGTCTAGATTTCCTATAAAGAATTTAATCACCAAGGAATTAAACTAAGGGTTTGAAAGCATAAAGAATTTAATCACCAACTTTCGAATTTCGATGAACACTCAAAGCATTCGACCAAAACAAAACAAACTGTTTAATTTAACTCTAAGTAATTCGAATTACAACTTAATCTATATATATGAAAACAAACTCCTATCTTGCTTAGGACAAGTCCCTAAGTCATAACACTAATGAAACTCTAAATAAGATTGAATCATGTAAAATCCATCGTTTTAAGAACGTAGGCAAAACCATGACTCCTAATACAACTCAACTAGCATGCACCATGCACGCACCATGCAATGCGCCTAACTTGCTACTCTTCTCCCATGCATGTGACCATGCACACCAACACCTTAGAGTCAGCAAATCCAACACATGAGCCATATAAACAACCCCAATCAAGTCGAGGAACCTTGAAGCAAGTGCCGACAATCGAGCATCCCGTAATGGATCATCCTCCCCTTCTTTAGAAACAATTGTCCTCAACCGAGCATCTTCTTCATTATGTAAGTATGGCGCCAAGTCTCCAACACTAAATGTAGCACTCACACCATATTCTCCCTGGTAACTCTAACTTGTAGGCATTGTCATTGAACTTCTCGTTATTTTGAAGGGACCTCTCGAGCGTGGCATCAACTTGTTCTTCCGCATATTAGGAAACCTTTCTTTCCTCAAATGTAACCACACTAGATCACCTTCCTCGAGCACATGTTGCTTTCTGGCTCCTGTTGGCCATCACTTTATATCTCTCGCCCACCTTCTCTATTCTTGCACGAACTTCAAGCATTTAAGCTTCAACATAGCCTCGGCTTTTGCTTTGGCATCCACATGAACATATTCGCCTTTTAGCAATAGGAATCAAATCCAATGGCAAAGATTAGATTCACACAAGAAACAACTTCGATATATATTAGCTTAAAAAACCTACGACACTGGCCGCTGATGGCTTGATTAACCAATCTAGATGGATATGTCTCCAAAGAAGAAAGAATCCCTCTTAATCACCTTCAACTATATTAGTTTATGAAAAGAATTACTCTTAGCCTAAACTAATGGATTGTGTTTAATTGCTCAAAAGAACACTCTTAAGAACTCTCAAACGCTTTGTGATTTTGCAGCCTTTTAACTCCCAAACTCATTGTCTTAATGTCTTCTCCAATTCACACGAATTAGCAAAGCTCAACAACAAGTGTTTAAACAAAATTTGATCATTCTCTTATTTTATTAATGAAAACAAAGCCTTATATAGGCGTGAAAACAATAAAGCCTAATCATACTAGAACTAGAAAACTAAAACAAGATAACAAAAAATAACAAACTCCTAAACCAAGTAGAACAAGCTCAACTTAGCGCCTACTAATTAGAGTCCTAGTACTACTATAATTCTACTCCTATAGTATCCTAATCCAACTAGGATTTGGATTTCTAACTCAACTACAATTTCAAACAAACTAAAACATTATGACTCCTAATAGAATTAGGAGTTCTAATCCTACTAGAATTCCGAAACAAACAAATCCTAACATAACTAGGATTTATAGAAAATGACCATCTCTCACATGGTTCAATACATCACCAGGTTTAGTCGCTCAATAAATTATAGAACTTGAACTTGCAGCGTCCACTCACAAAATTGATGGAGGTCATCCGCGTGACAAAGTGAATACTTACCACTATACTACGATGACCTTCTTGTTATATATTTGTCTTCTTGTTTACTTTAGTTGAACCATGAGTCCAAATTTTCGAGTCTGAACAAATAATACAATAAAGTTCACAAGAGATGAGTATAAGTTATCTTATTCTAACTTTCATTGTTTTTGTTTTTCAAAATTTATAATAAAATAAAAGGAAGTCTGAAAATGTAGTTTCTCATGTTCTTATTGTCAGCTTTCAACTTTTCATAAATGGATATGATTAGAATATACAAACTCGACTAATTTTAAGTTCATTACACCACTTATATCATACTACCTCCGTTCCTTTTAATAGTTACACTTACACTTTTCACGCATGCCGACGCACTATTTTGAGCCTTTATATATCTAATTTTGTATTTGTAAAAAATATAAAAAGTTGATATTCTAAAAATACATATCGAGACGAATCAAACAAGACCCCACATGACTATATTTTCTCTTATCCATAAATCACAAATGATAGTCAAAGGGAAATTTGTGAATAAGGCCAAAAGTAAAAGTGTAACTATTTAAAAGTAAACGAGGTAGTATGACTTTTAAAATTTTAAAACCAAAATTTGAAAATAGATAGTGATATCGAATAGTCTCTAATTGGTTATTTATAATGGTTAGTAGTGTGATTAACTAGTCCTATATTCAACTTATTTCACACAAATATAAAACGTTCCAAATAATTTCAATATTCAAATGCAATAAGTTCATATAAATGTTCAACAAAGGCCATGTACCAATTCACCTAGTTCGTGGCTTATCAAAAGTCAAGACTTATTTTTACTAATTAAAACTTATTTTACTACTATTTTTTCTCCTTTGTTCTTCCCCGCTTGGAATCTTTCAAGAGAGAAAATGTCAAATTAGGAAGAACAAAAAAAAAAAATAGAGGGAGTAATTGAAATAATTTTTTTGGCAGATTAAAAGTCAAAATCTATTCTTAATTATCAAAACTTATTTTTTGCTCATTAAACTTCTTTTTGTTGATTCAAAATTTTTCACTAATAGTTTACTATTTGCTTACATGATAAAATTTGTTTTGTTGATTGATAATGAGTTTTATTGATTGAATCAATTTTATACTAATTGAAACTCGTTATACCAAAATCAATTATTTCTTAAGTTGAAGTGAAAATAGCATATAATATGAACCCAAGACAAATCCTATTTTTTGTTAAAAAGGACATAGTACCTCGATCTAAGATTTTCTTATTTAACATTATATAGTTAACGGTCGATTGCTATGCTAAGCAAATCTATAAGGGATAAGAGGCCTTGGTTTGTCCAAGGTCTCAACTTTGTGCCCATTCCTTGGAGACCTATGTTTAAGCCATTTTTAAACAGTATTACCCATGTTGATCAATGGGTGAAAATTTCATTTCTTCCTAATGAGCTTTGGTCTTGGACCCATCTATCTAATCTCACCCAAAAAATAGGCCGGTGTCAAAACCGGGTCGACCCACGGTGAACCCGCATGCAACCCGGACCCAACTTGTTCCGAGCCGAGAGTGGTCGATTGGAAAGCCGACCCATTCGACCCAAGATCCACCCATGCCCGCTTAAACCCGTGGAATTGGTAACCCAACCCGAACCGGGCCGACCGTGTGGACCCGTGGCCAATTGAACCCGTGAACAACGACCTGCACTCCAACCTCAAGCTTCCGACCCAAAACTAACCCGCACCCAACTTCACCCGCCAATGACCCAAGCTTAAACCCACCCAGTTATCACCCAACACAGCTTGTGACCCAACTTTGTTAGCACCCAACCCAAGCATTTGACCCGACCCAACTTTGTTAGCACCCAACCCAGCTTGTCACCCAACCTAGTTACGACCCGACCCAATTACCACCCGGCCCAACTAAACCCGACCCAAAACCATTCCGACCTAATACAACCTCGACCCAAAAGTTCGAGCCCAGTTTTCCTTCCTCAAGACATGTTATGGCCTATGACCTATGACCAAACATTTTCAATAGGCGCAGCTCAAATTGGGGGCCCAAATGTTCAAAAACCCAAATGTTCTAAGCTTTCAATAATGTACTTCTTCTCCCCTCTATTAATACTCTTATACTTTCCCCTAAAAAAATACTCTTATACTTGTGCAACCGCATGTCGTGTTTTGTGTGGAAAGGGATTTTCCATTAACTCGTGTGCTTACATGGTTTTGTGATACTTTGTTATTAGGGTCTCGAGATTATTATGATCGTAATTTGTGTGCTAACATTATATTGTGAAACCGTGTCTTTTGTTGATTTACTTATGTAACACCCCCGCCAAGCCGAACCCTTTTTCATTTAATAAAACTCGAGACGGGGGAAAATCCACGAAGGTTCGACTCAACGGGCGTGTTACCGCCGCACTTATCTCCTTGTAAATAAATGCAAGGCTACATTAATCATTAAACTTACAGGGGACAATACTTTGATTTGACACTTTTGAAAGAAACAATTTAATAATAGATTAATATTTTCCGAAAATTTCGGCAGAGTTTCCTTTGTAAATTGGACAACCCAAAATGGGAAAATGTTTGAAAAACCTGTTACAAATAAAATATACCAAATCCCAAACCTCAACGCTTTCAGGAGTACCCGACTAAAGAGAATCGTAGAGCACTATTGCCCAACCGTAACTAGAAATGAAACTAAATCAATTAATTATTTAACTATTACAAAGTGGAACGTCTTCGCCTCAAAGGAAACATAAAACAATCATAGTTGTACTCTTAGCACGTAATCGCTTCTATCTTGGAACGGATGCTCCGTAACTTCAACTTCAAACTATTGTAACACTGCCACCCACCAAGTGACAGGCCACGTAAGTGACAAAACAAAACATTGACATACACATCGCACAACGCCGAGTACTAACTCATAAAATATTCTTAAAACATGCTTTGGTGTCTACGACTCTCACGTAATCAACATGTTCATATGTAGATATAAATACAATGAATAATTACATAATTAATCTTAATTAATCCAATTATTTAAGGAGAGGAAATAGAACGCCGCAGTTCCGGGTCAATCCCCCGTAACCACTTACTTCAATATTGAGGCCGGGGTCAATCCCCTCGTAACCACCTACCGGATAACAAAATGGCCATAATAACAGAGTCCCTAGTGTGCACACCCCTTCTACTTGGATCACAACAAGATAGAAGGAAGACAAGAATGGAATAATCAAGCATAGTAACCAGAGAACCCGTAGGGGCCGCCGAACCACTCATACAGGGCAACCTCGTTCATCATTTCCCTCCGATATTTCACTTTACGTGATTAACATCTTTTAATTCACGTCATCACATAAATCATGTATACAATTACGTTATCATTGTTCAATCCAGTGTGAACATATTTCATTCATCATAATCTCAATACATTCATAGTGGTTTCAATAATCCATTTCATAAACACAACCATCACTTGAGTTCATTTATCACTGCAGATTCATAATCATTTCACAAAGCATCGTATCATCATAACCGTCATAAAACATTTCATTTCCCGCAATCCATATGTGTAAAACATAATATTAATCATGACCATAAAACATACTTCGAAGGGGAATGCGGGTGTTAACAATGAGACGTTACCTTCTATACTTTCATATCTTATCGATCATTCATATCATTCATCTCGATAGCCTTAATAACTCTAAACAATTGTTGCACAACCAACCTTACTAGAAGACATCACTTTAGAAAACTATAATCACATGTCATCGTTCCTTCTTATGAGTTTCAAACTCTATTATAAATAATAAACCATAAACTAATAGATCTCGTGATTACATAGAGTGAATCAAACTCGTATCTAATAGGATACTAGTCAAACTCATAGTAGGAGCTTCCTCGAGATTATTATAACTTATACTTACTTACGTGCTCAAACTCGTGACTAACTTGTTATCGAAAATTAATCAAACAACCGAACTTTCTTATATTACTTCATTTGCATATATTAAAGTACAACCCCTTTTTATTCAACCTCCATCATTTAGCCCATCATCAGACATACGGACTACAATTATTCGATATTATTAACAATAATTAGTCAACCTCTTTTCTAACTTTAAGTGAGGAAACTATTTAAGTTAATTCACTTTTAAGTCTACTCCAATCCTTCACAACTATACTCAATTATATCCTCTTATACTCTTTAGATTTCCAAAATCAACTCAACAACATTCATACTAACCAATTCATTTATTTTATAACCGCACTCCTTATTTCCATTTTAATTATATCCATAACTTTGCTATGTATTTTAGTTTAGCTTATCCTTCTTAAAACCAACTCTTGCACCAACTAACGGACATCATTTAGAAACTAATCAAACCGGATCTCTCAAAGTTAACTCTAATTAACTCGAGTGTTAGCTACATAATATAGACTAATCACTTGATAAAGAAATGATTATGATATGCTTTAGACATGTAACCCACATCTGATTTCATTGATCTTGCAACTTATTTAAACTAACTTATAAAATCATTTTAGAATTCTTTTCCAAAATCAATAAAAATAACAACTTTGATTATCAATTAACTCAATCTACTCCAAAGATCTCGATTTCTAATCCTACAATAAAAAAAAATAACTTGGAAGAGAACATTCAACCAACTAGCCAACTAACCAATAAAACACCATACTTAGTCCATCTTCCAACACAACCGTTTCAACATCATCAACAATATCAAACAATCGCATCAACTAATCCAACCCAATACAATTAATCATGATTTCATAAACCAAGTATAAATTTGTATCCAAAGTAATTAGAAATAAAATCAAGGAAAGAGAGGAGGTGTAGTACCTCTCGCTCACTTGGAGCGAGGGACGAAACAGTAGAACGGGAGACTGGAGCTCCTAGGCGAGGCTGCGTGAGCACCGGCAACAACATCCCGGGAATGGTGGAACCACCGGAAGAACGGGAACGGCAGCAAAGCAGCATCCACCACACACAACACGCAAGCACGATCTAGAGGAAAGAAGAGACGCGAGCAGAGGTGGGGACCGAGCTCCCAGGAAGAATGACGACAACCACAAAGAGCAACACAAAGATCGACAACAACAACGACGAGCAAGACGAACAACAAACAACAACAACAATGGCAGCAGCACGAGCGGATGAAGCGTGAGAAGAAAGCGGAGGAAAAAGGGGGAGAACCGAGCTCCGTGAGCATGGGGATCTCCTGGCGAGACGGAGGGAGAGGCAAAGAGAAGAATTCCTTTGTGATTTTTGTTGTTGTTGTGAGATTTCAAAGCTTAATTACCGAGCATTTATAGAAAGAAATTTGGAGACATTAATGGAGGTGGATAGATGGAGGTTGGTGGTTCACCATAGGGAAGCTTAGAGTAGGGAGTAAAGAGGGAGTAGAGGGGAGGTGGTGGTTGATTGGTTTGGAGAAGCCGATGTTCGGCTTTCTTCATTCCTCTTTCTTTTTTTTTTTTTTTCTCATAAACCATATTATAAAATCATTTATCATAATAAACATCACTTTCGTAATAACTAAGGTAAATATACTTATTTTAGAAGATAATCTTCATCAGAATAGTTTCGAAAAATTTTTGACGTAATTATGCTAATAAACATAATTAGTAGCTAATAAAACGAGATTAAAATTCGGGGTATTACAACTTAGTTATTAAGTAATTATGTAGGCGTGTCAATTACAACAAAGATAAGACATTGAACTGAAAAGTATATTGAATTTGAAGGAATATTGGAGAGAATAAGACAAGTAAATTAGGAAAAATAGAAAACTCTTATATTCATATACTTCAATGTTTACAAAAGAAAAATCAAGTACACTTACAAATGAATAATGTAAATAACAAAATGAGTAAGTCTTAACTCTAAAATAACAAAATGTATACAAGTATTGAACTAATTAGAGTATCGAGCTAATACTCTAATTATTAGATGTGTCAACAACAAAGAACAACAACGGACCAAAAGCAAAGACGAACAACAACAAAGTACCCAAAGCCGAAGAATGATCACCACCACCAACAGCGAAGAGAAGCAACAATGCAGACCACCACCACCACCACCAGCATCATCAGCCACGTGAACAGTTGCAACAATAATAGGCCAACAAAGAAAAAGCAACAACAACATATGGTAGAAAACACCCAAAAAAAACTCCCAAAGAAAAAGAAATGTAGCAAAGAACAACATAAAGGTCAATTTTAAACAAGTAAATATTGCAAAGATAACAAAATTAAATTTACTTTTAAAATCAATAATGGCTCTGTACACAAGTTGACCTCATCATCGAGCACTCGACTCTAATTAACAACACAACTTCACAACTCAAGCAAGCCAAAGAAAAGTGACACGAGCATCCACAATTCTTTGTCTTTTAAACAATACCAAACCAATTTTACCAATCAAGTGCATATCATGTCCAATAAGACAAAAGAAAAGTAGCTCCACATCGTGACACTTAGGGCAAAACATGTATGTAAAGTAAAAATGTGGCCGTAAAGAGTCGCAAACAAGTCAACAACCAATGATCTTTGCGCAAAGGGACATTTATTAAGCAAAAGGATTTAGAACTAAACCAAACCCAACAATTTTGTTCGGGGTTAGGGTTAGGATAAGGGTTCGGGTCTAGGGTTTGTGTCTAGGGTTTGGGTTCAAGGTTTAGGTCTAGGGTTTGGATTTGGGTCTAGGGTTAGGGTATGTGCCTAGGGTTAGGGTTTGGGTTTAGGGAAACCCATAACACAACACTAACCCTAAACGAAAACCAAACACAAAACCCGTAAACACAAACCCGTAAATACAAACCCGTAAACACAAAACCCAAGCCCAAAAACAAAAGCCCAGTAACACAAAACCTAACACAAAGTCACAAACCCGAAAAGTAAAGTAAAAGAAGTAATATACAAGAACCGTAAAAATATGATACAAGAAGAGCAGAAAAAGTAATATACAAATATATTGAAATTAAAAACTAATATACATTATACAAGATAGTTTAGGGTGGGGTTTAGGGTTAGGGGTTAGGGGTTAGGGGTTAGGGTTTAGGGGTTTAGAGGTTAGTGGTTTAGGGTTTAGGATTTAGGATTTAGGGTTTAGGGTTAGGGTTTATGGGTTGGGGTTTAGGGTTTGGGGTTAAACCCTAAAGCGAAACCCCTAAACACACAAACCCGTAAAACACAAACCCCTAAACACAAAACCCGAAAACACAAACCCCCGAAACACAAAGCCCGAAACAAGCACGTAACACAAGCCCGTAAACACAAATATAACCCGAATACACAAAAGTGACAAAACCCAAACACAAGTCACAAACCCGGTAAATGATACACAAGAACAAAATGATACACGAGAACAAATATGATAGACATAATCAAATCATGAACAAACAGTTATATACAAGAACAACAAAAAAAGTAATATACAAATATTTGAAATTAAAAACTAATATACATTATAGTATAATGATTATACAAGATAATTTAAAACTCATATACATTATACAAGATAATTAAATCATGGGTCATTAAATCAATCCCGAAAATTGAAACCCAAGAATAATAACTTTCGAGGCGTAATTACAAAACCCTAGATTTCCAACTTTGGCTAATGCATATTTAGGTTCAAATTACAAAACCCTAGATTTCCAACTTTGGCTAATGCGAAAGTGAAAACGAACACAACACATAATCATAAAATAAACACATAATAAAAAAACTAACACAATAAAAAAAAACGAACACATAATAAAAAAACTAAATAATTCATGCATATAATTTTTTAGCACAAAACCACAAACCCTAAAATTCTAGATCTTAAATATGACAAAAAAAACACAAAAAAAATGATAAAAACGAAACACATAATAAAAAAACGAACACATAATGAAAAACTAAGACATAATAAAAAAAGTAAATAATTCATGCATATAATTTTTAGCACAAACCACAAACCCTAAAATTCTAGATCCGAAATATGACAAAAAAACAAGATATTCTAGCAGATTTGCAAATCGGACAAGCACATATCCCATAATCACAATCAAGCGGATCTTCACCTAATTCTAAAAAAAAAAGGGAAATTAGAAGACTTACCTGGTTGTGACATAGAGTTTTTAAAAAATTAAATTTTTGCTTTTGTTTTCCTCGATCTTCAATTTGTTACCTTTTTCTTCAAATCCACGCGTTTTTTCTTCAAATCCACGCCTTTTTCTTCAAATCTTCACCACAAACCTCTACGTTCTCCGGAAAATTTAATAGAGAAAGTGAAAAACTCGGAATTTTTTTTTTATCGGAAATTTTGAGACAAGGACCGATAATTTTATGTTTTTTTTTTTGTTTTATCGGAAATTGAGAGAAGGGGTTGAGAAATTAAGGGGTTTTTTTGGCTTTTGATCGGAAAATGAGAGAAAGGGCGGTTGATTGTTAGGTTTTTAGGGTTTTTTTATCGGAAAATGAGAGAATGAGGGGAGGAGACCGGAGAGACCGAGAAACTTCGAGAGAAACGGAGAGAATTTTAGGGGCTGCGCCTTTCGTTTTGGTTTTGTAAGAGGTGAAATGAGGGGTTGTATTAAAATTGGGGTTTATATAGTAGGGAACTTTAGGGTTTTTTTTTAATCTAAATCGTTGGTTACAAGAATGAATGGCTCGGATTTTTAGAGTGAAGATTTTAGATGTTGAGAGAGTAAGTAAATAAATGAAGGGTTCAGTTTTTATATTTGCTAATCAATGGTCTCAAACCATGATCCTTGCTTTATTTTTTTGACCAATGAACATCAAGACTTACCAAGCACATGGATTTCAAAATATCAATGGTTGGATTTTATCTTTCTCAAATCAATGGTTAAGACATACAGTTAAGTTAAGTATTGGATTTTCTAATTTCTATATTAATAATTCTAGACAACTAATTTACTAATCTAGACTTCTAGTATTAATTTGTTTAGTTATTAGTAATTTAGTAATCTAAATGATTATTAATATTATAAATTAATAAAAATTATAAACTTTAGAAGTTCCGTTAAGAAGACTACGTTGTTATGTTATTAATTAATTAAGTTGGATATAAGTTTGTAAATTACTTTAAAAAGGTCTTACTTACATTAGTGGGTGATATGTAGATTAGAAATAAGTTAGCTATATGTAATCATAATATACTTCTTGCTTTCAGACAGACAATAATTAATGGAATGACGATTTTTGTTAATGGTGATTTAGATTTTAGAAAAGAAACATATTTAGAGTAGAGTAAGAATCATAGTTTTGGGTTGGTAGTTGTCAAGGTCCATATTCTATGTGAATTAAATAGGTAATTGTATGATAATCCTCGTGTTACAGCTAGAATGATTTTCTATAATGGGTTTAGTATAATTCTATCAAGATGATTAGTTAAATGAAAGTTTGCAATGAGGTAATTAATTTCTAAAAAGATAATATAATCTGAATGTAATGATGATTATGAATGACGTCAAACTATTATGAATTACTGTAATACCGATAAGACGATGTCGATACGTATAGCAACTCAAAGATATGGATAATCAAATAGACTCGAGACTCCTAAGTCCTATGTTACTATCTTAGTATATTTTAAGATCCACAACTGAAACATCAACGATGAAAGTCGATCAATCTAATGATGCTTCGATTATTGTTAACCGTGTAATAACATCGATGATCGAGCCCTATCTTTTACAAAGAACCCCATAACACGAAAGATGAAAGACATTAATCTTTTTGATGGTTTTGATTAATGTCAAAGACAATCAATCTTGTGATCATTTGATCTATGTGAACCTTAACTTAATGAAAGTCTATCAACAACCGTTTAACATGGACCGTTTAATAAGATCGCCTCCTATGTTACTATATTTTAAGATCAACAACCGAAACATCAACGATCTTGATCCTTCACTGATATGATTGATATTAACTATGATCTACTTTCATAGTTTCAATGTTTCATCCACTACTGATATGATTATGTATCATCTATTCATCTTGATCACGGTTATCATCTTCATATTCGATTAACGTTGATCATTGTTACTGTTTCCGTTGTTCCATGAACGATGAAAGTCGAACAATCTTGATCACGATTATAATCACGATGATTTCATTAATGTCAACCTAATTCTTTAATTTTAACTCTTTTTTGTAGCTATGTAGTGACTTCGTGAGACTTGAGAGTGACTAAGTCACTAACTAACTAAATGTTTAAGTTTAATAGTTTATTGATTTTAATCAATAATCGGTATGGACTTATGCCTTAGCCCTTATGGTTGTTACTTGAATACTTATGCAATCAAGAATAAGAATAACCCGATGGCGATAGCCAATAATATAACTATATAAATTATAAGTCTTTGTTTAGTAACTTTTTAATTAAATTAGTGTATAAGTCTCAATGTATATTATCACAAAATTCAAAATGACTCAATCACAAGTTACAATATCAAGTATATGATCACATATTTATTTATAACTTTCCGTCTTTCGTAACTTAATATATACTATATAATTCGGGGACCAAGTCATTCCGAGAACCGATTTCTCACCCAAGTCAACACGTCGCTGGTTTGAGGCTTCAAAGACCCAAGTCCTATCGAGAGCCGATTTATTTGACCCAAGTCATTCCGAAAGCCGATTTATTCCGACCCAAGTCATTCAATATCGATTTCTTCCGACCCAATTCATTCCAAACCGATTTATTCACCCGGTCATTCAAAGCCGATTTCTTCCGACCCATTCATTCAAAGATTCTTCCGACCCAAGTTATTCCGAAAGACGATTTATATTCCGAGCCCCAAGTTATTCGGAAGCCGATTTGAGCTGACTTCACCTTATTCCATTCCGACCCAAATTCAGCTTAACCCAGATACGAATTGACCCGCCCATACGGCCGTGAGTTGGCCCGGTTCGCAGCCCTCTCACCAGTTGAACCCGAACCAAGTCCACCCGACCCCACCCGAATTCCGACCCATGACGACCACACTCTCACCCGCATTATTCCAACCCTAATCATTCCGACCTGGAGTTGAGTCAACTCCAAACCGGCCAAGGACTATGTATACCTACTACCCTCATTAAGCTTCGATGGTTCACCTTCAAAATGATGATAAAGCGCAATTTTCACGTGTTTGCCTAAATATCAACATCACCCACCTTATGCCCCGCTTTATCACCCATGGTTGCTAAGGAAGAAAGCTTGAAATTCTTCCTCTCCCTACGAGGAGTACATGAAGTGTGCCCTCTTTGTTAACAAAATCATTCACTCTTCCGCCCTAAAAACGCTCCATGCCTTTGTTTAGTGGTTGCAAGTTGGAATCCAAGGACTTTGACCCCCACTCTAACTCTTTCACACTAAGCTCCAATGACCGGAGTTTTGTCAAACCTCGAGACGAACAAGAACCCATTTCTTTCCTAAACCTTCATTCGAAGGAATAAAATTGAGTGCTATGACTCCCACCCCTCCCTTACCCATCTTTGCCGGAACTAACCCCCAACCCACTCCCCCGCTCTCTCTTCCCAATCCCCACTTCATAAAGAGATAATCTTCCTCTCTCAAATTCCTTTAAAACTTTGGCGGAATTTCAAATCAATAGTGAAGATGGGATCCAACTGAACCCTCTGCAGCGATTGTACAAACAAAAAAAGTAAGGTACTTATGATGGTCCCTGTGGAGGTTAGTTGACATTGGTGAAGCATTCCTCAATGTTTTGGGGGTGATTAGTCACAATCCTCACATCACTTTTGATGCGAATGGTGATCTCCTGTTAAGCAATGACAACTCCTCTCACTCTCAAGATTATGACTTTGCAAAGGATAGACAAACGCGCCACAAAAAGAGAATATTTTGAGGGCTCCCCACTCCTCTCACTTTACATGATCTTAGTGTTAGTATATTTCCCATCTTGTTATTAGGTTGAGGATCTTCAATGTTCATTTTGAATCCTTTAATTTCCTTTTTTTAGTTTATATTAGTTCTAACATTAGCAATAGGTCTCAACATGTTTTTGTCTAATTCCCCTCATTTCTTGAGCTTCCTTGTAAATTTTATAGGTGGTCTAATTTAAATATTTGTAATTCTTGCTTCATTTCAATTCTACAAGTCTTTTCACAAATTCGTTCTTATTACCCTGAATTCAATCTACTTTCGGACATGTTTGTCATTTATATCCACCATTTTATAACTCAATGCTTCACTAGTGGAAAAAAAGCACATCAAAGGATCTCGGTCAACAGGGTTACAAATCGATTATGGGCTAACGGAACAGTGAGCTGATACATGGGAGCTAGAAGTGATCAACTAATCCGGTCCAAAGCACTGATCAATTGGTCACCTATGATACTGGGTACGCCTCCTAGGGACCGTTTCCCTTACAGGGTACCATACGGGTTAGCACGGGATTCGTGACTGGAACGCATCCATGGGGCGAGTACGTGCAGGAATTTGTTGATGGGGATGGCAAATTCAAAGAAGTCGGGGGCCAATGTGGATACGTTTTTTTACTAAACCACGTACTCCAAAGGGAGAGAAAGGGTTATTTTTGAGACAGAATTATTCTTTGTGGCCGAGGCAATTTCTTCAACCTTTGGCCGAAAACTATTGGTTTTCATTTATTCATATTTTGGGAAGCGAGAAGGAGGAGGAGAGGGGAAGGGAGGTAGAGGACAACGTTTTTCATAATTAAATGACTAGAGAGGTAGGTTGGATTTTTTATAGAGTAGTGGGGTCAGGGGTGTGAATAACTTTATTATTTAAACTATAAAAGTGGATCTAAAATCGAGGGTCTTGATAGGAATATTTTAATTCAAAACTGAATAGTTAAATTAGTGAGGGTCCGATTCTTTTTTTCTTTTTTTCTTTTTTTTTTTAATATATTTGTTTGAGCAAGACTCAAAGATGTTAACTTACCAACAAAATACAACAACCTTTGCCCTAGCTATTCTTTTCTTTTACCATTTGAGTCTTTTACTCTAATTATACGTTGGTGTTGGACATAAGACTTTTATTTGGGTGTTGGACAGAAAGAATTTTTTTTTAATAACTTCTTTTTACAAAACTTTTAAATTTATCAGTTTATATAATTTACATGTATATATGTCATTTAATGCATTTAATATTTTTGCTAGAAATTAAATGTATATTATATCTATTAAAGTTTTAAGGTAATTTTTTTGTCGAATCAGCGCATTTTGAAGTTTTTATTTTCAATGGATTTTCCGTCCCGTACCCGTGTGCTCGTAC